>CM068981.1:1079834-1679834 GCA_035357415.1 Ophraella communa
AGATTGAAATATTTCTTTTTAAAAAACAAGTTTCAAATCGACAGAACTTAACTGGCGTAGTCAGTAGGATAGTCAAACGGTTAAGTGAAAAGAATCCCGGTCCGTTTCAACGATTTATTGACTATAGGAATCTTCAGTAGGACATCTCCAAAAGTGTGCGATCTAGTTCAAGTGGATTTCGGGCGCTTTCCAATTTTTATGGTTAATTGGTGAATCCTGCTCCAACAGAAGACAAAGAAGACTCAACCCACGGTGAGCCATCAACGACGAAAGTAATGAAATTTATGTTAGTACCTTATCCTTTTTTTATTATCCCTGATTTAATAATTTTTATGGTGATATATTTTTATAGAATTGAAAGGATTTATATATTGAAATAAGTAAAAAGGTATACATTCAAATATTTAAAAACGGAGAACTTAGTAGATAATATTGTGGAAAGAATAATTAATTTAGAAATAAACGATACAATGGCTCAACCGAACTATAAACTAATTAGATATCCAAGTTGAAAATATTCACTTATTTTGATGGTAATCCGAAACAAATAAATAGATTTATTTTAAAGTTGTGAAAATTTTCTTAACAATCATAAAGATATAATTAATTTAAAATGCACCTATAAATGTTTGCCTGTTTGATACAATATTAAGTAAATTAAATGGTAGAGGCAGCTTTTTAGACTTAATCGCTTCTCGAACTGAATTGGATACGTGGGCTAAAAGTAAAAGAATCATTGTTAATTAGGTTCGCGGATCAAAGATCAGTAGATTGTTTGGTACAAGACATCATACATTTAAAACCAGAACGAAATGAAAATCCGGTAGATTTTTGGTATAAAAATTCAAGATGCATAGAAGTTTATTATATTCAAAAATTAATCAAAGTAATGATACAAGAGAGGTAAAATTGTTAAAGATTCAACAATATGATGATCTATGTTTAAAAACATTCATCAATGGTTTGAATTATCATATGCAATTAGTAGTGAGATTGAAAAAATCCAGATTCAATTGAACAAGCTCTTGCTTTTGTTAGGGAAGAAGAAAATTTCCTTTATTTTAAAAATAATTCAAATAATAACAGTCCGAGAAATAATTATCGAAATCAAAATAATAATGTTCAAAGTAATAATTTTAATAATGACAATGGTTTGAACAGAAATAATAATTTTAATCAGAAATAATAATAATTTTAACAGGAATAATTATAACAATTATAAAAAATACCGTCGTCAGCAAACAAATTTTAATTCTAGACCAAGTTTTAATAATCCAATCAAATAATTCTTATTTCCGCTCCAAATTTTAATTCTAATTTCAAAACCCAATTTTAATTCTAATTTTAATCAAAACTATCGACCTAATGTCAACCCCACTTCTAATAATTTTTAAACCCACAATTACAAACTAATCGCCCAATAATAACTATCGTCCAGAACCTATGGATACTTCCTCTGGTAATTCTCGTAGAACTAACCACGGTAACAATAATCGTAATACTAATAACTATTTTAGAAATCAAGATAATTCTCACCCAAACTTTATACATGAAGAATTATTTACTCAAAAAGTTTCCGAAAATGACATTAATGATGAACAAGTAGAGGTATTTTTCCAATAAAAGCCTCAAAAATAAAATCAAACTTAAAAATAAATACTGTCTATTCTGTCTTACCAAAAATAATTATTCCAGAATTAAATGCTACTTTCTTAATTGATACCGGGTCAGGTCAAAGCTTTTTAACGAAAAACTTAGCTAATAAATTTTATCAAAAATACATTACAAATGAAAACTACTGTAGAAACTCCACTCGCGATTTCACATCATAATGAAACTTTAAAAATACCAATATTTCCAATATTTAAAGAAAAAGATTTTCATAAATTTTATATATTCAACTTTTCACCTAATATCGATGGTTTACTTGTTTACGATTTTCTGAAACACATTGGTGCCACAATTGATTTTATGATTTTTTCATAAGAACCCCTAATATTATTTTACCACTTTATGCCACTTCTGATGACCCTAAGTTAAAACAAAAAATTTTCGAACAAGTGGAATTTGTAATTTACCCCTAGAATGTCAAAAATATAGAAAGTTCCAGTAGATAAACCTCAAGGTATAGGTATAATAAATTATATTAAACTTGGCAATGCAGAAATCACTGAATGTTTAGTAAAAATAGAAAATTTTTATGCATTAACAATGATAACAAATAATACTGAAACCACTGTAAAGTAATATTTAATGAGCCCATAAATGTAGATTTAATTGATGACGAAATATTAAAAGAAAGTTTAAAAATGTAAACAATATTGAAAAAAATGGATGTTGATGATTTTAAATTAGAAGAAATTAATTATGAGATTAAATACAAACCTAGAAAAATAATATAGCCGACCCTCTTAGTCGTATTAAATTGCATGCTTTCTTGAACTTAGAAACAGAATTCAATGTAAATAACATAGGAGATATTGACTTTGATATTGAAGAATTTTTATCAAATTATCAAATTATAGTAAAGAAAGCACCTTATGATGATGATTTGTAAAACAGAAGTTTTTAACGAAAATTTTGATGGCATAATAAAATTATAAAATTAACAATATCTGATAATCCAAATAAAAATATTACAATTTTTAAAAAAGAAAACTTAACTAAAAATACTTTATTATATATACTATTTATCCCCTGAATTAAAAAATACTTTTCAAGAAGTTTAGAAAAAAAATATTTTAGTAAATAAAACTTATAGAATGCACAAAATTAATTAATAATGTTTTACTTGAAGAAAGAAATGAGTTAATAAAATATAAACATAAAGGAAAAAAAAGCAATCATAGAAGTATTAGTGAAACTATTTAATTTTTAAAAAAGAAATATTATTGGAAGTCACTTAAACAAGATGTTACTAATTATATAAACAATTGTTAAATATCTCAAAAAACTAAATATAATAGAGAAAACCTATAAATAAACCTTTAGTATTAACAGAAACTCCTTCAAAACCTTTTAAAATAATTCACATAGATACTTATAAAAAGTGGAACTCATACATTTTTAACCATTTTCAGATAAATTTTCTAAGTACAGTCAAGCATTATCATCTTTTGGTACCTTAATATCGGCTTGTCAACAATTAGTACATTTTTTCCACATTTTTCGGTATACCTTAAAACAAATAGTATGCGATTGCGGTGGCGAATTTAAAAATGAATGTTTTAAAAAGAATTATTAAAAGTTCACGACATAGAAATACATTTTTTCTACAAACGTGTTAAAATGACATTTTTAGCGCTCCATAAAAGCCTTAAAAATGTCACTTTAAGACGCACTGAGTGCCTAATAAAATCATTTTATGGCACTGAGTGCCTTATAAGTATATTAAACAACTTGCATTTCATATGGAATTCTGTTATGACACTGAGTTCAAGTTTAAAAAACGAATCGCGAAGCGATGAGTTTTTTAAAGAACGAGTGTCACAGCAACCATATGAAATAAGTTGTTTATAATATTTTTATATTTTGCTATTTTTATCATTTTTTTAAATTAATTTATTATTTTTACGTAATACCGAAAATTTTGATTTTAAAAAAAGTATGTCGGTAGCACTGTGTTATTTATAACATTTGACAGTTTTGACATTTAAATTATGAAGTGTTAATGTTTTAAAATATTTTAAAATGACGAATACACCAATAATAATATATTATATAAGTAAAAAATTATATTTATATTCACAAATACTTTCTTAAAGAACAATATAAAATTAATAAATTGCTATTAGCCACAAATGTCATTGTCAATAGTCTTGTCATTTGATACTTCACTCATGTCGCCAACCATTTAAAACAAAAATTTGCGTGCGCAAAAGTTACATTACGATACGCAAATGCGTTTTATAATGAAGATTTTTATAAGTGCAAAATATAAAAAAAAACTTTATGGCACTGCGCTGTCAAGAAAGTAGAATTGTCAGATTTTGCAAAGCAAACGTTAAAAAATATTTAGATTTTTATTTATTAACATTAATACTAACAGTGCAATTTGTGCAATTTGACAAATTTCTTGCACTGCTGTTTTACCATTTTCCATGGCTAAGGAAGAATGATGATTCGTAAACAATTATATCAAAAATGGTAACATACGATGCAATTTAAAATTATCTCCTTTGGATGTATTAATATAGGTTTTTAAAATTTAACTCAAACTGTATAATTACTTTATTTGAACGTTTGTAGAAAAAATATTGTATGATATACGTGTTAAAAGTACATTTTAAGGCACTCATGTGAATCGCAGAATTCGCTTCGCTCATTCTGCCTTCACATACGTGCCTTAAACATACTGCTTTAACACTTATATCATAAATAACTATTGCTTTACACCACATCATCATGAATCTAACTCGCCCAGTAGAGATTTCATTCAACAATAACTCTTGAACATTTAAGAATTTTTAAAGAAAAAGATAAAAATGCAGATATTGAATCCTTAATTCACCCTTTGCAGTAATAGCTTATAATAGTACACAATTACATTCATCTACAAGTTTTACTCCTTTTGAATTAATATATCAGGACATACAGATAGTAAAGATCCAATGTCTATTTTATCTAGTGAAGCTTATACACTCAGGTTTGTCAACTCTCATAAAATTAAGACTAAAAAGCTTTTATATTCATTAGTAAAAAAGAAAAACAAACAAATAATAAACAAAAAGTTATAAATAAAAAAAATGAGAACAGAAAAAGAGCAACCCTAATATTGGATCAATTGTTTATAAAAAAGTTAAAAATAGAGGTAAACAGAAAAATAAATTTGAAGGTCCCTAAACATTAACTAAAATTTTGGAACACGGAAAAATTTAAATTGAACATATTAAAACTAAAAAGAAATTAATTACACATTTAAATGAAACTAAAATTATTCCAATTATTTCAGATTCATTATCCGGATTCATCTTCCGAATCCAATTGATCCATATAAAATGAATAATGAAATTGGACAATTAAAAATAAATGAAGAAAAAAATTAAAAATAATTCAATTAATCCAATTAACTTTATTAAAATACACAATTAAACAATTTGAAACAATTACAAGAAAAATATTTCAAATAATCAAAATATTTTAAAGAGAAAAATTAATTTAGTACAAAAAGAATTTAATACTATTTCACAAAAAGTAATTTCCAAACGTCAATAATTATAAATCAAATAACTTTATTATATCAAACAATTTATTATATCTTTAAAAAATTGAAGTAGCTATTTCGTTTGCAAAAAATCAATACGTTACATAATTCAATAATAAATACAATAATGTTTTTAGAGAAAGCAATTAAAGAATGTGATTTACCAAAAGGTTTAATGTTTCCATTTGAATTATCTACAGAAAATATTATTCAGTTAGAAAAATTAATAAATATAAAAAGTTTTTCATTAGGAGCTACGGTAACGTTTATTTTAGAAATTCCGATAGTTGAAAAATAAATGTATCACTATTATCAATTGTTTCCTATATTTTTTCCTACAATTGATTCCCAATATTATTTTTACCTTCCCATAAAACCTTACTTAGCACTCAGACAATAATTATGTGTTTATGGACAATTTATGTGAAAATATAATTAAAAGACAATGTATTTGTGAAGATAATAAAAAAACTGTAATTAAAAAATAGAAATTACGGAAATTCAATATACTAAAATTCAAGAAGGAACATGGATCTTATTAACTCCTCAAGAAACAGTAGCTGAAGTCCAATGTGAAGAATCAATGAAGAAAATACCATTGAAAGGAACTTATATTATCGAATTAAAACCAAATTGTTTTGTAAAAATTGATTCACTAGTATTTTAAGCTAATAAGTATAGTAAAATAAATTTTGAAAAAATATCATTACCTAGTATAAATGTAAATTCAAAATTTTCTTTAAAAACTAATAATCAAACACATTTTTCAATTAAAACTTTAAATTCAATTAATCTAAAAGAAACTCAAGAAATTAAACAACGAATAATGAAACAAAAAGAAGGATTAGAAAAAATTATTCAAACAGTTTACTATACAAAATCAAGTTTTTGGACTATACTCATATACTTAATAATTATTGGAATAATATGTTTGGAGAAAATGTAAGAAAACAAAAATGAAGATAAAACAAGAAGATGAAGCAAGAAAAGAAGAAATGTGTGTCATATAGAACCATATAAAACAAGTTTCGAATCGACAGAACTTAACTACACTGTCCGTAAATTTCTAAATGATAATTGAGCCTAATTCCATTTGCGTTCTCGCTTGGGATAGGTGAGTATTACCAGCAAATGCTGAGTGAAAGCAAACGTCTTTTGATAGTAATAATAATTACAATTATAATAGTTTCTTTTATGTACTGCTGTCGTTGTTTGGGAGTGGAAGTAGAGGGGTAGCGGGTAGAGTCTCTTTCTTTTCGTGCCTTATGATTTACTAGGAGGTAATGTGGCAAGCACGCTTATTATTTATTACCCCAGATATTACTCAAGATACTCATTTTCACAGACTTAGTCGACCTTGTGGCCAATATAAACTTAAAAAAAATGTTCGGTCACCCCCGGTATTTATAATGATAATGTTTGATTTTACATTATTTGGTGTTTTTAATAAATTATTTTATTATTGCCTTAATTTGTTTCATTTATTTCTTAGTTATAGCAAAAAACTGACTAATATTTTTTTTATTTCGGCCAAAAGTAACTTCAATAAAAATTTTAAACTTAGTAGATTTCAACCTTATAAAAGTGGCCATTTTTACCGATTTTTAACTATCATAATTCTAGAATTAGATATAATTAGATAAAAAGTATAGTCTATATAGAAAGGACAAGAATAATAAATCATTCATTTAAGTAGATTTCATAGACGTACCAAAATATAATTTAAGAGGGTATACCGCAAGGTAAATTTTGTATTGAACGAATGAGTTGCAGCTATGCTAAAGAATATACGATTTAGGTCAGAGGTAACGGGATGTACTAATTTTAATAAAAAAAGTGATAGAGGTACATAAATTTTAGTAAGTTTGATAAAGAAAGGCAACACAGTTTATTCATAATAGAAAAAAAACCAATCTGTAACAATAATTATTTTATATATTTTTGTTCTTTTTGTAAGAAGATTAATTCAAACTTTGAATATTGTCACAAATAAATTAAATTAATTAAAAAATTAATTAAAGTCAAGATAGCAAGATATAGTTACAATTTTTATTAAATTCAAAGAAGCAAAATGAATATTTTTTATTTGTATTACTCCTATATGTAGTGTTTGGGGAATTTTTCTCAGAAATTTTAAATGGCAAGTGGCCTACTGTAATCGGCTTAATGCGATTACACCTATTTACAGATTATTCGATTATTGAGAGGGATTTTTCAAACAACCCAGTACGCGTACTCTGTAACTCGATAGAGATAGAGATAGAGATAGAAAAGAAATAGCAAAGAAAGAAAATTTCTTTCTATCACCAAACGCTACTCTCTATGACTTTTTCCTAAAACCTTCGGGCAAGTTCGGATATAGAGAAATGTGTACTAATGAACCTAAAAACATTTCGATTTTTAACCTATCTACCAGTAATTTTGCCATCACAAATGTCAATAGTTATTTTATGATTGTGTTCTTGCGTTGTTTTTTTGTTCTTTTTGGTTAATAAGTTGAAATGGATTTGGTATTAGCGAATTTTATAGAAGAGGCAGAAGAAGAAGATCGAAGGGAAATGCTGAGGATCGAAAGAAGGCATATAAGAGACACGACAAATGTCTTTGAACTTCCTGAAAGGGAGTTCAGACAATGTTTTCGTCTTAGCAAAGATCTTACTCGAAATTTAATCGAAGAACTGACCCCTCACATGCAGGATGGGCTTCGATCTACAAACGTAAGCATCACCACAAGAGTTGTGGGAACTCTACGTTTTTTTTGCGCACGGGTCATACCAAAGAGGCATTGGAAATGAGATGCATGTTTCTATGGCGCAGCAGACCTTCAGTAGTGCTCTATCAGAGAATTGTATGGCTACGGAAAATATTGCACCTCGCTGGGTGAAATTTCCGATGACTCGAGCAGAAAAGGAAAACAAAAATGCACAATTTATGCAGGATTTTGAGTTTCCTGGATTAACTGCACCCATGTAGCCATTATACAGCCTACTGAGAATGAACATTTATATTTTAATAGGAAGAGGTACCATTAAAAAAACGTCCAAATTATTTGCGATAGCTCTTTAGTCATTTTAAATGTAAATGCGAATTATCGAGGTGCCAATCATGATTCTTTTATTTGGAGAAATTCTGTTGTAAGGAGGCATTTGGAAGAAAATTATAAGAGGGGTGACTGAAATAGCTGGTTGATTGGAGATAGTGGTTATCCACAAGAACTATGGCTAATGACACCAATTAGAGGCATGGCTCCTGATTCTCCAGAGGGTAGATACACCAATGCATTAACCAGAGCTAGGAATTGTGTTGAGAGATGTATAGGTAAGTCAGACAACACCATATAGGTAGAGCATAATTAACCTGTTATTTTTTTTATATCTTATAGGTATTTTGAAAAACCGCTTCAGATGTATATTACATGAACGAGTGTTGAGATATGGACCTTATAAAGCTGGTCAAACCATTAATGCTGTTACAATCCCCCACAACATGTGCATTCATGGTAACATCCCTTTAGAAGAAGATGGGGTAGAAAATGAGGATGATAATGTAGATGACAGAGATGCCAACAATTTTGTTGTTCCAAACATATTAGGTTTGGGTCAGCAACGTAGAGCTCAATTAATTGATTTATATTTTTTATAAGTTTAATTTTAATTGATTTCATTATAAGTAATCCATTCGATGTTCTTTTATATTTTTTATAAGTTTAACAATAAGCTTTAGTTTTAATTAGTATTACTTCTCATCTAGGTACATAATGCTAAACTTATTTTGATTAGAAACTATTAGCACATTTTTGCATCTTTTTTGTTTAATAATGGTTTTTTTTTGTTCATCAATTCAGTTTATTCTTCCCAGTTAAGATGTCAGTGTTTTGGAAATAATACTGATAATTATTCATTTAATACCTTTGATTGAGTACACCTTATTAAATATTTAACTGTAAACTGTATTAATATATAATATATATATGTTCTAAAACCTCATAACATAATTACATCACATAAGGCATACAATCTACTAGATAACAACTTTTCTAAATTAAAATCTAAAATAGCAAAAGATAAACGAAGTCATATTATTTACGAAATACCTTGCAACGACTGTAACAGTGTCTACATCGGTCAAACCAGTCAACACTTAAAAAATAGAATAAATAGCCACAAATATGACAAAAAAAACAAAACAGCTCTAACAAACCACTGTATCGAACAAAAACACTCATTTAATTTCAACAATACAAAAATAAAAAAAGTCGAAAATAACACCAGAAAAAGAGAAATTTACGAAATGATAGAAATACAGAAAATCCAACGGCTATAAACTCAAAATCTGATACACAAAAGTTAAGTAAAATTTACAACAACCTCCTAAGATAATTTTTATCTCACATGGTAAAACTGATAATTAAATTAAACACAAAAAACTCATACCAATAAACTCGACTAAAAATAAAATCAAATATTGTTTTCATACAAAGTTTATGTGTCGTCTATATGTATATGTGTGTTGTATAAAAATGTTAAAACCGCTTTTCCATGTGTTTTTAAAAAATGTGATTTTGTAAAAAAAGAAAAAAATTATTTTTAACCAAGTAGGTAAGTCAACTAATCACACATTAAAATTAAAAAATAAAAATTATATTAGGTACTTGTAAAAATAAACCTCTTGTAGATGTTTCTGATGAAGGTCACTTTAGACCGAAACGTTAGACAATTAAAATGTTAAAGAAAAAAACGTATTTTGTTAAATTCTAAAACGGACAAAAAACCAAGAAATTTCAAATAAATATATATATATATATATATATATATATATATATATATATATATATATAAATATATTTACCATACATATACATTGTTGTTTTAATTAAACCATCATCTATGGGTAAACAGAATTTTCAAGCACTGTCTATATTGTATTATAAAAAAGTTACATCACTTAATAATTATTTAATGTAAATAATAAAAAAGAAAACCTTTTTGTAATTGATAACATTTTTATTTCTAATAAAAGAAAAATAAAAAAACTACAAGTAAATATTAAATGTAAAAAAATAAATCACAAAATAAATAAATCTTAATACGAGTAACAAATAAAAATACAAATATTAAGTAAAAAAATAAATCAGTTTTGTTTAAAACCATTTCAATATAGACTACGGCCTTTAACAAAATAAATAAATCTTAATACTAGTAACAAGAAAAAACACAAATATTAAGTAAAAAAATAAGTCAGTATTGCATATAACAAAATAAATAAACCTTACTACTAGAACAAAAAAACTTTAAATAAATATCAAGAAAATATGCCTTACTTAATAGAATTATTTACAAATTTTTCAAAATTTTGGCTAATACTTTGTAGGGCAGTTGCCATTTTTTCCATGTTTTTATCTAGTGACTGTAGCCTTTGCATGGTGTCACTATGCATTTGGGTTAGGGTGACAAATTTTCTTGACTTATCATTTGTCATCCTAACTTGTCTTGATCTTTTTGTAACATTTTCATCACCCACTTTTTTTCTTTTTAAGGCTGCTGCTTGTGGAAAGGGGACAATTGACTCAAGTGCAGGCACCTACAAATAATTCCTATATTTTAAATGGGTCATAATATATTCTTTATTTATAAATCATACCAATCACAACAAATAATGCAATTAATAGTCTATAGGTTTAGGTAAAGAAGCCATATAATTATAATAAAAAGGAATTTTGATGTAATATTATGGATATGTAATTCATTTGACAATGTTTGTATGGTATACTTACAAACAGAAATCTTTTGTAAAGTAAATATTTGTTTAATTACCAAATAAATTCGATTATAGCAGCAGGTCTCACAAATTATAACATTTTCATAGTCAGGAATAGGAATTACTAAAATTTACTCCTGGTGCAAATGTAATATACTTACTTCTGTGTTTGATGGAGACCTAGGTGTCTGGGTTCTAGAAGTGAACTAAAAATTAAAAGTATTACTTAATATTACTTTTAATATATTACAAATGGATTTGTATTTACCATAGGTGTTTGGGATGATGTAGAGGCAGTGGCCTCAGTAGTCGCTATATTCTCTGCAATTATTGGCATCAGAGGGGCTGCAAATAAATGAATATTTTTACATTACATAATATGTATTGTATAAGTAAATTACCAATCCCAATTCAAGGTTTCCATCTCCAGTAATTGACTTTCACCCCAGCAATGCCATTAACCTCTCCTCCAATTGATTTAGTGGAGGAGATTTTACTGGTCCTCCACCAGTCCTTTCCATTTCTATCCGCAACTGGCTGGCTTTTGCCTTAGTTTTGGATTTCCACCTGCCTATAGCCTACAAATAATGGTATTATGTAAGTAATAGAATGTGTCAACATTACACTCAACCAGTAAAATAGATTCATATGTCAAGCATAGCCAATGAAGCTAACTTTGAGATACAATTTATATTATTTTACTAGCTGTATGATTGTAACCCTACTGATTTTGGAAAAGCTTAGTAATAAAAGTACTTTAATATATATACTAAATATAGTTTGGTTTACCAGTTGCCACTTCTCAGTGCTCTTAGTACCCAAGCCCATTGAATTTAATTTTGAGGTAAGTACATTCCACAATCTTGCCCCATCTTCACGATCTCCATCAAAATTTTTAAATTTATTTTTCAGCAGTGAAGGATTTTCCTCCAAAAAATTTATTATTACATTCCACTGCTCCAAGGAAGTTTTAAAATCTCTATTTCTGTCATCTAAAAATTTTACATTTAATGTTAGCTATTTAGTTAATTAAGTATTGTTTACATTTTTATCGTCAGTCTACTAAATTAATAATAACAGCAGCCACAAAGTTAAGAAAAATTAATAAAATACTTACTCATTTTTAATTAAAAATAAAACTTCTATTAAAAAACAATAATATAAGAAAGCATGTACATTTTTTATATAGCTTTCTAACAATATTTGTTTTGATATTTTCATGTTTTGCGCCACAGAAAACCACAAATCAGACATAGAAAGACCCTTTTAGCTGTTTCTATTTCTTTCTTCCGAATATGCATACGAAACTACTCGAAAACCTCCGAATAGACATACAGAGTAACGTTACAAGAAATTTCCTGAAATAGAAAGAAATTTCTTTTCTATTCTGTTACAGAGTTCACACACAGTTTTCTTAGAAACATTATCGGGAATATTATTTTAAAAGAAAGTAGGTACACTAAATCAGTACTTAGTATTAGATCTTTAGGTAAAGTTGTATGAAGTTGTATGTTTTTCATAATATTGTAAACAGTTGGAATATATTTAAAACATTTGTTGAATGTTGATTTTGCAAGTACCAAACAATGTCGATAAGCCAAGGACCATCTAAACGACCAAAAACAGGTCCATTATCTTCAAATGAAAAAACTCTGATATTGAATTGTTATAAATCATTGAAAAACAAGGATCCAAGTGCAAGTGTTGATGATATTGTGGAATTAACGGCTGCTATGTTGTGTGTTGCTAAATCAACAATTTATAGATTACTAAAAGAAAGCAAGAATGGAACTCTTCAACCCCCTAAAACTCGTTCAGGCCGAAAACCAATTGAGATGATGAGTCGTTAAAACAAAGACTAAGGCGTAAAGTCCATGGATTTTACTTACGAAAGGAAATTCCAACACTTGACAAAATTATGACATCAGTGCAAGAATATACCGAATATACAAAATTCTCCAGAATGGCATTATGCAAACTTTTGAAAGATGTGTGTTTCAGATATACAAAACATAATAGAAAATCTCTCTTGATATATCAACCGGAAATAGTTTTTTGAAGAAGAGACTATTTAAGAAGCATTCGACATGCCAGAGAACAAAATTTGAAAATCTTCTACTTAGACGAAACATGGATAAATGCTGGATATACAGTTTCCAAATCATGGCAAGATGAAAACATTAAAAGCGGAAGGCAGACATTCGTGGAAGGTTTGTCGTTAGATTTGCAGCCACCATCTGGAAAAGGAAAAAGACTTATCATTGTCCATGTTGGAAGTTCTGAAGGTTTTGTTGATGGTGGATTATTAACTTTTATTTCAAAACGCGCGGGGGGACTATCACGAATATATGAATGGAATGGTTTGTTCAAATGTTGGATCTGATTCCAAAAGGGGCTGTTATTGTTATGGACAACGCAAGTTACCATTCACGGTTACGAAAAGCATTGTCCACAAGTCGATGGCGTAAAGCAGAGCTTTTAGAGTAGCGTATTTCGAAAAATATTAAGTTTTCAAAAGATCCACTAAGGAAAGAACTTTACAAAATTGCAAAAATTAACAAGAATAACTACAAAACCTACATTGTAGAAGAAATGGCTTCTTCTCGTGGTATATCAGTTCTTCGACTTCCCCTTTATCATTGTGAACTTAATCCCATAGAATTAATATGGGCTCAGGTAAAGGGGGAAGTTGGAAAAAAAACTACTTTAAAAATAAACGATGTTGTGAAATTGTTTGAGAGTGCTGTAAGTCATGTTAGTAGGGAAAATTGGACAAACTGTATCTAGCATGTTATCAAAGTAGAGGCAAATATGTGGAAAATTGACAATATTTGTGATGATTTAATCGACCCTATTATTATTAATATCAACAACGGTTCTTTCTCTTCCGAGTCGGATATAGAATAAAATGTAAGTAATAAATGTATCCCAATAATTATTTCTTTTCATTTTTTATTATATTATAATTTAAAACGTATTTTTTTCCAAAATACACACCCCTGCATTACGTTATTGCTTATCTGCTAATCCTTTAATAACGAAGAAACCCTAAACTTTGCTACAACTGAAACAAATACGGGGTCGATCTACCTGGTTTTTAGATTTACGGAAGAAATGTAATTTAAAGTAAGAGATTTATCAAAATTTTCATGGTGCTCCTTGTAAAGGTTTTGCATACTTAATTAGGGTTTATTACTCCTCGTACTTTTTGTACATACTATAATGATTTCCAGAATTCTGTAAAAAATTTGTATAAATTATTCTTTAATTGTATTAATATTATTAAATTACAACTAAAATATGTAATACTTTGAAAACAAAAACTGTCAATATACAGGGTGATTGATTAGTGTGAGGAAGCTCAGTAGATCTGTTATAGTAAGAATTCCTAAAAAAAGTTATTGACGAAAATTGTAAGCAGCTTTAAACTCCACATTTTAAAATTAGTTACATTCTTACAGGGTGTTCCATAAGATGGTGGCACACCAAACTTATGTTTGTTTAAATGGAACACCATGTATTTTATTTTAAATTCGACATCTGCATCACTTCTACATCACAACAACGTAAAGTTTTATTATATTATACCGGGTATTTAAAAAGATATAACCAATATTACCTGAAAATCGTATCAAGTTTAACTCCATGTATAATTAAAAAGGAGTAGAGCATTGATCTATTGCAACCATAGTTTTTTAATAATTGTTAAAAATTATAAAACATATTCGTTTTCATAATATTTATAAAATCAAATACAGGGTAAGTCAAAATGCAAGTACATTAATTTGTTGGTAATTTTAAATAGAATACCTTGCATTTTATATCACTATCGAAAAGTACTATTGTCATACTTCAAATTTTATGAGGTACTCCTTATACCTAAGGTTATCAGTTTTTTAGATATTTTTATTTTTTCATCAAAGTATTGATTTGGTAGATATATTAACGTTTACAAATAATTATTATGAGTTGGCCATGATTGGTTTGACATTATTGTTTATTAATTCAATATTGTGGTACACCGTAAATTATCAACAATTATTATTTAGTAATTCAGTAATTAATTAAATTTAAATTAGCGATAATGAATTTTACTACTGATGAATTATAGATATGACCAGGATTTTAGGGGAATGCAATATGAATGGCATGGCGTGGTGAAGAAGGTTCTCAATGTTTAGTGCATTATTTCAAAGACGAAACGAACAATGCGGGATTCACCACCACAAGAATAGAGTATAATCCTATATTTTCCAAAACGGCTCGAGGGGGAGCAGAAAGATGTGCGGACAGTAAATGGTTAATACCAAATACCGAGAACCCTGATATTTGTCCTGTTCGATTGCTCAAGAAATTACTCAGCAAGCGAAATGCCAACATCAAAACTGACAGGTTATTTTTAACAGTTAACATTTCTTGGGATAAACCATATTCTACAGGATGGTACAAAAATATGCCGATTGGGGTGAACATGATGTCTAAGTGGATGAAATAATAAAAAAAATAAAAATAATAATAATAAAACCTCAAAAGTGATTTTGATTGTAACGTCAAAAAATAATCTATCGAATACCACACGAGAGTTCAATAAATTAGATAATAATTCTCCAGGCATTTTCTCAAACTTGTTGCCATTTGGCGCAACAAGTTTTCTAAAATCTGTCGAATTATTTTCAATTTATTTTCACTCTCTTGTGATATTACTACAGAAAATAAAGTAGATGTATTTTGATTTACCCTGTATTTGATTTAACAGATATGTTATTAAAACAAATATGTTTTATGATTTTTAGCGATAATTGAAAAACTATGGTTGCAATAGATCAATGTTCCCATACTCCTTTATATAGGGAGTTAAACTTGATACGATTGGTTATAACTTTTAAAATACCCGGTATAACATACTAAAACTTTACATTGTTTTGATGTGGAAGTGAAAGCAGATTTCAAATTTAAAATAAAAATACAGGGTGTTCCATTTAAAACAAACATAAGTTTGGTTTAATTTTAAATTATAATTTTTGTCAATAACTTTTTTGTAATTTTTACTACCTATAACAGGCCTACTGAGCTTCCTCACACTAATCAATCACAGAAACATTATGTCGCTTTCGAAAAACTATATAATTAAAAAATTCCTTTAACCTGACTCATAGACATTGAGAGCTTAATTTTTACAGTTGTTTTCATTACTTTAATTTTTAAATCATTTTCATAGTCTTATTTTAAATTTTATTATAGTTCTATTAAAAAATGACATTAAAAATTTTATAAAATATAAAGTAATTTTAAAACACATACACAGACAGCCCTCGGCAATAAAGTGATAAAATAACTGTCAAGTTTTAGTTATTAATTTCCATTCATCTGTTTTTGGGAATTTTTTAAACTTCTAGGTATTAAATTCCCAAACCGTAAAGAAATAAAATTTATAAAGGGAAGATACACGTGTTATTTAATCAAGGTACTATGTAAAATGTTTCTTTTGAGTTTATACCTACGAGAATGTCGACAGAAACACAAAAAATAATTATAATATTATAAGATGTTTTTTTACAATAGGAAACCTACATTCAAAGCCGACAAGGATCAATTTAAAATAACGAATTAAATGTAATATCATTACGAGTTCAGAAAATATGCTTTTAATTTCAATATTTTCTGCTATACTAAAGAATATGGCAACAATGTATTCTTGTTGACCCTAAATCTATATACAGTGCTATCTGTGTGATATTCTAAAAAGTATGGACTTACATGGTAGCACCTCACAGAAACCAAATTAATTTAAATTGCAATAGCTGTTTAATTGATTTTTTCACCTTATCTATGAAAAAATTAATAATTTTTGGTAGTGAATATATTTAATTATAACTACTAAATGTATATCCCATAAAATTATATTCAAATTTACGATATAAGTATACTTTTTTCGAATAAAAAATATAAATATTTCAATTGCATGACTTCTGCAAGTTCAAAAATTTTTTAAAAATTCACATATGTTTTTGAACCAAAACTAATTTATTTTATAAAAAAATTGCGACTTTTTATGTTCTGGTTTCTTTGCTTTATACTTGCAAAAAAATAGTTTTTCCGAATTTTCTTGACAGCAAATCATACAACCTAAATGAAATTTTGTTAAAATAATACCTAAGGCTAAATACGTCTTCTCAAATTTTTTCAAATTTTTTGAACTTGTAGATACTTTTTCCGGAGGTCCATATAAACCTTAAGCATACAGAGCGAAGCACACAGGCCTACAAGAAGGTAGACGTTACGAGAAAGCATTAAAATAACGACGAAGTTCCGAGAACTATCAACGTTAACGACGGGGAATCCTAAAGGCCGCAACCTATTAAGAGGGGCGTTTCTAATTTAGTAAGACTGCCTGAATTTAGTGAAAAATCTGGTTATTTTTAAATTACAAGAATGTAGAGAAGATGGCGATAGTGGTTTCAAATTAGTATTTTTATTATATATTTGAATATTTTTAGAGCTTGTTGACTTTCTTTATCTAAGACAGAGATGAAAATATGAATTTTGCTTCGTAAATCTTTGAATGTTTCCACGACACACATACATTTGACCTTGAGACCATAAACAGATGAAAAATATCTGGTATATTTTTATTAATAAATATCCTATTTGGATATATTTTGAAGGTTTGTTGTGATATTGTTGTGTCATAGGCGTAACAAATTAGTTGTTTTTAGGATTTAAAATATCGATATAATATATAAAAAATAAAATAAAATAAAATAAAATAAGATTTCGACATTTCTAACAAATAATTAATTAATGAAATTTATTGTACAAACCAGAGTTGGGTCGGATATTGAAAAAAAGTATCCGGATACACGATTACTCAAAATGTATCCGGTTACTTTTTTAAAAAGTTCGAATACTTTCATTTAAAAATGTGTTCGGATACAAGTATCCGGATACTTCCTAGGATTCTTTTTTTAAAAAGGATATAAATTATTAGTATTAAAACTATGTGATGTGCATGTATTTTTAATGTAATATATAATAATCAATATACATTTAATGAGCTAACGAAAAACTTTTTCGTGTTACTGCCTGAGCTTTTGATATTGAATTTGGCCAGCCTCGGACCAGCCGAGTTTTCAAACTTTTTAGGGGGTGTACTTTTTTTACTTGTAGGTACACTAAAATAAAAATATAAATATTAGGATGTCCATTATTATAATCCGAAAAATAATTTCTTCTAATAATTATAAATACAGTGTACAAAGGGATTCTTGAAAAGAGAGATATAGGAAATATAAAAAAATAACGTACTTATATGAAACTTTATAACTGATTTATAGGTAAAAATAAAGCTCCATTAGAATATAATGATATATTATAACGGTGACCAGTGCGAAATATCCGAATATCAAAAACAGTATCCGGATACCGGATACTTTAAAATTTGGTCACGGATACGGATACCTGGTTCAAAATTTAAAAAGTATCTGGATACAGCTTTCGGGTACATAAAAAGTATCCGGATACTACTCAGCTCTGGTACTAACCCTTACTATAATTAAGGTATTTATTAGAATAAATATATTAATTATAATAAAAACATATTACGGTTTCTGAATATACACACATGGTCTAAAGAAAAATTGAAATAAATGGAAAGTATGTACCTAATTATACCTTTTTTAAAATTGAGATTGAAATGTATTGGCAACAATGCAAAATTAAACGAGGTTAGTTTGATCAGAGATTATTTTATTTACTTTCTGATGGATGTATTTGAAGGTGTTGAAGTAGATGTAAATTTGTAAAATATATTTTGTGGAGAAAAATTTAAATACTTTTCCAAAACGTTTGATGATTATTGCAAAAGTGTTACTATAATGTTTGTAAACATTAACAGGTTAGTCTGTCTTCAATATGACTTCAAGTAAGTACCTTGCTAATTATTTACTGCCTAAATAAATAAATATCATTTATTTTTTAGAGAGTATTGGACATTCCTAAATTACCACCCAGATCCATGATTTAATGAAAAATGGAGTACAAAGTAAAGCACACCCTACAATAAAGCTTACCTATAGTTTATTTTTATTTTGAGAATGTGGCGCAAGAAAAAAATATTTCCATGTTTTCAATAACCTACCATAATAACTAACCAATCTAGTATACTAGTATCTATAGAAATACACTTTGTGCACCTGTTTTCAAGATACCTAAAGAATTGGGATAAGCTGACTATCAGCGATTGGCCAACAATACTCTTGCAAGTACTTAATGTTATGGGTATATCTTAATAAAACTAATTGTATCATTAAATTATGACTATTAATTATATTCCAAAAATGTCAACCCCATACTTTGTGGAATCAATTGAAATTAAAATGTATCCAATAGGATTGTAACTTTAATTTATTTAACTGGTATCTTTCACACAAATGAAAAAATCTTTTTTATTTTATAAAGATCCATATTTTATTTACATTTGAAAGCACTCTCCATCTAGTAATCAGAAGTGATAAGAGGTAAGTTTTAATTTTTTTATTTCCTGGTTTAATTTTTTTACAATTAATAGGTAGGTTTTTAGCAATATACTTTTTCTGACAACCATATATGTTATTTCATCTATTTTTAGATAATTAAATTGTTGGAGAAATAAATAAATGGTTTTCAAAATATATTACCAAATAACATCTGCATATTATTAGTAAATAACAAGTAAATGTTTTATGTTTTTCTTTTTTAGGACTCATTTTCTCAATTATATGTACCCAGTTCACCATATGGAAATATATGAACTTCATTCTGACTTGATTATGGAACCCTTTGGTCTGTTTTATCATTTACCAACAAACTTTCAATGGTGAAGGGGATATATATATAAAGATAACAGATGTTTTAATAAAAATATTACATATTTGACTGTAAATTTTAATTCTTCACATTATCTAAAGAGAAAGCTATTATATTTATGCATATTGAACATGTAAATAAATATTGTAGAAACCCTTACTTTGTGGACATTATTATCACGCCTATTTAGAAAAACAGTTTAACACTTAGCTGTTTATATTTACATATGTGGTTTTAATTTATAAATGATTAGTGCAATGTTCAAATTTTGCGTGCAACAAATCTCAAAAAATATTCCTTTCTTTAACTTAATATTTTGCTAGTCGCATTCTCTATGCTTTCTTTAGGAGTTAGGCTTCTGGCGTTAAAATTCGTGATCACAAATTGTCAAACTTTTTAAAAACATACTATCACTTAAACACCAATATCTCTTTTATTACAATATAAAACTTAACTAAAAAACCTTATCTCCTAGAGAAAGGTCTAAGCTATATCCTGTTAAAATTTGAATACGTAATTTAAAGTCGTTCTTTAGATTTGTTGTTTAAAAAATAATTTAAATTTTGGGTACAATTCAGGCTTGCCACCCGTTTTCAGCTGTCACATTTTTGACGCCCCTCTTAAGCTCCCGTTTTTAATCCCCCTACGTGTGTAGGTAAGTTCACTCCCAAATATTTTTCAAAAATAATCTCCTGTTAATGGCATTCCATGTTATTGCTTAATGACAATAACAAACTTTATTGCTTAATATTATCGCCAAATATTTTTCAAAAATAATCTCCTGTTAATGGCATTCTGTATATAAATATAAGAAAATGTATGGAATTAACAAAATCATTTCTTCTTTACACTTGGTTAAGAAAGATTTAAAATGGATGTAAGCCAAATTATTAGTAAAAAAGGAAAACCTATGTTGTTGGTGAATTCCTATAAATTTAAATTCCATAAATTATTGGTGGGAAATGTGAAACGGTGGCAGTGTATAGTAAGGAGCTGTAAATAATTTTAAAAAGTGTGGGTGGTGAAAATATGTTGGTTGATTCAAATTTGAATCATGCTCATGAGGCGATAGAAATCGGCGTCTTAAACAGACAAATTTTGAGCAACAGTTTGAAAAGAAAAGCATGGGAAAATGTAAGTGAAAAGCCGTCGAAAATAATTAACCGTTTGCTACTAAATAATGACGTCGAAACAATCACAACAACTGATATGCGATATATTAGAAAGAACATCTATAACCATAGACGAAGCTTTCTTCTAGCCTTACCAACTAGCGTAGAAAACACTCAAGAAGTCTTAAGCAATTTAGAAATAAAAACCAATAGAAATAAAGATTTCATGCTAACAAATGATATAAACTCTAAAATTGTGATGTTTACAATCGTGACAAACTTGAACTTTTAAATGTCGCCCAAAGTTTTTCTACCAATTATTTACCATACAAGGAATATGTAATGGTCATTACATGCCTTTAGTATTTTTCCTATTACCGGATAAATTAACAAAAATTTATGAAAATTGCTTAAAAATTCTTCTCAAAAAGCTACAAGAAATGGAAATTGCACTAACATCAAAATGTGTTTACATAGATTTTGAAATGGCAATACTTCCACACGTTGTGATTAAGGGTTGCTTATTTCATCTAACCCAGTCATCTAACCCAGTCTTACTTTTTATATTATCAAAAAATTAACTATTTTGTTCCATTGCTGCAGGTGGCGGAAAATTCAGCACTTATGACTTACTCAAGATTACAAACCTCAATCAGATATTGGAAAATATTTAAATTTCGTATTTGGCCTTCCCTACTTACAACCAGCCGATGTGGGAGATTGTTTCGCTTTTATATTTCGGAAATTTTGCCACAAGATAAAAAATTGAAGATTTTCAATAATTATTTGGTGGAAACATATATATCAGAAGATTCTCTATTCCCGCCAGAAATATGGGCCGAACATTCTTCAGCAAGGACGAGATCAACAAATGCTTGTGAAGCATTCCACAGCAGATTCAATGGATCGTTTTACGCTGCCCATCCAAATATGTTTCAAATTATTGAAGTGTTGAAAGAATTTCAAGTCCAGACATAATATGTAAAAATAAACAGTGCTCATAAAATTAAAAAAATATACAGAAGAGTAGAAATGCAAAAAATTAAATTAATTAAAGATCATTTGGCCAGCTTCAAAACTGAAGCTATTACAAAAATTCAATTTCTTGAAAAATTGGCAAGATATATACAAAAGAATTAATTAATTTAAATTTGATATATTTTGAATATAAGTTTATTCCTGTTTTGTTATTTTCATTAAATGAGTGGTTATCGTTTTTACCAAGAGTTTTGCTCACATTAACATTATATTAAATATCTTGTATGTATATTATTGTAATCATATAAATATTGGTAAAATTTTAATCTCTCGCCATCTACTTATTTACGTATTAATCCTCGGGAACAAACTTACCTATGACCTTTTTCAAAAACTGACCGCGTGAGTGAACTAGTATGCGCCGGTCCTAAAGACTTCTGAACGGGATTTTTTAATCCCAATAATAAATAGCGATTATAAATAATTATGAATTTCACTAAACTATTAAGTTAGACAAGTGGAAACTCTTAATTATATTTCTATTCTAGGACCTAAGGAGGAACAGAAAACCATGCCACCCAAACCAAAGATAAAGATGGTGATAGAAAAAAGAAAAGAATATGTGCTGTCAACCGACTCCGACAGCAGCGACTCGGAGCTAGAAACGGAAATGGACGCAACAACCCAATTAAAGGAGGAACTACAAGCTCTGAAGGACGTCAAAGTTAAGTTCGAAGAAGAAATCTAGAAAAAAATCGACGAAACACGAAGACTAATAGAAGAAACAAAGGACGCAAACGAAAAACTAAGGAAGGAAAACGAAGAAAACAGGAAACCAATCTCAAATCTTAGAAAAGAACTGATAGAAGAAAAAGACAAGAAAACAAAAAAACGAGAAGACAAAAAAGTCCGATCAAGGAGCCCTAGAAGCCCAATAAGAAAAACAAAAAAGCCGACTAGCTCAAAAAAGGACCAATAACTTAATACACTGTAAATAATTTATGTAATTTTCCATAAAAAAAATAGCTAATATTAAAAAAATTAAGTAAAATTTATACATTTTGGCTTATTTTACATTAAAAGTTAAGTAAACCGGATTTTTATGTAAAATTATACAACTTTATGAAACATTGTACAATTTATTAAAAAAAAAAATTGTGTAATTTTTGCAGATTTTGTACAAATTTAGCAAAGAATATTTACATTTACATAATTATTTTAAAAATGCAAGAAAAAATTTTTAAAAAAGTTTGGTAAAATAATGTTAAAAATGTGTAAAAATACATAAAATATAATACAATATCAACGTACGAGATTATGGTTTAAAGTTAATTACTTCTTGTACACAATTAACAATTTTCATACCTAAAATTGCACATTACTTTGTTTAAAATGAAAATACTTTTTTGTATTTGTACTTAAAATTTGTTTTAAATTAACAATTTAATTATATAAAATTACTCAATATTGGTTTTAAAATAAATCTACTCAATACTATATTTGTATATATTAACTTAAAATTTGCTTTAAATAAACGGTTTTATTATGTAAGATTACTCAATATTATTTTTAAAATTAATTTACTATTGTGTATTTTTGATAAAAAATTGGTTAAATTTAACAATTATTTTATCTAAAATTTCACATTATTTTATTTAAAACAAAACAAATATTGTTTATTTTTATATAAAGTTTGTTTCAAATTAAATATTTCATTACGTAAAACTACTCAATTTAGTTTTTAAAATTTATCTTATTTTGTGTATTTTTGCTTACAATTTGTTTAAAATTACCAATTTTAATACCTAAAATTTTTAAAATTAAACAATTTTTGTGTTTAAGTACAAAAAAGTTTATTCAAATTTACACAAATAATATGTAAAATTTCGCAAAATTATTTTCAAAGAAGTACGATTTTTGTGTATTATTAGTTCAATTGTTATTAATAATTACACAAGATCTTCTTATTATAACAAAAAAATTGCTTTAAAATTAAAATTTTATTGAGTAATAATAAAAAAAATTATGAAAATTATTAATAAATTACATATTCGTTTTCTATTTTTACACTTATATAAGATTATTTATTTTGAAAATTACACATACATTTTTTTTGTTATTTTACAAACATCAATTGATAATTTCAAATATTTTCTGTAAAATTTCATAAATAGTTGGTGAAACTTTTTTCAATAATTTTTTGTGTAAAATTTTTTTACAGTGTTTATTTATGTTACAATAATGTCTTATCTATGTATAAAATGAAGACTCAATTAAAGTAAACAAATTAATAGTAGAGAACTTCCAAGATTTATTTGTTCATTCACTACTTTAAATTGTTGATCTGCTAGATGTCTTTTTATTTCAATTTCTTCGAGGAAATCTAAATTTTGTTTTTTATCACAAATAAGTAATATTTGAATGTCATTGGTGTGTATGAGTGAGTGTGGATGTTAAAGCGAAGAGTTTTTTTATTATTCTTAGTAGGATGGACTTCCAAAAAGTAAGGGTTAGTACAATAAATTTAATTTTTAAAAAATAGACATATTCGAGATGATGAAAATCTTCTCGATACACATGAAAGAGTTAAAAAACTTTTTCCTAAATTTCAAGAAATCATAGGAAGAGGACGGACAAAAGAAGAGAAACACTTATGAAAGATCCCTCTCACCAATAAAAAGATGGGAGGGATCCTAGTAAAGACAGCTCTGGCAAGTGGATCCACTCTTTAAGGTCATCTTTAGTCGCAGTCCGTCGGCTAAGGATGCAACTATCTAGAGGCAGCGAAAAACACACCAGCGAATAAAGGTGCAAAGCACTATTCTAAGCAAGAGGAAACCTCGACACTATCACTAAACCACGATAGTGGAATGGACCAGCAAGAGCCAGAGGACTGAGGCCCCCATCGGATGAGATGGGGGGTAGAGAAAGTTCTTCCCGGAAGGCATTTCTCCTGAGGGACTGGTTTGGTTAGAGTGTGTGTCCCAACAAATACAAAGTTACAAGAAAGATATTAAACATAAGTAACTTAAGACTAAAATTTAAAACTGCCATAATTGTACGATTTAGTCTAATATTATGTACAAAAAATTGTACATAAATGAGAAAAAAAAGCCTTACAAAATATAGGTCTCAGTTTTAAAATTTAAAAAATTATGTTAACCAACCAGTTAAAACACAAAACATTGTTTAAAAAACCCACCCAGCAACATAATTGGCGCATCAGCCTCAGCAGCAGTTAGTAAATGATATCAATTAATTTGTTCTTAATACCTTGCATCAACCCCATTTCACCAACCCTTATGCTGTCAGCAACCCGATTCTAATGGTGCAATAAGTCAATTTCTTTTAGCTTCAGAAAAGAGCACCATGATCGATCATGTCGAGAGCGGTGATGAGATTTTACAAGATGGCAAAGAAACAGAAAAGTGAGATCAAAAATTAAACGAAAGCTCTTTCCGTGATAACATAAGATTATGGGATATCCATGTTTGACCGTTTTTACAACAGAACACATATCTGTAGTTATTTGTTACACTAAGTAACTATTACTACCTATCAATTTGTTTATTTTATTTTAAGGATATGAGTGACTGATATTTCTATAGCTGCGTTCCTGAGTGAGAATTAAAAAGTTTTAATATTATCATCACAACTGAAATGAAACCATTAAATACATCATACTTAAATGGGTTATATTGTAGTTTTTTGTAACCTTTTAATAACTGTATAATTCTTACTTAACATTTTAAGACAATATGGATATGTTTTTTTCATTTAAAGATTAATTAAAGAGAAATCGAAATTTGGGAGAATATTCATGAAAATCACATAATCGGCCCTTTTTGAAACTGGCAATTTCACTGGCAAAATTTATTTAGATCTATTGGAGAGCGCTATTCATCCCTCCCTTGTGCAAGTATTAAAGAATCCAGATGATCATCAAACGATCATTTTCCAACTAGATGGCGCACCATCTTTATTCCATTCAACCGGCGCGGGAAGGGGACATATTGGCTTCACTGGACTTTTTTCTATGGGGTAACCTAAAATCCAAGATTTACGCTACCCATCCTGAGTTACTGGATGATTTATGAATGCCGTTGAATTACACCATAATTCTTGAGTAATGTACGTCATGGTTTTCAGCAAAACATATTACTGTGTGAAAGTAAATGGTGACGATTTCCAGCATTAAATAAACAAATCACTAAAGTACCCTTCTACTATTTTACCTGTAATTTCGCTATCAATGAAAATTTTAAAGCTAAGTTTCAGAATCAGATAGATCATTAAACTGAGGTATCGCAACACCCCTCATACCTATTTGAAATCTAGGGGTTGTGTTCACCCAGGCAGAGGGTTTAAGTCCTTGGATGCAAATTACTTTATGGTGGTTCGTTAAAACAGCTACAATAAAGTTGTCAAACAGCTAGTTTATAAATCGAGACAGTGTTTGCAAAGCCCTGTATATAATTTTCAAACTGTACATTGGGAAATTTACGAGTCTTTAGAAAGGTCCTTCAACGTACTGGTAAAGACATTTTAAGAAAAATTTCCTTTTTAAGTTCATCCTTTATAAGAGAAGCTCATTACTTGTTCTGTCGTTAAAACCCTCGAAATTTTAATCCATCCCGCACTAATGCGTATTTGTTCTCGATCCCTTCAATTTCAAAACAACCCGAAACAAAACAACCACCACCGTACAACAAAAACCCTAAACAAAGAGAGCAGATAAAAGTCCACAAAAAAATTGCGTAAAAACCTACACTGAAAATATTTTTTCCTGATTTGTTTTATAATGTTTTAAGAACTATTTTATATCGTTGAACAAATTTGAAAATAATGGAGAAAAGTATTTTATTTACAAAAGAACACCGATTTTTTAGAGCCATACGATTTTAGACTGATTGAAATTCAAAGTAAGGGAAAGTAAATTATTGTGAAATGCTATTTTCGCCAATAATTTTTTAATCCCATTGATTTTGAGAGGTATAAGAAGAAATATTGTACAAATTCGATTTACAAAAATAAAAGATCATTAGCTACTTTCGATTTTTCATATCGCACCTTTCTGAAGAGAATACGATTAAGATGGAACTGACAGTCAATCATTTATATACCTCTCAGAATTTTTCAATTGAATGTACAGCAATGTACAGCAGGTTGTACTTCTGAACTTCTGATTAAATAGCATTATTATCTCTGGAGCTAATCTGGAACTAGGGGCATATCTTAGATAATAATTAACTTACAAAATTAATAAATCATAAACAAAAATCAGCTCAGAAACTGAGATTTTTAGCAATACGACTAAAAGAAGACATCTGATGTTAAATATAAAATAATTTGGGAAAAAATAGAAGTTAACACAAATTTTCAAAAATAAATTGGAGAGTCTTTTAATTTGAACTAATCACAATAGGGTAGTTGACAGTAAGACAAATATTAAGAGATTCTTGAATATCAATATCATCGATAAAATTAACTAATGATTTCAAATGGCAAAAATTTAAATAGTACGAGAGCCAGCGACACTCGATCCTACGTGATAAGGAATTGTGATAAGAGTGGTTTCATGATATAGTTTACAAAGGGCCGAATGCAAAACCGCATTGTCGGCCAAGCATATCCTGTGCTTTTACACTTATAAAAAGTATTAACACCTTCTTTTTTTAAAGAAAGTTACATTATGAGGAATTGTAAAAAAATTACATGGTAATATAGCTAATATCAAGGAAATTAATAAAATATATGTCGGCCAGCACTTATCCTGTGCTAAATTCTTGTCGGCCAGCGGCAAAGGGGTCATTTTTCATTATTGCACTTACGTCATCAAGAATTTCGAAATTTTTTTTTTTTTTTTTAAGTTTAGGTCATAAGGAATAAAGGTAAATATGTCCGCCAGGCAAATTCTTGTGCCTAATATGATGTCGGCCAGGTCAAAGTGACCGACTCCCGCCTTGGTTCGAGTCGGATGGAAAATCTTTCATTATAATTTTATTCATGTGTAATAACAATAAATTTTCTAATTTTATTCGTAAATCATCTTATACTTTGCCACGTTTTTGATATGCTCGGCTTATTTTTTGTTTTAAAAACAAAAATTATTTGTCGTCTTTTTATTGTTTCCTTTTTTTTGGAATTCAAAGTGTCAGAAGCCATGTAGGATCGACATGATCGAAGATTGCTTTAAATATGAGGTGTTTCATGTTGCCATATATATATAGTAGTGCAGTTGTTAATACTTATGTAAATAAGTAATTTACGAACAAAACCATTTTCATGTCAGGGAAAAAATTCGAATGCGTTAATTGTACTAAGTTAGCTGAAATATTAGGTCAGGATATTGGCAAAGCTCTTCCAGCATTTCACGCGTTCACTGGCTGCGACTACACAGCGACTTTTTACAGAAAGGGAAAACTGCGCCCATTCAACATATTAAATAAAGTCGATGGTTTTATTAAGGCGTTCATCTCGTTATCCAATTCAGACGCAAAACAAAACAAAAAAGTAATTGCCAAAATTCAAGAATTTACTTGTCCCATGTACAATATCAAAGAGGTGAATAGTGTTAATAAAGCTAGATATCAAATGTTTGAAAAAATGTATGCTTCAAAATGCGGAAAAGAAAAATTAATGAAAAAGATCAAGGGTTTAGATTCGAGTCTTATTCAACCATGCTTTAAATCGCTGTGGCAAAAGATTCTTAGAACACTTTAGGTTGCAGCCATGTGGTAGACTTCAACGCTTATTAAATGTACCTTACTTAATCCCACTGAATATGGGTGGAAAAAGCATGATGGGAAATTGAGACCGCATTGGTTTGAAGGTGAGCCGACACCATTATCTGTGGATAAAGTATTGGTCATAGACTCGGAAAAATATGTGAATGAAAACGAAAATGATATTGAAATTGAAAATGAAGCCACTGACGATGAGGAAGACGATGAATCTGATTTTGAGTAATTTGAATGCGATTCGTTAACATCTAACACTTTTCTGAATCTATTTCATATGAATTAATTTAATTCCACAATTTCTGTTTTCACGACATATACTTACGTAACTGCGTATATTTATAAGTTTAATTTATTTAATGTAATTATTGTATCTAAATAAAAAAATATGAGAAAAAATTATTTTTCTTTAAAAATAAAAAAACAGGAAGATAAAAATCAGCCGAGCATGTCAAAAACGTGGCAAAGTATAAGATGATTTACGAATAAAATTAGAAAATTTAATGTTATTACACATGAATAAAATTATAATAAAAGATTTTCCATCTGACTCGAACCAAGGCGGGAGTCGGTCACTTTGACCTGGTCGACATCATATTAGGCACAAGAATTTGCCTGTACGACATATTTATCTTTATTCCTTATGACCTAAACTTTATTTATAAAAAAAATTTCTCGAAATTCTTGATGAAGTAAGCGCAATAATGAAAAATGACCCCTTTGCCCCTTGCCGACAAGAATTTAGCACAGGATAAGTGCTGGCCGACATATATTTTATTAATTTCCTTGATATCAGCTATATTACCATGTAATTTTTTTACAATTCCTTATGATGTAACTTTCTTAAAAAAAGAAGGTGTTAATAATTTTTGGTCCTTTGTAAACTATATCATGAAACCACTCTTATCACAATTCCTTATCACGTAGAATCGAGTGTCGCTGGCTCTTAGACTAAAATCTCTAGAAATAACTTTTGTTTGAGTTATTTTGTTATTATTATACTTTTAAATATAACGGAAGTATCATAATTAAATACATATAAGCAAAATCTTTTCAAATTCGATTTTTGAAGTACCATTTTTGTAAATCATATGAATGAACTCTTACTACTAATTAAAAAAACAGTAATTTGCTCCCAAAAATCAAGAAAATACAATAAAATGTTTAATAACAACTATAAAACATACCATAAAAAAGTTGCTTGGAATTATTTGGTTTGACTCTTACGTCACTACATTCCTAGTCCATTATGTCCGAGGACGATTCCCATCAACGCATCAACATAACCAACCTATTACACACAGCTGTGGTTTTGCAGACTTTATAGACGTCATTCAAGACGCCATGACAGTCAGTTAAGTCATAAATTGGACCATGAGGAAAATTATTAACAAGATTTCCAAAAATTGTCAACTACCCTATTGGACAATCTTTTAGACGCTGTAAACGTAAACTAAGAGCCGCACCATACAAAGGAATGATTTTAAATGTTTTTTAAGGATTTTTTTTATGATGTTTAAAAGTTTTTAAAGATTTTTAATGAATAGTCCGGTAAATGTAGACAGAAAAATAGTGATCAAATGAAGAAAAGTCCGACAGAGCCAAATCTCCGTAGACATGTTGGTTTTACCGTAAAAAAGAAAGTGTCAAAAGTCCCCATCGGTCCCATGTGTGCTAAGGGACCAATTCGGGTAAAAGGTTCAAAATTTTAGATTTTTTGGATTTTTCTCAAAAACCGTAAGTTTTATCGACAAAGTTCTTCATGACAAAGTTGTAGTTATTAAAATTCTCGGTAATTATTTACGAGAAGTACTTCTGGCCAATTTCCGAAATTTTTACAAAAATAGTTTAAATATGGTCTACAAATCATGAATTGAGTATTTATTTAGTGCGGTCAAGCATATTTTTTTCAAAATTAATTTTTAAAGTTGGAACTATTTTTTGATCGCGCTGCCATTTTTAGCAGTCTGGCGTCTGAATATCGTATGCAAATAGTAATACGCGACAAATAATAAAGAAAATAAATTATTTTGATATATATTACATTATAAATTTGACCCAAAAAACATTAAAAAAGTAATCTTATGATATATAAATATTAGACTGGGCCAAAAAAATTGACTATTTTTTTTTTTGAAAAATATATCGAGAATGTCATTCAGAATGACAAAAAAAAAATTTCGTGAAAATTTAAGCCCTTAATATCAATTTTAAGAGGTCTATCATCGCTATTTTTGATTTTTAGTCATAATTTGATGTTTTACGTTAGAACTGTCAAAAAATTGAAATGCAAAAAATTCTTTTTCACTTATTTTGATACAAAATTAAATTCTCTACAAAAAAGGTCTGATTGAAAATTTTTGTCAGACGAGCCGTTTCCGAGTAATTGAGCTTAATAAATCGATGTATTTTTCGATTTGCCCTTTTTATTTGAAATTTTGTAACTAATGAACCAATGAATATTTAAAAGCTCATGTCGGATTCTTAACGGGAATTTCATGTTCTACAAAAAAGGTCTCTTAACATTTTTGCCTAAATGCAATTTTTCAAAAGTTATTCACGATTTTAAATTTAAAATTTCAATTTTTTCTTCGATTTCAATCGTGAATAACTTTTGAAAAATTGCATTTAGGCAAAAATGTTAAGAGACCTTTTTTGTAGAACATGAAATTCCCGTTAAGAATCCGACATGAGCTTTTTTAAATATTCATTGGTTCATTAGTTACAAAATTTCAAAATAAAAAGGGCAAATCGAAAAAATACATCGATTTATTAAGCTCAATTACTCGGAAACGGCTCGTCTGACAAAAATTTTCAATCAGACCTTTTTTGTAGAGAATTTAATTTTGTATCAAAATAAGTGAAAAAGAATTTTTTGCATTTCAATTTTTTGACAGTTCTAACGTAAAACATCAAATTATGACTAAAAATCAAAAATAGCGATGATAGACCTCTTAAAATTGATATTAAGGGCTTAAATTTTCACGAAATTTTTTTTTTGTCATTCTGAATGACATTCTCGATATATTTTTCAAAAAAAAAAATAGTCAATTTTTTTGGCCCAGTCTAATAAATATACTCTCATGACTTACTTTTAACAAATGGCTTTCCTAATAAGATATATCGACTCTCATCACTACACTGTTCACATTCTGTATTTTATTTAATTAAAATCTGCACCACACAATGTTTATATAACTAAATATAGGTACTCTCTGAAAAACTAAATCTGCAATAATTATAACTCGTAATCATCTTAACAAAATGTTCTATTTAACAACAAAATTTATTCTGCAATACGCAATGCTAAAATCAACTTTTTAACAGCGCTATCTCTCTCTCTCTCTCATTTAATTTAATGGCCTCCACCACAACAGCATTTGGCCAGCGCAGGTATTGTAGAGCAGATTCACTTCTCTCTCTTTTCAACTTGTTCTTCTTTAACTTTATATTTCACCTTGTATTCTTTTCTGGGCTAAAACATGTTAATAGACGACACAACACAGGATTAGACTTTTCTCTCTCGGGGGCAACAATCGAGCATTACACACCCCTAACAACGTTGCCACGGAAAGGATCTGTGAATGTTAGGAAGTTAAGGTTATTGAAGTGAATAGACTTAATCATTACCAAATTTATATATATATATATATATATATTAGACTGGGCCAAAAAATTGACTATTTTTTTTTTTTTAAAAAAATATCGAGAATGTAATTCAGAATGACAAAAAAATTTCGTGAAAATTTAAGCCCTTAATATCAATTTTAAGAGGTCTATCATCGCTATTTTTGATTTTTAGTCATAATTTGATGTTTTACGTTAGAACTGTCAAAAAATTGAAATGCAAAAAATTCTTTTTCACTTATTTTGATACAAAATTAAATTCTCTACAAAAAAGGTCTGATTGAAAATTTTTGTCAGACGAGCCGTTTCCGAGTAATTGAGCTTAATAAATCGATGTATTTTTTCGATTTGCCCTTTTTATTTTGAAATTTTGTAACTAATGAACCAATGAATATTTAAAAAAGCTCATGTCGGATTCTTAACGGGAATTTCATGTTCTACAAAAAAGGTCTCTTAACATTTTTGCCTAAATGCAATTTTTCAAAAGTTATTCACGATTTTAAATTTAAAATTTCAATTTTTTCTTCGATTTCAATCGTGAATAACTTTTGAAAAATTGCATTTAGGCAAAAATGTTAAGAGACCTTTTTTGTAGAACATGAAATCCCGTTAAGAATCCGACATGAGCTTTTTTAAATATTCATTGGTTCATTAGTTACAAAATTTCAAAATAAAAAGGGCAAATCGAAAAAATACATCGATTTATTAAGCTCAATTACTCGGAAACGGCTCGTCTGACAAAAATTTTCAATCAGACCTTTTTTGTAGAGAATTTAATTTTGTATCAAAATAAGTGAAAAAGAATTTTTTGCATTTCAATTTTTTGACAGTTCTAACGTAAAACATCAAATTATGACTAAAAATCAAAAATAGCGATGATAGACCTCTTAAAATTGATATTAAGGGCTTAAATTTTCACGAAATTTTTTTTTGTCATTCTGAATGACATTCTCGATATATTTTTCAAAAAAAATAGTCAATTTTTTTGGCCCAGTCTAATATATATATATATATATATATATATATATATATATAAAAAATGAAGATATTGGGTTAAGCCCGCAATAATACTACTACCATATATATATATATATATATATATATTATGGTTTGCTCTTTAGATAACTTTTAAATTTCGCATTTATTTGAATTACTTCTCAGGATGTTAGGGTTCTGGATTTAAACTCAAATTTATTTTAATTTTTGTAATGGAAAACTATTTAAACAAATTTCTATCTAGACAAATACCTAAATACTTATCTAACCCTATTATCTTAACTACCTTAATTAACTTAACTAACCTTATCTACCACTTATTGTCCTTCACTCTTGTTTGCTTTATATTTGTTCTTTTTCTTGTAAGGCAGTTATTGTCCTTTTTCCTTTGTCTTCCAGTTGTTGTCCTCGTCCTTTGTCCTTCAGCTGTTTATTCTAAATAATTTGAATAAACTTTGCTTTTTGCCTTTTTATTTGAATAAATTATCTTTTATCTTTGACTTTTCTTTCAATTCACTCTCTGTCAAAAAACTCTCATCATCTCGCAACGAATCTTCCTCATCACTATCTCCTACACTTCTTGTCTATACTTAAAACTAATACAATATTCAAAACATTACATAAATTTTATTAAAACTAGCATCCTATGTTTGACATAAATTTCAAATTTTGACGTTTCCGAAAAACTAACATTCTATGTTTAACATAAACTTCAAATTCTGATGTTTCCGAAAAACTTCACTCAAAATAAATTTTGACACATAAAAATTATTATTTTTTTTAATAAAATAGAATTCACCAAATTAATAATTTCATAAATTTCATATTTAATTTTTTTTACTCGAAACAAACCATATCAATACAGGGTGTCCAGGAACTTAATGCCAAAAATTCGGGAGCAAATAGAAGAGGTCAAAATAATGTTAGAAGTTCAAATAAATTTTTGTCATACGAGCCTTCGTTTCCGAGTTATAGACCTCTAAAGTTTCGAAATAAAAACCTTTGTTTTGTCATAATTTCTAAACTATACATTGGAATACTATAAAATTCCAGTGACGGATTGCATACATCCATGTCCTGTGTTTGACGGTATAAATGAATCTACATTACGTACAGATAAGCAGAGACGGCTTGTGCCCATTGGTTAATAATCCGTAATTTTAATAGGGACCATCTGAATAATATTTAAATTTCAAAAATAAATTTTCCAATCCATTTACTAATGAAAATGTACTCTTGTTTGAAGTCGATAAAATTAAGGGTTTAGGAGAATATTGAACTTTTAGATCTGATCGCCATATTTTGTATTTTATTAATTTCTCTAAAGTTTTTGCTACACATGAATTCAAGGCTATATTATGTCTATAGCACTTAGAATTATTAGGAGATTTACCTGGTTTAAGGAATGGGATACTAAGTGTTTCTTTCCATTGACTAGGGATTTTCCTGATATAAAAATATTATTGTAAATTTGGAGTAATTGGTTCTGAGCTATATACGGAAGATTTTTAAGCATTGAATATAAGATATTATCTAGCCCTTGTGCAGTGTCTTATTAACCATGTTATTCAATTCCCAATACGAAATCGGAGCAACATCTATCTGATTGTCTAAAAATCTGAACTCTGGATCTAAATTGCAAACTGTTAATGATGTTAGGATTTCATTTGCAATTAAGTTGTTAGGGAGGTTCCCGTTATTCAGAGAGTAATAAGACTTAAATTTTTTAATTTTATTCCATATTTTGCTTATCGGGGTGTTTCTATTAATGGTGCTACAAAATTGGCGAAAGGATGTTTTTTTCTTTTGTTTAAGTTTGAGTTTAACAAAGGCCTTTATTCTCATGAAGTTAACATAGTTTTCCATATTAGAATTGTCCTGGAATTTCTTGATTGCTATCCGCCTTCGGTTTATCAACTTTTCACACTCATCATCCCACCATGGGTTGGATTTGGACTCAGCCTTATTTTTGAACCATGGGATAATCTGATTTACCGCCTCATCTACTATTTGGTACCACTCTTCATACTCCATATTTTTTTAGTCACCCTCATTTCTTCATCAATTTGTTTCGCATACTTTTCCCAATCCGCTTTTTTAAGGTTTCTTTTTTTGATAGTATTTTCCTGGACTGCTGTTATCTCTACCTCGCATATTGTGGGAAAGTGATCACCTCCTCCAGCTCCTCCAGAACATACCATTTGCATCTTCCTGCAATATCTTCCGATGCTATTGTCAAGTCCACTGCTGAGGGGTTTTGATTTGGTCTTCCAATTCTTGTAATCGATCCGTCATTTAGTATTTTAAGATTCTGTATGTCCACTACTTCTCTCACAACATTTCCATTTGAATTACAAATTCCGCTTCCCCATGACTGGTGCTGTGCATTAATATCCCCCATTATTATTATAGGTTCAGGGATTTTCTCAATTATGTTTTTCCTACTATGTTACCAGAAGGGTTGTAAATATTTACAATGTTAATATTGTGTTTTTCTATTTTAACTGAAATTATTTGAATATTAAAAACATAGATTTTTGATATTTAAAGTGTATGATTAGTTTTATTTTTGACCAACGTTATTAGTTCCCCATACCCATCATCCCTGTCTTGTCTGTAAATCCTAAACCCTTTAATATTAAAATAGTCATTACTATTGAGCCAAGTTTTATTTAATAAAATAATATCAGGACTTAATTCCTTAATAAAAATTTTTTATTGTATGTAATTCATGGAACAAACGACTTACCTGAAGAAAGTTCGTTCCGAATTATATGAAATAAACTCGACCAATCAGATATGTCTCAGCCCAATGATGAGGATAGTAGTTCAAAATAAATTATAATATGCTCTAAAAATGGTGATACTACTAAGTATAAAAAATTATATTATAGTTATATTATAGTCGTTTGTTCCATGAATTATATTTCAATAACTCGTCCAATCAGATATTACACAAGCAGATGTTTGAAGATCTTTTAATTTATTTTTGGTACAACTTATAAATTATTAAAACTATTTCCAAATTTCATTATTTTATTATAACTGCTACCCCACGAAATAATGTTTATATACATAAACATGGTACAAAAACTATCCCATTATAAATTAACAACTTAAAATTAATTTTAAGACTAACCATTTAAATCTTAAATCTTTAAATATGACATCATATTTTTATTTTATAATATAATAGATTCTATTAAATTTAATTCATTATGTAGGGGACGATTATAGAATTTTGTAAACACTTCAGAACTTTTTGTCCACCCTACAGTGTTTTTTATTGCGTCTATAGATATGCCCGATCTATAAGCCGCTGAAGTGGAGGCTTGTCGTATACTATAACTTTTAAATATCTGAATATCTATTCCACTTTTTGCTAAAACTTCTTTTATCCAACGGCTTATAGTCTGGGTTGACGCTTTATGATACGGTTTTTTTTATGTGTTAAAATAAGATATTCCTCATTTTCTCTGAGAGGTTTAGAAACTTCTAGAGGATACCATTGTTCTATATAATTTAATACATCTTTAGGATCCCAGGTTGTATCATACCTAGGAAAATTTGGCTTTATCTTAAATATACCTTTCAAGAATCTTTTAATTAATAGTTCATCACTAACTGAAATATCCAAAATTAAAGACAGCGCAGATTTATGTGCATTAACTGTAGAATAAGTAACGTCATTCGTTCTAAATAGTTTACTAAGAAATGCTATTATACTACCAACATCGGCATTATATGTATTTATATTATGTTGTAAACTAAATTTCCCTCATTTCTTTAGTGTACCAGACTACTGTTGTATAGTAACGCCACTCAAGGATTTAATCATAACTGAAATTGCAACTTCCGGAACTCCTCTCTTCAAAAAAGATCGCCTGATAATTTCGAGGCCACCAGGGAAAGTTGCCTCCAAAGAGGATGAGTGGTGCTAAAAGGAGACAAATCTAATTTTTCCTGAGGGCTAAAAATTCTTGGTGTAGTTGTAGACAGTCTTAAAAACAATGGATACCATGGCTGATTGGGTCAATAATAAACAACTACAATGCTTTCTGCTTTATCTTGAATAATTTTATTTAAGACTCTACCTATAAGTGAGAATGGGGGAAAAGCATAAGAGAATGTTTCTCCCCAATTGATAGTAAAAGCATCAGTTGTTAAAGCACCAGGATCATTTAGCCAAGAAACGTAACATCTGCATTTGGCATTTACTTTTGTACCAAATAAATCTATCGCTGGTTTACCAAACGTCGCAGTAATTTGCGAGTATAGGTATATTTTTATTTAGTGAATACTCAGTGTCAATTGAACAAATTCTAGATCCTTTATCAGCTACACTATTTTCTTTTGAAGGTATATAAGAAGCATATAAATATATATTTCGTTTTTCACACCATTTCCATATTTGCCTACTCAATTGATTTAATCCCTTTGCTTGAGTTCATCCCATTTTATTAAGATAAGCGATTGCTGTTTTATTATCAACCCTGAGTAAAATGTTGCAATTTTGTGCATTTTGAGAGAAACACTTCAAACCATAAAAAACTGCTAATCATTTTAAATAATTCATATGAAATTTTATTTGATGTTTACCGCAAAAACCATGTGTGGTTTTAGAGCCCGATACGGCCCCCACCCAGTTTTTGAAGAATCTGTAAAAATTTCTAATTTGAAATCTTTTATGTGCAAGTTATTGAAACAAGTTTTAATATTTTGTTCCCACCATAACAAATCTTCCATAATAATTTGTGTAATATGCATATTTGCATTATAGTTACCCTTAGACATTTTAAGAGCAAGTAATTTTTCTCGCTCCAAGCATTTTGTGTATAACCAACCATATTTCACAGCTGGACAAGCTGATACAAGAACACCAAGAATTTTTGCAATTTTACATTGATGCTTCATTTTAAATTTTTGTACCAATAGTAAAATCTTTTCTCTTTTTTCCTCTGGTAAATGCACAGTTAAAGTCTGACTGTTGTAAATGAATCCTAGATATTTGCAAATTTGTGATGGATAGATTTTTTAAAATTAATTAAAAAACCTAATTCTTTTAAAGTATCTAAAATAAATTTTATATTATTTTTAACTTCATTTTCCGTTTTCACCCAAAACCAAAAAGTCATCTAAGCAAATGACGCACAGTATATTATTTTGCCTAAAATATTTTAAAAGTGGTTTAAATAATTTTGTAAATAAAAATGGTGTCAATGATAAAACCATTTGGTATACAATTGTATTCATAAAGTGTTCTGTTAAATTTAAATCTAAAATATTTTTTTTATGTTTATTATTAATAGGCATCTTTTAAATCAACTGTAGCCATAAAACAGTTTTTGAAAATTAAATCTTTCACTGTTTTGAAATTTTCCATTTTAAAATGAGGAACTGTAATACATTTATTTAATTGTTTTAAGTTCAAAATAAACCGATAATCGATATCTGATTTTGGCACCAGAAAAAATGAGGATAAAAACTGTCCTTTTGTAGATGTACATTTTAATGTCACACTTTTCTTAAGTAATTTATCTATAGCTGATTTGTAATTTAATATCTCATTTTTAGACATTTTTCTAGATTTCGGTACATAATATTGCACTGGTTTATTATCGAATGGACCTTTATATCCTTTAACCCAAGAAAGGACGTGATTAGCTTTAACAAAATTTTTCCATTTACTGTAGAAACACCTTAATCGACCTCCATAGCCGCTCGTACTTACCTTTACTTTTTGTAATTGGTCCTCTTTCGGGAGAAGTCCTGTCTGGTTTAAATTTGCTGTTTTCCCTTTTTCTTTCTGGGTTTGGGATATGTGGGCTTTTAGTTTAAAGAATGAGTTACTCTCTCCTTGTCACTTCGATAATGTGATGTAGATGGTGTTGAAAATCTTTTAAGTGAACCTGTTGAAGTAGACTTCATTTCCTTTCCTGTACGCCACTGATTCTTCACCTCTTTAAATTTCTCAGCAAAATTTTTCCCACATATGTATTCATCTGGTTTACTATCTCGTACAATTTTCTTTACTGTTGGATTCATTTGAGTTTCAATATGAAATTTTCTATTGGTAGATAACATATTAAATGTGTTACATAAAATTTTTCCAGTATCAATAAGATTAGGGAGAAAATTATCATCTTTTTCCTCATCAGCGTTTCCTTTTTGTAATAATTTATCAATTACTTGACTTATAGATGCTAATCCCAGTCCTATTTGTGATTGGATAGTAGCTAAATATTTGTCATCTTTTTTCGAAATTTCAGTCAATGACGCCTCTAGTTCGGGATTTAATACAGGTGCTCTTAAAAGCTGTATATTTTTTGGAATAAAATAATTTTTATTCAATTCTTTCCTCTGAATTTTATCCAAACCTAGTAATATATATTTATTCCACCTGTCCGCCACTACCTGGTGTACTTCGGGTCCAAATATAGGCTCTGAACCAACTGGATTTTCTCCAAAAAGTTTCAGAATATCATCGCTCAATTCAGGATGATCACTTGATGGCTGTACAGGGTTAACAGTTGCCTCCTTATCCTCATATTGAGTTTCGTTATTAGTTATCAAGCTTTGATTCGATCTGGAGACATCCGATTCACCTTAAAAACATCGTTTTTACTTACCATGTAGGTGTCTATCATTTCAACTTTATTTAGTATAATGGGTTTAAAGTTTTACCCAGAAATGATCAACAGGTTTAAAGTTTTACCTACGTCAATTCATAATATAGCTTTAAAGTTTTAGCTAATTTAATTTTATTTAACTGAAACATAGGTTAAAAATTTTACCTATGTACAGTTATAACTACCAAAAGAACTAATGCTAGTCGAAGAGCTACTACTCGTACTCCGTTCCCTTCCTTTCCTAGATAAATCATCTTTGTCACTACTTTTATGTTTCGGCATTTTTTAAATTTTATATTTTAATATTACTGCTTCGAACAAAGCACAACAGTGTAATGATTAATAGAAGGCGATAGGGCGGCAAAAAGTTGTTTTAGGTGTGTGAATCATCTAAAAGGTGCTCGACAAAGTATATACAGTGGACTACCTGTGTAATATCTGATTGGACGAGTTATTGAAATATAATTTGTTTTCACACTACGAACATTCCATTGGAATATTCTCAGTGTAGAAGATACCTTATTTTTGTTATTTTTAGTATTTACTAATTTATTTGTGGTTTGCTGTGTTTTTCTGTACATTCTTATTCACTATTTCGATACCAAGGGTTCTCATTAGCCTACCTATAAATTGGAGAACATGCTCCATATACCTTTTATCTAATGAATTTGCCATTCTCACAATTTCATGCAGCATATGTGGATTATCTCTACATACTCTATATGATGGTCCTGGTCCTGTCTCTTCACTTTCCCCAGAAGGAGGAATGAAATAGGTGCTAGCTGGTGATTCTTCAATTCTTCCATTGGGAGCTATTAACACTTCGTTGTGACTTCTTGCATCATAGGTCTGTAAGGCATTATTTTTTCTTTTTTTCCTTTTCGCTGCCTGGGAATATGTTCCATGTATACGCTTCTTCTTCCTTCAATTGAAATGACTTCCGGGCTTTTCTTTTCTGGTAACTTTGGGTATTCCTCTCTTGTTATTCTGTTACTTCCTCTTCTCCTTGGGACCTTTTCAGCAGCTTCATAAAAGGAGATGTTTTCTAATGACATTATTTCTCTGCCTTATTTTTTCTGGGCATTTGGGGTCTGTGCTGTTATGGTCTAGACTGTCGCAGTGAATGCACTTAATACAGCACGATTGGGCTGCATCATGTGTTTTACCACATTTAATGCATTTCGCTCTATTTGATTTGCAGAGCTTGTTAATATGGCCATAATTGACACAATTATAGCACTGAAAGACAGGCATTACATATGGTAACACTATATGTTCAATTCTGCATATTCTTACCGCTCTAGGTAAGCTCGTACCTGAAAAATTAAACCTAACCGTTTCTGTGGGAACCATATTCTCACCCCCTGATTCTATCCCCCCACTATTTTGAGATGGATTGCCTATATTATCATTAGTCTTATTTCTAACCCTCCTAGAAAACCTTTTAGCTTCCAATATTTTAATATTTGGGCTTGTTGTTTCGGAGTATTCCATTAACATATTATCTGAAAACGGTTTGTCAATATATTTAACTATTCCCCTACATGAGATATTTTTCCTAGGAATAAAAACCTCAAACCCTTTCTCTTTTAGATTATTATTTTTTAAAAATGCATAAACTTCTTTAAATTTCGCACTAATCCTATTCCTCCCCTTTTTATGTATTTTCTTGATGTCATTTAATTTTAAATCAAATATTTCCCTAGCTATAGCTAAATAATTATAGTTTCCTACATTTTTATTATCTTTAATAGCTTCAACGTACACTTCAAACGGTCCCTTATCATAGCAAGAATACATATCACTACTTTTTACATCATTTTTTTTGTTGTTTACTAACTTTTTGTCAACTTTTTCAGTACTCATTTTACATCCTAAAATTAATTTCACCTTAGAAGTTGAAGAAAATAATTCAATTAATTTTCTATATTTAAGAATTGAAAAAGTTAATAATTCATTAAATATACAGAAAACCAACACAAGCAGATATAATAACCATACTATATCATTCAAATCATCCTATATCACATAAATTAGCAGCTTATAATTCTATGATACATAGAGCATTTTCAATTCCAATGAACAAAAATTATTTTAATAAAGAAATTGAGATGGCTATCCAATCCATTTGATAAATAAATTAATTAATAAGAAAGAACAGAAAATGTCACTACAACTAATATTCCCTCAACAACCTAAAGAAATTAAAAGTTATAAAAGTATTACATATTGTGGAAATATTTCTAATACAATTTCAAAAATAATAACTTCGGCAACATCAGCAATAATTTCATTCAAATCATACAATAATGTTGGTACAAAATTGTTAAATGTAAAAACAAAATTACCTAAATTAAAAAAATCTGGTGTTTACAAAATTAATTGTCCAAAATGTAATGCTGTATATATAGGTCAAACACAAAGAAATTTTGAAATAAGATTCAATGAACATATAAGAGCATATAGATTACAACAACCAGATAAGTCAAACTATGCAAAACACGTTCTTGAACATCCACACCAATGACATTTAAATATTACACACCTGTGATAAAAAACAAAATTTATATTTCCTCTAAGAACTTGAAATCAAAAGACATCTAGCAGATCAACAATATAAAGTAGTTAATGAACAAATAAATCTTGGAAGTTGACCACTATTAAACTGTTTACTTTGATTGAGTCTTCATTTTATACATAGAAGACGTAATTATAACACAAATATATTAAGTTATTGTGAAGATCAGCATGATATAGTTTTTTCCTGGTTTTTCTATATCATTGCACAGTTATACTGGTCTTAGAGGGAAATACATCCAGGATAATCCCTTAGGGCTAATAACATCTAGGCTTTAATATTATGTCTTATTACTTCCATACTTGGTCTAGCCTTAATACTAACTAATCAACATCAGGTACATAGCTACAAACAAGCAAAATGTAACTTCAATTTGTCAATCTGACTATGCTATTTCGATAGCGAAACGGCTGTCATTACATTTAAAGTATTTAACGAATAAATAGTGAAAGTTAATTCAACCTTTTAGTTGTTTATTTTTCTGAATAAGATGAACTTTCACACAGTAAGGGTTAGTACAATAAACTTCCAGTTTCTCTAAACCTTCTTAAGACTCTAGAAACGTTGGTGAGATCGTCCTACTTCAACTAAAGCCACGATTCGAGCTGCTTGTTCTGGGGTTAAATTACTCATTTTTACTCAAAATGTTTCTAGACACTTCCAAATGAAAAATTAAATAAACTTAGTGCACACAAGAATTTTTAAAATATAAATAATACAAATAGGATTTATCAAAATTTATTCATTTTTTAAAAATAATAAAAAATTCTTCGTTTTAACCCAACTCTCAAGTTTACTTGAAAAAAATTAGGTTTAAAATCACAATTACAGCGATTTTACTAGACAATTTTGGTTCAAGATATAGAACTTTATTATTTTTCTTCGTGCACATTCGAAAACATCTACAATATGCTGATCTTTCTTTTTTTGTGCGTCGAATCCGTACTCGAAAAGCCAACCCATTTTTCTTTATTGTTATATTACTAACCTTATAGCAAGCTGATGCCAATGACCGTCGTCTAGAGATGCAGGAATCCTGACGATGTCGGTCCCGTTCAATGAGGACGCGTGTATCAGTTTCAATTCTCCGGACTCTACCGATTCTACTGCGTCCGACGCCGCATGTGACGTCAGTTCTAAGGACAAGTAAATATCCTGTCGACTGCGGCTACGCACGCTAAAGATTGTTCCCAAAGATGACTAAAAAGAATACAAAAATATCGTACCAGTAAAAACTAATATGTTGTCCATATTTTCAATTTTGTAAAATATTATAATATTATTAAGAACAGTAAACAACTAAACGGTTGAATGAAACTTCCACTTTTTACTCAAAAACAAGTTTTGAATTCTAGCGAAACGGCTGTCATTGAATTTAAAACGTGTTTTTGAGTAAAAAGTGAAAGTTTCATTCAACCTTTAGTTGTTTACTGTTCTTAATAAGATGGACTCTTTTATATAGTAAGGGTTAGTACAATAAATTTATTATAAATTTTCTTTTTTTAACTGGATTTAATCATTAAAAAATGATTTAAATTAATACTATTTACTCCTTTGCTTTATTTTAATTTCAATGGCATCCTAGAGAGTTTAAAAAAATACTGCAATGAACCAAATACTATTTTAAATCAATAATAATAAAAAGTTATTTTTATAATTACATTGATAATAAATATATCATTTAGCGCAGATATGGGAAAGCTGGAATTAAATCCAAAAATGATAATACAGTATCTCCCAAAATAAAAAACGAAATATATCACATATATTTATGAATTCATTTTTATAATACATATATGTTAAAAATGTGCACCATGGCATAAAAAACAAGCTTCATTACGTTTCTGAAGATAATTAAACATATTTAAGAAAATGCGTTCAACACGGCACCTGTAGGGGAGTTAGTCCAGAGGGGAATTTCGGGGTACTTGATTAATATTGTTAGGGATTTCTTTAAGGAAAGAAGGATTTTGATTGACAAGGAGGATAATCAGGTGACGGCGGGGATACCACAGGGGTCGGTCATGGGACCGTTTCTCTGGAATGTATTTGATGATCCGCTTCTGCTGCTGGAGATTCCGGACGGTGTCAAATTAATTGGGTACGCTGACGACATAGCAGTGGTAGGGATGGGCCGGGATGCTGTCAGACTGGAGAGTAGCATGCACCTGGCATTATGGAAGGAAAGGGAAATGGCATTAGCACCAGAAAAGATGCAGTTGGTGTTGAGAAATCGTCCAAGGGGAGCAAATTTAGAATTGGAGTTGGAGGGGGTAGTTATTAATAAGGTTAAGAAGACTAGGTATCTAGGAGTCTGGTTAGGGAAGGGGCTTAACTTTAGAAAACATGTGGTAGAGAAAAAGTTCTAGCGTTGGGAAGGTTGATGGCCAACGTAGGTGGACCACCCAGCAGTGTAAAGAGTGGCAAAGTCAGTTCTGTTGTATGGGGCTCCGATAACTAAACCACATAATTAGGATGACTTAAGAGGACGAATAATGCTTGCGATTAGATCGGTCACGCATGCTATGTTATTTAACGTTAGAAGATTTTTGTATTTAAGATTAGGATATTGCCAAGACGTTCGCGGTGAGTATTGTAAACATCTACTACATTGACATTCATAATATTTACGTTTTTACAATTAAATTTTACATATCAGATATTTTATTTTTTTGCACTAGATTTAAAACAATTTTGGATAAAGAATGAAGAGACCTTTCTTACGATATATCACAAGTCCATACTTCCCTTTTAAAAAGTTGGGGGTTGTAACCGACACTCAAAGGAAGTTTACGGTAGGATTCAAATTTTCACTTTGTTATAGAATGAAAATTTAAAATTAAGGTGTTTCGGGATTTTGTATAAATATATACAGTAATGAATTTATTCCATTTGGCTTTTTTACAATGAGTATTTTTTATCAGATTTTTGTAATAGTGGAAGGCAGATATTCTCGAAAATCATTAATCCCAAAATAGCAGAACCGAAAGTAATTAAGGTAAGAATATATTGAAAAGTTATATGAAGTAGAAAATATAACAATTCATAATAATACGTATACAAACATTGATGATTAATTTTTTTAACCATGCTGACAGTGCCTACAGCAAAGTTAGGTTAGGTTAGATTAGGTTAGGTTAGGTTAGGTTAGTGCCTACAGCAAAGTACAGCTAAATAAGTAATTAAAATATAATAGGCAGAGTTGCTTGTGCCAACATTAATTTTTTACTCACTACGAAATATGTTGTACTAATGCAGGATTGCCAGATGAATAACAAATAATTATTCATAATGCTTAATGTTCAATATTAATATTTAATATTTCTCTGCAAACTAAATATATTTTTCAATCAAACATATACATGTGAAAACTTCATATTTGTTGAGTATAAATATTTTAAATTGTATTTTAATTACAACAATGTAGGATAATTTTAGTAATTTTATAAATTTTGCGAAACCCGGCATTATCGCTAGCAAACTACACTACAAGCTACCTTGATATTCCAATATCATTCCATTCTGTTTCTGTTTATGTTAGCCAATTTAAAATTTTCTTTTGAAGCAAAAATCTGTCAAAAAGATTCAATGAACACTTAGCATATAGATTAAAACAACCAGATGAGTCAAATTATGCAAAACACCTACTTGAACATCCAACCTCACTCATACACACAAATGATCCAAATACTACACATTTGTGATAAAAAACAAAATTTAGATTTCTTGGAAAAACTTGAAATAAAAAGAAATCTAGCAATTTTACAATTAAAACCACTAGTTTTAAAAGGGAAGTATGTATAATTATAAGATCTAGTTGTATACCTGTGTCTTATTATTGTTTATTTATTCAATAAATTATTATATAACATGTCGGTTTCTTAATTCCAATTTAAAAGTTTTTTTGTGTTTTGTGTAACTTACGTTAATTATCCTGACAGTGAGGAATACAGAAAACTCTTTCGGAAAAGATGCTTGATTTTTATTTTGTTGAAAAATATCCTTGGCCGGTAGCCAAATATAGGAATCAGGATGTAAACGCCAAGCAGTCGGTCGGTCGGGAACTCTTTCCCATTTTTCCATAAAAGGGTGAAAAGATTTACGTCCTCGTTTATTTTTATCTCTCGATAGTGGGTTGATGATGTCCTCGCAACTGGAACAAACAAGAAATAGACTTGAATGAGATAGAAAGATTATAAAAAGATCCTATTTTCGATACTGTTTACTTAGTTCGAGCAATCGAATCTAAAGGTGCTAAACTTAAAGTAAAGGATTTGTTTCTTCAATTCTCTTGAATAGCTTGTATGCAATTTAAACACACAAACTAGAAAGGTTTTTTAGTCCAAAAGACTTTAATATTTTTTCTCCTTATTCATCATGACGTTATCTATAAAATCTATTTTCTTATCTGTACTGTTTTTTTTCTTCGGGATTAAAAAACAAAATGTATATTTCCAATCCGTTAGTTTTCTTGTTAACGGCGTAGATTAAATTAGTTTTTAAACCGAAGGGAGATAAAACCTTTGTGCTAGTTTAATCAGATAATACAGAAAAAACAATTTTCTTGCGATAGTGAAAAAACTGTTTTTATATTGATATTGTAAAAGAAAAATTAATCCCAGTTTATAGAAAATTCGGTAGAATTTTTTTTCAGTTTTAAAAATAAAATTAAAATAAACTTTACTCCCCAAAGGAGGAAGCCGGGAAATCTGCCCCACCGTTATTTAGATCAAAATGGGTACACCTAAAATGCATTGCATAGCAAGGTTGTATTATGTTTTAAATTTAAATCTTTGTTATCTCCGAACAATCTGTAGGTTTTAGATTTTTATTGCAGGTCCTCCTTTACAAAAAAATAAAAACTAGAATTTAATTCTTTCAGTTTGTAAAAGTCTTTTTTTTAACTTACAGATTGTTCCTTGTTTTTTAGTATCTTTTTTTTTCTTCCATTTAAACTTATATGAGTTTCGAAATATTAATATTAATTTTATTTATACTGGTAAAATCATATTGCAATATTTCACATTTCTGCTTCCACCACTACATCAGGCTACGTCGAAAGAAGCAAACATAAGACCCGTAAAATATGCGAACTAAAAGAAAGTTTATCTAAACAGCCAATTACGAGCCATTGTTAAGGATTGTATAATAAAAATTGTAAATATAATCGATATAATATCATAATCGAATCATTGTATCAATATATTGTTTTTGGGGATTTTCTGTATTAACAAGGGTTGAAGACTTTATTTAAGCAACAGTACTTTTGGATATTATGACAAATTCTAATAATTTGAATCGTAAGTTCGGATAATTTTTATTTTTGCACAGATGACAGTAATGACACTTATGGTATTGGTTATCGATTCAAAATATTGATTGTAACTATGAAAATACAACTACAGCGACATGAACACGCCCAACCAGGCAATGTTTGCTTCTGTTAACTGTATATATTTTCAACATTTTTACTTTTTGTACAAATATAACTAAGGTACCTGATGTCTGAGTTATTTATAAATAAAATCATTTAACTTGTCAGTATTTTTATACAGCGACATGGTGAAGGCGCTAACATGGAAATCTGCATAAGAAAATCGTCAAAAAAGCTAAGGTTCAATGTGCAATTTTTAGCTCTGAAGTTTAATCTGCGCATGCATGCCACCAACTATTTCGTACGTGAATATCTTTCCCGTCCCAACGTATTCCCACATACCTGTAATCCCAACCGATCACGTGAATCGTTATTAATATGATAATTGGTCATTCAAATTGTACACATATATCACACACCGACTAGATAACTTTAAATCTGACACAGATGATACTTTAATAAATTTATTTACGTATACAAAAAATATAATGTAACTATATGATTAAGAATGTTTAATAATTTATCTTTTTGCCAATAAGCAATTAATTTTAGTATATTATTGTATAAATTTATATTGAATTTAATTTTTTTACAGTTTGAAAGTAACTATAAAATTGGTATTTGTAGGATCATAAGGTTAGGTAGGTTCTTTCAAATGAAAAACTTTATAAGTAACAATAACTAGTGTTGATATGCTGATATATCACGAACCGTTGACATGGATCAGTTTAATAGTTGATACTAGTCATTAATCAAGAACTATTGCTATTAGTAAGTAGATAAAACGTCTAAAAACGTAACGTATTTTTTTAAGAGAGCAATATTCAATAAAAAGATGAAATAACTATCCTTCGAGGCTAAAAGCGTTTATAATATATAAAAACTGTGTGTCATTTTATGAAGCGAGAGCTAGGCTCTTAAAGAGTAAAAAAAGAAAATAGCAAAAATTTAACTTGCGGTTAATTACTCTTGAGAAGGTTAGTCATAAATGAAATAAATGCTACACCACCACTAATAGTAGGAGTACTATTCACTTCTATAAAACCCACATCAACAAAGTTTTCGGTGGTGCGCTCACATTTATTTTCATTTACATAGTAATTGTATACAAACTTCCACACATTATCCATGAAAACATAAAACTTTAGTAAGTCACTCTGACTAAAATTATCCCTTAAAAATACTTCCTCAACAAAGCGTACTCTGTCGATATAGTAGTTTATATAAAACACAATCATTATCCTGCACTGCCATATATATCGTTATGCCAAATTCACCACCAAAATTATGAGTTATTATATTTTATTTTTACAAGATATTCACAGATGGGTCGTTGTAAATGACAAATATACTGATTCTGCAACTATCAGACTATTAACCACCAACATTAAATTTCTATAAAAATATTGTAGACAACTAACGCACACAGATATTCTTATAAGGCATGTAGTAAATACGAGAAAATTCTGATTATACCCATATTTAATGTTTATAAACGGATGTTTGATTGTTTAAACATTAATAATACACACAAAAATTAATAACATATTTATTAATACTAAAACATAATAAAATTAGCTGGGTCAACTATCCAAACATATTTTCCTAATAAATAAAAAGTAATATATAAACTGAATAAAATACTGTAATAGAGGGTGTTTATAAAGATATAAACAAATAAAAAGTTAATATGATATAATACGAATGAGTAATGAAAAAGATCATTATTTTAAAATGTTATAATGCTTATATGGTAAAGTTTCATCTAAATCAGAAATCAGGCAGCGTTTATTATCTTCGGGACAGAGAGCAATCTTTTGCGGAGTTATTGAATGTACTATATGGGTTTTAGATCGAATTAAATTCTGAGATAGAGTTTCCGTTGCCAACTATTTAAGAATTCCGTATATTCATCGAATATAATATAGTTCCTTACAACCGATGACTTCGGCTTTCTGTCCAATACCAAAGCTTCTAATTTCTGTATCTATTCCATCCTCTTCATACCCCTCATCGATCATCTTATTGCGCTTCTTCGCTATATCCTGACCTAAAGCCTACATTATCAGTCATCGGCACCCCAATATTTTCGTCTTTCATTAAACCCAAAACTTTCTTATTAACTCGAGGTATGTTGAAGATGTTATTTTCAGGATAATCGGACAAAGCCAGAGTGACAATCATGTCTTACGACTACGTACGGAAACTGATGTAGCTCTTAAATTAGAGTCACTGCCCGTATTGAACAATAGGGAAAAACGTTGATAATATTCATAATAAAAATCATAATATAGTAGTCTTCGCGAAATCAAAGATAGTTTGTCTAACATATTTTGGCTTATTGAGATATATTATGCAGCTTACTAAGAGCTACTGCTACAAGATTTTTATTAAATACATTACATTCTTTAAATTCGGGCTTGGCAATGCACGCTTCTGTCCCATACCGACCATTTCACTTACTCAAAAGATGAATGGCGACTCTTTTACGAATATTTTGCATGTTTTTACGGTAACAATAAAATCCGAATTTAATTATATTCATCGTTTAGGCATTTATGATTAATAATAAAAATAGTTACAACTTACCAAAAACTGCATTATTCATTAACTTGAATAAGTTCTTATCAAAATCGTTAGTGGCTTCAGTCCTCAATCGTGTTTTTAGCTCGATATAGGGCTTTAACCAAATATATAGTTTAAATTTGAGTACTAGATGAATTTTAGTACCGCTTGTTTGATAGCGCGATAATGCATAATATACTTTGTCTTTTTATTCAAGGTAGCCATCAACTTAGCGAATTCTCTTGCTTTCTCAGATTGTTTCGTAGTTTTAATACGTTCTGGGCAAAAAGGAATATCTTTGTGTAGATCATGAAGATGTGGATATTCAACATCAACTTCAAGCATATAACCTTCAGCAGCATTATCAGGAATACTTATTACATCTATATTGGTATCGTCTACAAATTTGAATCCTCTATAAGATAGAGGTTCGCGCTTTGTCCAGCCATACTGAATTCGTAAAAAAATAATTAGACATTTACATAGTTTAAATAATAAAATTCTCACCTGATTATTAACATCAAAATACATCAGGTATTACTTGGGTTTTGATGAATTATATATTGGTATGTACTTATAATTAGCAGTAGCTCGACGTTTTCAACAGACTTGACTTAGATTCCACGAATACCGCGTTCAACGAAGAGAAACATACCCAAGTCGGTTAGCAGCATCAATTTAATCTTTATATATTTAAGCATCGCATCTTGCGTAAATCCAGGTAGCGTGAAGAAGTGAGCAGGATCCAAGTTGTAAGTTTTCAGACAGTTTGATCTAAATCTCTCAAACACATCAATCAACAGTATTATTTCAGTTTTTATATGTAAATCCACATACTGACCTAAATTAAAACAGTTAAAGCTATACCATAAAAGTTTTGCACGTTAATCAAGTCTTCCGGAGCATGGTTTATCCTCTAAGATGTTGTAAAATAACTCTGGTGCTGGTAAATATGTATAATTAAATTGATCAAATGAATTGATGTAATCATAAGGCTTGATGCCTTTTTAGTTAACAGTTTAAATTGTTCTTCAGTTAAGTTAGGAAACTGCGACCATAGGTTAGGAAATTCTGGTAGGTAAGATGCTAACTTATCCAAGGAAGAAGCCATAAAATGAAAGTTTTTTTGAAACTAAACTGTATAGGTGCAACATCCACATGCTAAGTGAAAGAGATATAGTTCTTTGTGATAGGGAGTAGGTCTACTATTCCCATAATAATAATAGCTGTATCAGTAGTTATAAAATGTAGATCGTAACCGGATAAGTTATGGAAAACCACCGGTACTACGTGATTATCCTTATAGTTAACATTGCATAATTTATAAGCTGCACCTCTATAATTGTTGGTTGGATCAGATGGTTATGATCACGCACCTTCTTATCTTCTTTATTAAATGGCTTTTTAAATGTGGTAGTGTGCAGCTCTTCTTTATTCAACTTCCTGCAGCCATGTTATGTTAATATCAGACTCATAATAACTACATTTGAGGTAGTAACCAACGGCTGCAGGAATGTGATGTAGCTTATTAGAATCTGGTTCGAGTGCGCTTTCCAAGTCTGCATATACTACGAACAGAGCTTTTTCCTTATGCTCGTAGTTCTTAAATTCCAGAACATTTTTCCCTGCTTTAGGCATTTTTATGGCTGTCTTATTCATTTTAATACAGACCTCGAAATGATTTTCCAACTTATCTTGTGAAGGGAAGTGGTGGTGACCAGAAATTTTTTTTCTAATGATATTTACTAAGCTGTTAAGATAGTAGACTAGATAAATTTTAAAACCAGACGAAGTGGTATTTATCATCATATTTATCTTGAATCAACAATAACTTTATGAGTTTATTCTTTTTATATTTTGTAAGGTAATTTGGAAGCGTAACGAAGGTATTTTCATCTTCTTGAAGAATATAAATGTGTATCGAAATATCGTTCTGTTTTTCGAAATTGGGTATTTGCTTCATCATCATAGGCCCAGGCTGAATTACACTCTTGGAACTCTTTAATCTTTAAGTTCCTTGAGGATGGAAGCTATTACTTTGCTATCGAACCAATCATCAAGGTTGGTATCACGGTAGATTGGTGAGTTTGAATTAGTAAAGTACTATCTCCTTTTGCTATTTCAAACTCTCCACAAAAGGCGTCGTTAACTTTCAATGATATTTCCTTCTTTAAGGTGTTCTGAATGCTACATATTTGTAAACTGATTTCGGAATGTTACCAAAGTCCGTAAAGAGGTTACGATGTTGTTTTTCACTAATAGATTTTGTTGATCTTAAAGCATTTGACAACTACTTTATCTCCTTTGTGCACGCATTAAGTCCCTCTACATACTGATTCACCAAAATCCCAAGAAAACCAGCTATATTCGTAAATATTCGTAAATATTCCCATATTGTAAACGGTCTCCAACATAATTATTATTCATAACTAAAGCTTTACAATTATTGTGTGGTTAATTAAAATGGTTTAATAAACGCAAAGAACCTTTCATACTCCAAAACTTACCAATAGCGCTTGAACAAGACGACAGTACACAAGCTTATTTAGAAATGAAAATATTGGGAAGGTGTAAGTCAGACCTAGAACTGGAAAGCAGCCCTTGTGCTTTAATTTTATATATTAGATAAAAATAAATTGATTTTATAACATTAAATCTCTCATTTAGCAGCTTACGTCCCTTTATTACTGCTTATAAGAAGTTTTTTCATCATACTCTTTTGAAACAATACCTAAAAAACTGACGATGAATTTAATTAGCTCCATAAAGTGACCCATCTCATTCAAAATATATTGCAGTACCACTTTTAAAGCTAAGCTATGTATGTGCGGTTACATAAAATCAATATTAATGACAAAAATTTTCTAAAATAATTGGAATGTTAAAAAAATTCCATTCAGCTGCAGATGTTCTACAGTAAATTTTTTCGCTTACTTTATAACTAAATTGTAACTCAGCTGGTATTAAAAGGTGCGAAGGTTTTAAGTTATTACTGTTTAATGTCATGTAAATTTTATACAGATTTGTTAAAATAAAACTAATCAGATGTTTTTGTTCTTTATTCATTTATGTCTCAAATAATATGTTATGGTCTCAAACTTTTTATTTTACATTTGCAAACAGCCAATAATTATCTATTTATCAAAAACTTAATCCTATTCGAAAGTTGCATAGAATTGTACAAGTTAATTTTTAAGGAAGCGGGGATTAAATTACAAATCATAAATATAAAATTATTTAATATTAATTTAATTAAGTAATAATTACGTTTTTAAAATTTGATCTTTTAAATATTTAATTTTACATGGAGGACATAAAAAATTCCTTTTATTGTTTACTAAAGCTGCTTGAATCTATAGGATAGTACCAATATTTTCAAATTTTGATTAAAGTTTTTACTTAAAATTAATAAATTAAACTGAAATTGTAGAGATAACTCAAATGTGGATAGTACGAATAGTAGTAATAAAACTCAAAGTCAACCCACAGTATGTAATTTAATGAAAAGTTACAGTAGCGACATGTTTCGGTCACAAGACATCTTCAGGCTTTAAGAGAAGAACACAATATGTCAAAAACATGAAATACAAAGTCAAATATATAAAAGACAAATATAACATGTATAAAAGTCAGATCATATAAAATAAATCTAACAAGTAATAGAAAATTATAGAAAAAAAGGCTTGTAAAGAGTTCTCCAAAACAAGGAGATCGATCTCCAAGACCAAATCAGGAACTGGCCTGGTTTAATAGCGGAGTTAGAAAAAGAAACGATGTGGAGAGTTCCCCTAGACGAGGGGTTCAATCTCCAAAACCATTGATCGATAGAAGACTGGAAACTGGTAGGTTCGAAAGAACCAATATGGAGAGTTCTCCGGAATACACTCTCTGAGTGTAGAATTAAGAAAATTGGCAAGTCTAGAAACAGGTGAATTAGTAAAGCTAACATCTGGTCTAATAGGAATATCATTTTTATGAATTTTAGGTAATCCATAAAGAAGGGGGGTAATAGCCACCATTGGGCATAATTTAAGATAATGTAGATTGAAAAAAGAAAGAATATCACTGTAATTAAGTCTTAGACACTTTTTGAGATTATTATAAAACTTGACTGTAGGATCAATTGGTAAACCAACAATAGATGGGTCAGAGTAAAGGAATGATTCAACTTTAGAAACATATTGAAATCTATCGAGTATAACCACACAGTTATCTTTATTAGCCTTAGTCAAAATCAAGTCATTGGTCTTAAGAGTCTTGGAAAGAGAATTTAAATCCTTTAATCTGTTAAAATAAGAGAAATTACTATTCTGAAGGTTGGGAGAGATACATCTTAATGATTCCTTTTGTAACTCATGTTTCCAATAAATTTTCACTATAGTTGGCAACATTCCCTCAGTTGGTAACGTGTTTTCCGGTGTACTATTTCCGCACCTTTCCTTACATGTGCTGATTACTTTGAACGTCCATTCGTCAGTGGAGTGATTTATATCCTAGTTGATTCACTGTTAATGTGATATGGAGTATGACGTTCTACCTTACTCTCTTTATACTAATTTTTATGAGACTATGTCTCCTGATTTTTTCCACCATTAATCCGATAACTTACGGTCACTGGTTTTGGAGATTGATCTCCCTATTCCGGAGAACTCTCCATATTGGTTTTTCGAACCTACCAGTTTCCAGTCTTCTATCGATCAATGATTTTGGAGATTGAACCCCTCGTCTAGGGGAACTCTCCACATCGTTTCTTCTTCTAACCCCGCTATTAAACCAGGCCAGTTCCTGATTTGGTCTTGGAGATCGATCTCCTTGTTTTGGAGAACTCTTTACAAGCCTTTCTATAGAATGTTGATACCTGGTTTCATTCTGAAATTTTTACTTCTTTACGCCAGATTTTCACACATCAACGTCCATATGGTTTGTTCTAATAATTTAAACTATTTTAAACTACCTTTTTCAACCTACTTTATTACTTTAACTTAAATACTTCCCCTTTTTATTCATAATATCGTTTATAATTGGTCTAAACACTGCAGTCTGCACATAGAGGTGAGTCTCCATAGTGTATTATACTTTATAATATATTTTATGTATTCACATTGATTTTGTTTGTTCTATATATTTTATAAACTATATTGACTGTTATAAAACTATCATTTTCTATTACTTGTTAGATTTATCTTATATGATCTGACTTTTATACATGTTATATTTGTCTTTTATATATTTGACTTTGTATTTCATCTCTCTGACATATTGTGTTCTTCTCTTAAAGCCTGAAGATGGTCTTGTGACCGAAACATGTCGCTACTGTAACATTTCATTAAATTACATACTGTGGGTTGACTTTGAGTTTTATTACTACTACTACTAATAAATTAATCATTTTTATCCGGTATATTCTACATACAGAAAATATGGTGTAGTTTCCTTTAGTTACTCTATAAAAAGAAAATATGGTTGAGCGTCCTTTGGATGAAAAAAAAACTGGTTTTTTGATAGGAAGTCACACGGTATATTTTCGTTTACTTTATAACTAAATTGTAACTCAGCTGATATTAAAAGGTGCTAAGGTTTTAAGTTATTACTTTTTAATGTCATGTAAATTTTATACAAATTTGTTAAAATAAAACTAATCAGATGTTTTTGTTCTTTATTCATTTATGTCTCAAATAATATGTTATGGTCTCAAACTTTTTATTTTACATTTGCAAAGAGCCAATAATTGTCTATTTATCAAAAACTTAATCCTTTTCGAAAGTTGCATAGAATTGTACAAGTTAATTTTCAAGGAAGCGTGAATTGAATTACAAATCATACATCTAACATTATGCAATACTATGTTTTTGAAAATTAATCTTTTAAAAAATTATTTTAGATGTAGGACTTACGAAATGCTTTTTATCTTTTACTAAAGCCTCTTGGATCTGTCGGATAGTACCAATATTTTCAAATTTTGATTGGTGAAGGTTTGATTTAAAATAAAGAAATTAAACATTTTTATCCGGTGTATTGAATGCTGTTTTATTCTACATACATAAAATATTGTGTAGTTTCCTTTAGTTAAACTATAAAAAGATAATATAATTGAGTGTCCTTTGGATGAAAAAAAAAAATCTGGTTTTTTGATGGGAATTCACGCGGTATACAGGAAAAAGCATAAAATAGGGAACGTGTTCTCTCCCAGTTATTTATTATCCATACTATTAAAAGATACGTATTACATAGACATGAATAAATTGAGTTGCTAAATTTTATTATTGTTAAATATTCTAATGCGAGTTACAGTTCCTAGAAAAATAGACTATTTTTTTATATTACGCAGATGTAATTTAAACCTTTATTTTTCTATTGCGCATTTTAATGTTATATAATATTTTTGTTTTTTAACCTTTATTAAAATATTTGTTATTGTTACGTACTAATTAGTATATAAAGACAGGAATATATTCAGTTTAGGATTTTTAAGATTTTGACTTTAGACTTCTGTTACTTTTGTAAAAGATTTTTATTAGATAATTTTGTATTAATAAATAAATTGTAAAAGTTTTGTTTTTAAAAAATTGTTTCAAGTTTGAATACACATAATTTCGTATTTATTTTTCAGTACTGAGGAACAGAATAGAAAGTCGTTTGAGAGGGTTGTTAACTCCTCTTCAGCAAGTAAGTAATTTAATATATTTTTATAGAATGTAAATACTTTTTAAGCTGATTTTTTTCCAAATTTTATATGAGTAATTTTTCTAAATTTTATTTAAGTTGTTTTTTCTTTTTAGTTAAGACCTATGTTGATACTATGTGTTTTATACAATGCAAATATTTTTTAAGCTGAATTTTTTATAAACAGTATTCAAGTTGGTTTTATAAATTTTCTTGGAATTATTTTTTTCTCTTTTTAGATAAAGCCTACTTTAATTCTATGTCTTTATAAATCATGTAAATATTTTTTAATCCGAATTTTTCCGAATTTTATATAAGTTGTTTTTTTAAATTTTATTTCAGCTGGTTTTATCCATTTTATCTAAGTTGTTTTTTTTAGTTAAAACCTACTCTAATTCTATGTGTTTTTATACCATCTAAATATTTTTTAAGCTGAATTTTTTATCAAATTTCATATAAGTCGTTTTTTCTAAATTATGTTTAAATTGTCTTTCTTTTCTAGTTAAAACTTGCGTTAATACTATGTGTTTTTTATATACCATGTAAATACTGTTTAAGCTGAATTTTTTATACCTAGGTTTTAATTAGAAAAGAAAAAAACAACTTATATAAAATTTGATACAAAAATCAGCTTAAAAATATTTAGAGATATAAGGTTTTTAGCTAAAAAAAAATCCAAATAAAATTTATAAGGTCAACTTAAGTAAAATTAAAAAAAAAATAGTTTATATTACGTATAATAAAAAAATATTAAATTTCTTACTTTACCCAAACGACTTTCTATTCTATCCCTCAATATTGAAAAAGAAATACGCATTAGAGTATTTAACAATAATAAAGTTAAGCAACTCACATTTATTCATCAGGTCTATGTGATACGTATCTTTCAATAGTATTGATAAAAAAAAACTAGGAGAGAACACGTTCTCTATTTTATGCTTTTTTCTATATACCGTGTGACTTCCTATCAAAAAACCAGATTTTTTTTCATTCAAAGGACGCTCAACCATATTTTCTTTTTATAGAGTAACTAAAGGAAACTACACCATATTTTCTGTATGTAGAATATACCGGATAAAAATGTTTAATTTATTAATTTTAAGTAAAAACTTCATCAATCAAAATTTGAAAATATTGGTACTATCCTATAGATCCAAGCAGCTTTAGTAAACAATAAAAGGAATTTTTTATGTCCTCTATGTAAAATTAAATATTTAAAAGATCAAATTTCAAAAACATAATTATTACTTAATTAAATTAATATTAAATAATTTTGTATGTATGATTTGTAATTTAATCCCCGCTTCCTTAAAAATTAACTTGTACAATTTTATGCAACTTTTGAATAGTATTATATTTTTGACAAATTTTTGGCTGTTTGCAAAGCTAAATTGAAAAGTTTGAGAGCATTACATATTATTTGAGAAATAATTGAATAAAAAATGATAATGAATCTGTAGAAAATTTACATGACATTAAAAAGTAATAACTTAAAACCTTAGCACCTTTTTATATCAGCCAAGTTACAATTGTATGGTTTATAAAGTAAACGAGCAAATTTATTGTAGATCATTTGCAACTGAATGGAATTTTTTCAATCTAATTATTTTAGAAAATCTTTGTCATTAATATTGATTTATTTAGCCACACATACATTTAGTTTTAAAAGTGGTACTGGAAATTATTTTAAATGAGATGGGTCACTTTATGGAGCTAATTAAATTCATCGTCAGTTTTCTAAGTATTGCTTTAAAAGAGTGTGATAAAAAGTTACTTATCGGCTGTAACAAAGGGACGTAATCTGCTAAAATAGCGATTTATTTTAAAGAACCATTGCAAAATTTTCTTGTTTTTCTGGTAATTTAATAGCAACAGTAATTATATTATACATAAATAGCTACTAACTTTATATTATTTAATGTTATAAAATTGATATATTTTTCCTTTATACTATAAATTAAAGCACAAGGGCTGCTTTTCAGTTCGTAGTCAACAAGACGACCCAACTTCAGTCTCGCCAGGGAGACAGTAGGAAACTACCGATATTTTTTTTCGAAACAAATGGTAGAGCTTCACCACTTCGTCCAAGACTTGACAAAGAAATAATGGTAAAAACCATTAGACAACGGACAAACAAAAGAGGAACCACCTGCATCTGACCCTGCGCGTGATTCCGAGCAGGGTCAGCTTTAACAAGTGGATGCACTCTTTAAGGTCATTTCTAGTCACAGTCCATCGGCTAGGGATGCAACTTTTTAGAGCCAGCGAAAAACACACACAAACGCTAGAGTCAACAAAAAGAGGTAAACGGAGAAGAGTGCTACGCAATACCCTAACCGAAAGGAAGACTACCAGATGCTACCTCCTGCGATGCCCAGGTAGCGAAAGGACTGAATATGGCGACAGAGGCCCTATCGGAAGTGATGGAAGAAGTTCTCCCCGGAATGCATTGTTCTCAAGGAATGCATTCTGGGAGAGACGTGTCCGTTCAATTGTGTATGAAGATTTTAATTTCTATACAAGCTTGTGTACTGTCTAGTCTTGTTTAAGCGCTTTTGGTAGGTTTTATAGTATGAAAGGTTCTTTGCGTTTATTAAATCATTTAAATTAACCACACAACAGTTGTAAAGCTTTATAGGATTTTTACGATAAGTTGACAATGACGTCAGAGCATAAAATTTTGCGGTGTTGTCACGCAGAGTTGTTTTTCCTTCATCTAGGTTAACTGGTAGTGCTGTGCTAATATTTAAGTTATCAAATCAGAATATTGTGGTTTCCAATAATAATGATAATAAAATTCATTTATGAATGAATGCAAAAAACATATCTTAATATTTATAAAAAAATTTATAAATAAAAGAATAATTCAAATAATTAGTCATTCTACAACATATTATAATTCAACGAACCAAAAAAGTATTTGAACTCTCTATAATGAATCACCGATTTATCAGATTTCGGAAAAAACATCGAACGATTCCATAATCGAATTCGTGAAATAGAATCGGGCCTCTGATTAATTGTTGAAAAAAATCGGAATGTAAGAACTGAACGCAAAATCAATAAAACAATTATCCACAATCGAATGTCAAACGTGTACAATACAATAATGACGCGTGGCAATTGGCTCGTAGCAACAGCGCGAATTGTTACCAATCTGTACACGTTTAATTTTCCTAGCTCTTAGTAAATCTCATCTACTGTCAGTTATTTTTAAGTTATTTTGTTGGCAATATAATTAACTAGGAATGACGTCATGGTCAACTTATCGTAAAAATCCTATAGTTATGAATAATCATTATGTTGCAGATCGCTTACAACATGGGAAGGTTTACGAATTAAATTAAACATATAGCTGGTTTTCTTGGGGTTTTGGTGAATTAGTATGATGAAAAAGCGTTTGAGGAGGAGCTTATTGGGTGCACAAAGGGGATAAAGCAGTTGCAAAATGCTTTAATAACAACAAAATCTATTAGCGAAATACAAGATCATAGCCTCTCTATGGAATTTGGTAACATTCCGAAACCAGTTTGAACAGCTTGGAACCGTGTTCATTCGGATGATTTCATTACTGCATTCGGCAATCGAATTAGGACTAGTGTCATTTCGAATTTGAAGCACCAAATACCACTTTGTCTGGATTAAAAATTTGTCTAAACTACTATCCCAACAGCTTAGTAAAAATCATTAGATGAAGCATTTCTGCGATAGATCTCTCCACTACCTCCACTTACAAGATAAGTTGGAAAAGCATAAAAATGCCTGAAGCAGGGAAAATTGTTCTGTAATCTAAGAACTATAAGAATAAGGAAAAAGCTCCATTCATAGTATATGCAGAGATTTTTTTCGGGATGAGATCGAAAAACTCATGTTCGAACGGGTCCTCCTCAGGACCCGAACAGTGTTCCTACCAACTAAAACCACCTTTAAACTCGCCGTTGTTCCCGTCTCGGAATCACTACCCTAGCATACTTCAAGACGGGCTCACACACTCTCCATTTATTCTGCCACTCATAAACGTTCTCTTCTCCTAACCATACTCTCCACTGCCTTATTCACCTCCATCCATTTCTCCTCACCTCTCAACATTATCTCCACCATATTTTCCCAATACATCGCCACTCCGAGTTTTTTCTCCAAGTTCTTCAGCACTTCTTTATTCCTCCAGCATCTAAACGCATGTCCTACATCATCCTCCACTTCGCACCTTTCACACACTCCAGCCTCCCTTTTTTTCAATCTTGTGACGATATCCTGCTCTTGACCCATGCCCAGTCAGCACCTGTGTCAAGAAGTAGTTCACTGCGCCGAATTTCCTAGTCATCCTTACAATGATTCTTATCACATTCCTGCAGCCGTTGGTTACTATCTCAAATGTAGTTATAATGATTCTTTGAGTTTTTATCGAACATACCGCGGTCAAGATTATATGGAATGGTTTGCTATGGAAATGAATAGTTTAGCTGAGGATATGGCTACAGTCTTTTGGTGTCCGTATGATATTGATATAACATGGTTGCAGGAAGTTGCATAATCATCTGATTATGAACAATTATGAACAGAGAGTGCTGCTCATGGATCATGCAATGTTAACTATAAGGATAGTCACGGGGTACCGGTGGTTTTTCATAACTTATCCGGTGACAATGTACATTTTTTAATTGCTGATATAGCTACTAGGATTAAGGGAACAGTAGACTTGCTCTCTAGCACAAAGAGGAAGTATATCTCTTTAACTAAACTTTTTTGATGTGGGTGTTATGTAAGTGAATAGTAATCCTACTAATAGTGATGGTGTAGCATTTATTTCATTTATGGACTACCGTTCTGAAGAGCCATTAACCGTAAGTTTAATTTTTGTTATTTTATTTTTTTACTCTTTATTTGCCTAGCTCTCGCTTCATAAAATGACTCTTACACATTTTTTTAGGTAGTGTAGACGGATTTTGCTTCTAAGGATAGTTATTTCATCTTTTTATTGAATATTGCGGTATTCTTCCAGTTTAACAATCCACTTGAAAATGTCTCTGCGTATGTACAAAATTATGAATCAGTAAGGTCTGCAATTATTAGTATAGTTAATAGGACAAATTTCAAACACAAATTTGTGTACTGCGCCGGTTGACGTCACAGGTCTACTCAGAATCCACGGCCTCTACTGCCCTTCGTTATTTCGAATTAAATATATAGTACTCGTAATATGCCAATATAAAAATCTCACGTTTTCATGGTATTCTGTGTTTTTTTGTGTTTTGAGTTTGTTTAAACAGGCATTAATTAGTTTTTTCTTGATTACTGCTAACAATGAAAGAAAATTATTTTTCTCATCGTTACGAAAAACATGCGATACTACAATAAAAGAATAAAATAAAGAAAAATTTTATTTGATCACATTAGACGAAAATTACATAAACTGGTCACGAAAAATACTGGTCCCGGTTTTGATTAGCAGTTTCGTTTGATTTAATTTTATCTTGTACACAACAATTTCTGCGTATAGGTACCTGTATTGAATCTAATTACCCGCTTGATGTAGCTTCAAAAACCACATTCTCCTAAAAGGATATTCTGATAATAACTTAATTAATCAGACGACAAATAAAGCTTATGTAACGCTTGCCTCATACAAAATGACACAAGAGCAGGAATTAGTAGTAAAGGTCGCATCTCTTCGATAGTTTATAAGAATGTGTTCAAGAAAAATCCCTCCCATTTCTAAAGTCAGTTTAATAAATTTGAATTTAGTATGTAGTACAAATGCTAAATTGCTCTTTAATAAAACATTAGAAATATTAAATTTAATTATTTAATAAAATTAACTATATAGGGGTTTCATTTTTTTTAAGTAGTTTGAATACTATTGTCAACCAATCTTGGTTGGCTCATTGACTAGTCAATGAGGACTTTCACACTCCAGCAATTTCAATTGGTGTCAGTTATATTTTAGTAAAGGAGGTTTAAAAGTGTTTATAATCAGGTTACCTACCTCAGGTTATTTTAAGGTATATAGGGACCAAACAGATTGGTCCGTTCTAAATACTGAAGTTGATAAAATATTTTTCACAAAATATTATTTTTCTTATTTACTAAGCATATTCCAGTCTACAAACATTTCAGCCACCTTGGTTTCATACTGCCATCATTGGCTGTATTAAACTGAGTGCTAAAAACAGATAAAAGTATATAATCTGATTAATTTTTAGCATTTGAGATGACGTGTAAAATATATAATTAGATCAGCATATAATAAATGTATTAAAAATGTACAATAATCCATATTGAACGGAATGTTTTTAAAAGATAATAAAATATAGCATAAAGATAATGCTATTTCAGAGTTACAAAACATTCTAAAAATATTCCCAGAATTTTTTAAAAGTATCTACATTCCATCTGATACTGCTTTTAATAGTAGTACTTTATCAATCAATGCGGAATGTTTGAATTTTTATTCCATACAAGAAACAAATCTTATTCAGTAAAAATTTAAGAATAAAATTTAAAAATAAAATGGTTAAAGACTCTATAGCTGCTTTATCCACTCCCTTATTAATGATTTTTGATGTAAGTCTTTCCTTTTAAGCAATATTTAGATCGTTAGAAGTAAGCAAAACTATGCCCTGTGGTGATCTATAGTAAGATTTACAGACCGGTGTCCATCTTAATAAATTTACCTCAGATTTTTGCTTTAATACTGTAGGAATGACTGTATAGAGTGTGTAAAAGCCAAATGAAATAAATTCATTATTTCGGTTACTGTACATATTTATAAAAAATCTCGAAACACGTCAAATTTAAATTATAACTTGACATTCTTTAACGTGAAAATGCAACCCCTACCTTCAACCCCCTTAGAATGACAGGTACAACCCCCAATTTTTCAAATGGGAAGTATAGGCTTGTGATATATCATTTGAAAGGTCTCTTCATTCTCTATTCAAAAATGTTATTGTTTTTAAATTTGATGCAAAAATTAACATAAAAAAAATTAAAACATGTTGTTACCGAAATTCGCTAAAATATACTCGAAACTTTTACAATATACTTAAAACTTATTTACCGTTTAGGTCTTGATAATGAGAAAGTGAACAAAAACCATAGCAATGTGGTTTTTAGATGGTAACCATTAAAAAAGTTTAAAGAATTTCCGTGGCAACGCTATTTTAACAAGCAGCAGTAAATTGTTTTATTTAAGTTGTCAGAAAAATGGTTAGATTAACGGAAATGCATAAAATAATAGTTTTACAAATGATTGGTTACGGAGATAACATCCGAACACAACAGGAAGTAACTCGCCTATTTCATGAAAAATTTCCTAATTTACCGCCTATATCCCAAGGAACAATAAGTAAAATAGAAAAGCAGTTTCGCGAGTTTGGTCATGTAAGGCAGATAAAAAAGCAGCTGCCAATGCACTGAGTGATGAAGTCAAATTAGATGTGTTGCTTGAGTTTCAGGAAAACCCACATACATCGAGTAGACAGGCATCCACTACATTCAATGCTAGCCATACATCGATAGCAAACATATTAAAAGAAAATAAATTGCATCCCTATAAGATGATACCTACTTAGGGGCTCATGGAAGACGATTTTGATAGGAGAACTTTTTTTGTGAGCAAATGATGGACATGTTGGATAACAATATTATCCAATTAGAAGACGTTATGTTTACTGATGAGTGTACTTTTTTACTTAATGGTCATGCTAATCGGCAAAATTGCCGCTACTGATCCACGGAAAATCCTCACTGGATGAGAGAAGAACACACTCAATACCCCCAAAAGGTTAATGTTTGGGCAGGGATTGTAGGGAACAATATCATTGGTCCCTTTTTTATTGAGGGCAACTTGAATGGCAACAAGGCAAAAGGTCTACTGTAACTAACTTGGTGGTATTATTACAATTTATTTCTGAGGCATTAGATAATAGATCTGAATTTGATGTAATTTATCCAGATTTTTAAGGCTTTCTACAGAATTTATCATGGAGTTTATCATACTTGTCAACTCAGTATGTTTCCGATAATGGCTATAAATCTGATAAAGAAGCTATATTTCTTTTGGAGTACGACAAGGATCCAACTTGGGTCCACTACTTTTATTGTTATTTATTCACGATATGAAACAATTTCTGTGCCATGTTTATTTTACACAGATGACTTGAAAAATTATTCGAGGATTAATGATATTAGTGATTATCATGTTTACAATATTAGCGTGGTCAAAGTACACATATAGCTTCACTAAAAAGACAAATATCTTGAAATTTCACATTTGAGTATTTAAAAGGATTGTACTTAATATGAAAAATTCTTTACGAAAATAGGTATGCAATTTTCCGGAAAATTCTCGGGAGAAAAATTTTGTTTTTGTTTTTTTCACTCTAATTGTTTAAATAATAAATACATGGAAAAAATTTTTACCAAAATTTGTAGCTGATGCAATTATCTACAAAATTTGTCTGAAAAGTTTTTCTGTAAATTGAAAAGTGTACGAGATATAATTATTTCAGCGGAAGTCGATTCGTGGGTGCGCGCGAACGTCCCGTGAGCCGAATTTATTGAAGGCTCGATTTAAAAGTTAATAATTTAAAGGTTGTGATGCAATGAAAAAACAGACAAAGTAATATAAAATGTAGAGAAAGACCTCAACTTTCAAAAAAAATTACTTTCAAGTTTAAAAAAGTAAATTTTCTAACTGTAAAATCCATTTATTTATAAAAAACGAGCAGAAAAACGTCAATAAACAATTATATTTCCTATTTAATTAATTATTGTCGCAGCGAAAATTCCTTTTAAATTTAACATTTCAAATGATCATTGAACATTATTATCACAAAAACAAAGCGAAAAATGTTTAAATTTTTAAACAAATGCTTTTTAAAAATCTCTGTTTTTTACATGCTTAATTTCAATCGTTTTTTTCAAACTTTATTTAATTATATCTTTTTTCCAAATTAATATACTTCAATGAAACTTTATCAGTAAATACTTTAAAGTATATACTTTCAAAACTGTTATACAGTTTTTCTTTTAATATCAAATTTTTTAAATAATAGATATTTATTTATAATAAGTGCTAAAATCAGTCGTCTTTTAGAAAATCTAGCATAACTGTTTTCAGTGCTTACAAGATTATTCAGATTTTTGCCAGCTTGATAGTAATAGTAATAATGACAATTGGATCAAGGGAAATGAAAAAAAAAATAATAATGTAAAAAAATAAGCTATTATTAATAAAAATATAGTAGAAATAAAGTGGGGTTTAAAACAAGTTAACGAGGAGGAAATTTGCTTGAGATTCTTTTTAATTTTTAATTATTATTAACAAATTAATTTTTTTAATAAACAGCAATAGTGGATATATATATATATATATATATATATATATATATATATATATATATATATATATATATATATATGTAAAGGTAGTTTATTTGCTGAATAATTAGGTATTAAACCAGATATATTGGGGTGTACAGCAATTAGAAAAAGTAAACTCTTTATACTTTTTTACCGAGCTTTCGGAAAATTTATTTCCATTATCCAGGTATGTATGTGAGAATATTAAATTTTGATTTTATAATGGTAAATATGTAAAAACTTAAAACTATTATTTAAAAAGAAAATTTTTTTACAACAAAAATTGTCAGAATGACACTTATGAAATTGTTTAGGCATTCGTTATTTTTTAATTAAGTCCTAGCTAGTTACTTATTTCTATCAAATTAAAATAAAAGAAGATATTTTTAGGTTAATTTTGAATTTCATAATGTCACTTTTTACAATGTTAAAATAATATGTCAATATAATTGTCAAAGTCAGAAAGTAATCAAAATAAAATCTCAAAAAAATTATTTTGGTTAACAGTAATTTATAAGATGTTTGATTATTTAAATTTTCTTTTTGTTTTTATGTTTATCTTTGGATAATAAATAATAATAAATGTCACTAAGATTTTTATGGTCACTTTTTTGTTAATAATATTTTCTTCTTGAGAAATAAAAGACATTTCTAAGAAGAGTCTCTTTTTTAAAACAGGTTGTATATCTAAAATACTAACAGATACGAAATCCATGATATGATCATTTTCAAATACATGTTTGGCCAATTCACACCTTTCAGGGTGTAATCTGCAATCACTTTTATGTAAAGATAATCGACTTTTTAATTTTTGACTTGTATGGCCAATATACTTTTTTCACAATTTTTACATGGAACACAATATACTAAATTTGATAATTCAAGAATTGGAGTTTTATCTTTTACTTTCGTGAAAAACTGATTTTATTGTAAAACACGTCTTATTTGCAATTTTAATATTCGTTAATGTTTTAAAAATTCTTTTTAATTTTGGTTTTAGTTATTTTATATATGGTAAAGATACATAATAATTTATAATTTCATTTGTATTATTTATATAATTATTTACATTAGGATTTATTCTATCGATTACTGAAGAACTATTGAATAATATATTTTTATTAATTTATTGGGATAACCATTATTTAAAAATAATTGATGGAGTATTTTAAAATTATCTTCATAAAATATTGGATCTGAAATCTTGGTTATACGATTTTTCATTTGTTTAATTAAATTAATTTTCATAGAATATTTATGATAAGACCAATAGTTCATTATTCTTCCCTGAACTAATTGGTTTTTGATACCAATTAATAGATATAGTATTATCAATATTACGTATAAATTTAGTGTCTAAAAATGCTATACTTTGTTCTTTATCTTCTTTTTCGATAGTAAATTGTATGTGTGGATCGTAACTATTAAATATGAAAAGAATTTCTTCCAATCCATTTTTTGGTAACGCCAAGACAATGTCATCTACATACTTTTTTATAAATATTAAATTAAATGGTAAAACTGGTATCACTGTATCTAATAAGTTGTCCATAACATAACATGCTATAATTGGAGAAATAGCAGAGCCCATTGGAGTACCGAAAATTTGTTTATATAATTGATTATCAAATGAAAAATAAGTATTTTCAAAAAGAAATTTAATTATTTCTTGAAAGTAGTTTTTAGGTATCGAACAATGTTGACTAATTTTATTCCAATTTTTATCAATAGCTCTTAAAGCAGAATCCAAATATACATTACTAAATAAAGAAAATAACATCTAAACTACAAATAACATAATTTTAAGTTAATTTAATATTATTAAATTTTTTAAAAACATAAAAAGAATCATTTATGTAATATTCTGTGTTGTAATCGTAAGCATTAGTTAATATTTCGGTAATATATGTGTTTAATAAATTTGTTGGAGTATTTATAGAAGCTACTATAGGTCTTAATGATAACGTAGGTTTATGTATTTTGGGAAGACCATAAAATTTTGCAGGAATACCGTTGTAGCAAGTTAATTTATCTTTCATATCTTTATTTATATGTTTTTTATCGTAAAGTTTTTTTATAATTGAATTGCACTTATTTTGAATTGTTGTAGTAGGATTTTTATCTAGTTTAATATAAGAGCAATTGTTATTGATTATTTCTAAGGAAAGATTAATGTAATTGTCTTTTAACATAATAACTGTACAATTACCTTTGTCGCTATTAGTTATGACTATATTCGGATTCTTTTTAGAAATCTTTTAGTTTTATGATATAAATTACGAAAAAAATTATTATTAGTTTTATTGTTTATATGATTTGTAATAACATTGGTTGATTTTGCCATTATTGTTTTTCTTAAATTATCATCAGGTGTAAGCGAAATTATGTAATCAATATCTGCTAGCATATGTTTAATTTTAATATCTTTTCCTAATATTGGTTCAATACTAAATTTAGGTCCTAGGGATAAAAACACAAAATGTCATACGGTATTTCAATATCAGTCAAATTTTTAATCCATTTAGGATCTGTTTTTAGTTTAAATTTAACTTCCTCATCTATTAGTTTATTTAATTTATTAATATTTTTATTTTTTGTTGAATAAAAAAATTTTATTATAGGTTACTTTCTGACGATATTCAAAATTCTTAAAAATATATTCTGACGTAGATTGTATAATGTTGTTTTTAAATATTTCTAAATTCTTTTCTAGATTTACAATAGTTTTATGATTATTGGATATTTCAATATTTAATATTTTACTTCCTAAACCTAAGAAAAAACCTGTATTTCTTTTCATCTGTATGTCCTGACGATGTAAGAGGTCTAATAAAGGTACTAAAGAATGATGTATATGTTTTGGAATGATTCCTTCTTTTCTACATTTCAATAAAAGCATCTTCTGTTATATTCTTTGGCAAGTTTCATTTTAGATTTGGACCAATTTTTCAAATATTGAACACTATATTTACCATATCTTTCTTCGATGTTCTTATAAAACCCCATTGTCTTTACTTGTATGTAAAGGTAGTTTATTTGCTGAATAATTAGGTATTAAACCAGAAATATTGGGGTGTACAGCAATTAGAAGTAGCAAGTAAACTCTTTATACTTTCTACCGAGCTTTCGGAAAATTTATTTCCATTATACAGGTATGTATGTGAGAATATTTAATTATGATTTTATAATGGTAAATATGTAAAAACTTAAAACTATTATTTATAAAGAAAATTTTTTTTACAACAAAAATTGTCAGAATGACACTTATGAAATTGTTTAGGCATTCGTTATTTTTTAGTTAGTCCTAGCTAGTTACTTATTTCTATCAAATTAAAATAAAAGAAGATATTTTTAGATTAATTTTGAATTTCATAATGTCATTTTAACAATGTTAAAATAATATGTCAATATAATTTGTCAAAGTCAGAAAGTAATCAAAATAAAATCTCAAAAAAATTATATATATATATATATGTATGTAACTTGTAAGTTTCTTGGGTTTGCAGCAATAATGAAAGAGTACTCTTTTAAGTTATTTATTCCAAGCTTTCGGTTATGATTATAACCATCATCAGGGAGCTACAGTTTTGTTAACATATTATATAAATTGTAATAATTAAATTAATTTGAAACTTACAACTTATTGAGATTGTATCATCCAAGGTGTTAAAATCATTAAAAAAAGAGCACAATGTTAAAAAACCTTTTTTTCGTGAATTGTAGTTATTAAAAACTTTCAACAAGAAAACATTTCACCGTAAAACACGTAAAACACACATTATAAAAATTATTATTATTACATTCCACCGGTTGAATGTGTTAATGATGCCACGTGGTAAAACAGAATAGGTTAAAGGTTAAAGTTCAACTTCATATTAGTGCTCCGAGAGTTATATAAATACCTTTTCTTCAATTATTACAATTCATGTTACACATTAACAAATTCTAAGTCTTCAACTTACATTTGTTCATAAGTCTTTATAATTGATACATATATTGAATCATTTATATTTGAATGTTGTACTTGTAATATTTTTAACTGCTTTGACCTTGGCATTTCAATCTTCTCTTCCGCTTCAGTTCCTGTGGCCTGATACGATGAGTTGGTTGCTAAATTGGTCTCATTAGCCAAACATCAACTCATTCGTTTTATGGTCCTTGTGTTCTGTGGTGTGTTGGGGATCGCAATGTCACTCTCGGGGCACTAATATGAAGTTGAACTTTAACCTTTAACCTATTCTGTTTTACCACGTGGCATCATTAACACATTCAACCGGTGGAATGTAATAATAATAATAATTTTTATAATGTGTGTTTTACGTGTTTTACGGTGAAATGTTTTCTTGTTGAAAGTTTTTAATAACTACAATTCACGAAGAAAAGGTTTTTTAACATGTTTTGTGCTGTTTTTTTAATGATTTTAACACCTTGGATGATACAATCCCAATAAGTTGTAAGTTTCAAATTAATTTAATTATTACAATTTATATAATATGTTAACAAAGTTGTAGCTCCCTGATGATGGTTATAATCATAACCGAAAGCTTGGAATAAATAACTTAAAAGAGTACTCTTTCATTATTGCTGCAAACCCAAGAAACTTACAAGTTATTTCCTAACGGTCAGCAAAGACTTCTGGTCTTTTTATATATATATATTGTTATGATTGATATGTTTTTTTTTTTTTTTTTAATATTGAGTTACTTCTATTATTTTAATATATTTTAATTATTTTGATTTTGTTGTGTTATGATTTGTTTTACTTAATTAGTTGGGTTCTTATTAATGTTTACCTTCAATTATAGATTTTAATGATTTGATATTATTTGTAATGTTTATAATTTAATATTATTTGATTTTATATACAATTCACTTTTTCTTTTTATTTTTAAATTTGGGCGCCTTATTAGAAGTTCAAACTAGCTCAGTTTACTCAATTTTGAAGTTGAAATTTAAAATCTGACTCTTATCTTGGGTAGGGTTCAAATTAAATATTGTTTAATAACCAATACGCAATAAATTTAATGTCAAGTACTTCAAAAAGATTATTAATTGGTTTTCACACGTTCTATACAAATTAATAACAAATATTCAGATATGACAAAATGGAGATGATAAATAAAATATTAATTTACAATTGCAAATAATTAAAAATAAAAATACAAATCCTTAATTATCGGACGTACCTTGTATAACAGAGGTTTTCAAATATTGTCCTTGTCATGCGCAACGTAACAAAACTGAGATCGGCTTGTGCTTCGTTTACTCCCGCAAATGGAACAGCGACGGCAGCGTATTCAAATCGACAAGATGGCTACTATGGTTCCGTTTTGGAAACGTCTCTCGAATTTAATCTTTAAAATTCTATGGAATCTGCACTTGCTTTATGCAGTTTATTACTTTGGTAAGTAATTTAATAATAGCTGATTACTTTTCTGTATGTATTTTTAATATTACATGTATTACTTTAATATAAACAGCTTTTAATTATTAAAATTTTCTTCTAGTTGATAATCAATTAATACATACGATATCAATTGCTCTGCGACCAGGAATCTAAGAGCGTGAATGTTAACTGTTCTGCTACCAAAAACATCAGAGCGCTTAATCATGAATTCTCCAGCCTTTTATAGCTTCTTGAAACAAAACAAAAATACTACGTCATCGGATTTCAACTGTTCGAATTTCAGAAAAAAATAACCTACATTTCCGAAAATCCAGGTAATAAATTCACAATTCAGATAATACCTTTGATAACGTACAGATAAATCTCATCCTTATTTTTGCTTAAATTCTGTTTGTATAATTTTCTAAGTACTTTTTCCTATGAAATTTTAGATTCAAAATACATAACTTCATTGAGCTGTCAACTTATTTTAGACTTTCAAATTTTGAATTAACACTAGCTATTATATTTAAAATTACTCTAAATCCACTTAACTAGTACTATTTAAACTGATTACTTACTATTTTAACTCTAACAACTACAATTTAAACTTTTAAAAGAATTTGTTATTTGTATTACTTATACCTTATATAAGCTGATATTTTCTGTGTTATCATAGGTTAACATTTAATAATTTATATAAACAACTTCCTTAATTATCCTACATACTTTTTTTTTTACATAAATTGTCATTTGTTAATGTTTATAATTAATCTTGTGTCCTTTTTAGGTACTCACAATCTACTGGTATATTGTTTGTACAAATCGAAGACTATGATTTTGTAAGTACTTCCTTTTTATACTATTAATTTAAATATTTTACTAACTAAAATTACATGTTGATTTCTTAAACATGTGGAAACCATTAACACTTCTTGATTTTTATTTTCTTTTTATTGTTTCAGATTAAACTGAGAATTTTGAAAAAGAACTAGGTGAAAAGTGAATTGTTATGTGAAAATGCATTCATTATGGATTAGAAAATTTTGATTGTGATACAATAATTGAATATGGATCCTATACAAGATAAGATGTCAAATACATTCTTTACTTATTTGAATGTTTGTAAGTGAAGAGTAAATATTGAAAATTTAAGATGTATTAAAGAAAAAGTAACTGCAGATTCAATTAAACTTATTAAGATATCCCTTTTTTGTAAATTATTGTGGTAAGTAACTTTCATTGTATTTTATTCATTTACTAATGTGTATTGTTTATTTTTACATGTTGACTTTCCAATATGACTATCTACCCTATATTGACTTTTATCTTATGATGTTTGTTTATTATTATCAGATATGTAAGTTATACTACTTTGTTTTAGTGTAACTGTAGAGATACCGTTTGTTTATACAAATTCATACTAATTATATGTATTATTTTTAGGTCAGGAAATTCATCTCATTTTCTAACAAGATGTATCCACTAAGTCAAATGAAAACCTGTTGTGACCAAATTTATGATATAATCAAGTTCATACTGTAGTCAAGACAATACTTCTTTTTGGGTAATTACATGGTTTAAGAAGAAAAGTGTATTTCATTATGCATATCCTTTTTTTAATTAATCCATTAGTGTAATGGCTATGATGGATGCTTAAAAGGTAAGTTTTGTTTTTATCAGTAATAATGATCCATTACAATTTCCCCCAATTTAATTTTAATAAATTATTTTACACTAATAATTTTTAAAATTTAATTAATTTGAAATTTTTACTTATGTTTCTCTAATCTCTATATACCTATCTATTATTATTTTATTCCAAACCTTAATTAATATTTACATAAATTTAATACTTATTAACATAGAAATGTCATAGATTTTTAAAATGTTGCTATTCATAGTATCGATACAGGTTTTGCACATTCACCATTCCTCGTAATTGTTGGTTATAAGGATTCTTTAAAATGTAACTATTTTCATAAGCTTTGTCTACTATAAATGGTCCATTAAAAGGAAGTTTTAATTTTGCACATTCATTCTCCTTTTTATTTGCAACTTGCAATGATCTTTCTATCACCCATTCACCTACTTTAAATTTAACTGGGTTTTTAATAATTTTATTTCTTCTTTTAATGTATCTATCTGTACTTCTTTCTAATCTACGATTGACTTTTTCAATTAATAGATCATATTTCTTTTGTTCTTCTTGAATCCATGGTCTATCAGGTTCGATATTTTTCAATAATTGAATTGGTGTTTCCTGTGTCGTTGTATTTGGGGTATTATTAATAAAATATTCAATTTTCCTTATGTTGTTTTGCCAATTCCTATGTTCTTCACTAGTCAAAATTCTAAGATATTTGATAATTTCTCTAATATATCTTTCGGTAGGGTTGGAAGCTGGGTGTCTTATGCTAGTGAAAGTTAGTGTTATATCGTTTTTAATCATAAAATTCCTAAATCTTTGATTGTGATAAATTTTCACAAATAACTTTAGTGTTAGTTTTTGCTGTTGGCTTTATTGAAACAAATTTTGAAAATATATCTACTATTACTAGAATATGTTTGTTACCCTGAAAACTTTCAACTAAATTGGACATGAAATCTATTGATATTATTTCTAATGGTTTGGTTGCTAATATTGTTTTAGGAATATTTTCATTATGGAAGTTTTTCTCCTTGGACAGCTGACATACCTTACATGTTTTTATTATTTTCTTAGTTATCGATAAGTCCTTTTTGCTGATATAATTTTCTCTCCATAATAACCAAGTTCTTCTTACACCACAATGTCCATATTGTTCATGTAATTCAGTGATTAACTCATTTGCAAACTTGTTAGTTGTAATGTACAGCTCCTTATCCTCTATTTTCTTATAATAAAAACCTTCTTTTTCTAATGCTCTTCTTTTCTCCATATTTTGTAAGTTTATTTGATCTTCTCTTATTCTTTTTTAATGAAAATATACCATTTTGGTTTTTTAAAATATTTAATCCTACTTTTACTATATTTTTGTTATTAATATTTTCCCCATCTAACCTACTTAAATAATCTGCCACAATATTTGTTTTCCCAGTTACATACTTTATTTCAAATGAATATTCTTGTAGTAATAACGCCCATCTGTGTATTCTATTATTGCCAAATTTGTTCTCTAAAATTGAAGTTAAAGATTGATTGTCTGTCTCTATTGTAAATTTATTACCTAATAAATAAAATCTGAATTTTGTGACACAAAAAATTATACTCCCTAACTCTAATTCACTAACACTATATTTTCTTTCATGTTTTTTCGTTGTTCGTGATATGAAACCTATTGGAATCTCTTTTTCTGCCTGTTTCTGTATCAAAACGCCTGCATACCTATTAATTGAGGCATCAGTCTTAAGAATGAATGGTAAATTATAATTTGGATAAAATATTTTTAATTTATTCTCAAAAACTTCTTTAATTCTATTAAATGCATATTCTTTTTCATCATCCCATTTCCATTTCACTCCCTTCTTAAGCAACTCTATTAACGGTAATTCTATTTCGCTTATATTTGGTACTAATCTCTTAAAATAATTTATTGTTCCTAAAAACCCTCTTAACATTTTTAAATTGTTAGGTGATTTAAATTCTCTTATTAGTTTAATTCTGTCAGGATCCATTTCAATACCACTTTCATCTATTTTATAACCTAAGTAAATTATATTATTTTTAAAAAATTGACATTTATCTTTATTTAGTTTAAGTCCTGCTTCGTCTAAACTTTTAAGTGCTATTTCTAAGTGTTTTTGATGCTCTTGTTCATTGTTTGAAAAAATTAAAATATCATCTATGTAGTGTAATATGAAATCCTCATACTTATTTAAAACTTGATGTAGTGCTCTAACTAAAGCTGAACATGCTCCCTGAATACCAAATGGTACTACGCAAAATCGATATACTACTCCATCTACTGAAAAACCCGTATAATCCCTTGACTCTTTATGTAATGGAATTAACCAAAAACTGTGTATTAAATCTAATTTTGAAAAAATTTTGGCATTAGTTATTCTACCTAAAATTGCGTCTATTGACATTGGTGCTTCATATTCAGGCACTGTGTATTTATTAATTGTCCTAGCATCTAAACATATTCTGATGTCTCCATTTTTCTTTTGTACTACTACTAGCGGGTTGATATAAGGTGTATTACTTCTCTCTATAATCCCATCATTTTCTAATACTTCCAGTTCCTTCTTTACTCTGTCTTTAAGTTTGTAGGGTATTGGGTATGTCTTAACCTTAAAATTTTCCAAATTCTTTACCTCCATCTTATGTATGAATTTATTTGCTACTCTTGGCTCATTAGCCATCAATCCTTTATATTTTATCAATAAATTCTTCACGATATAATTGTATTTCTCATCACAATCTATGTTCATAAACTTCTCAACATCATCTTCAAATTTTTCATCAACTTTACATTTAAAGTCCTCATCTCCTCCATAATCATCTTCATTTCTTATATAATTAATAATCTTCATATTATCTTCTACTTCTTCTACCACATCCAAGGAAATCCATATACCATTTAATCTTATTCTTCGTTCTTCATAATCTATGACAGCTTCTCCTTTTTCTAATATATCATTACCTATTATAATATCACTATCTAAATTTGGAACTGCTAATAATTGACAATTTAATATTGTTTCATTTAGATTTATTTTAACATCATAAAGTTTATTTACTTCACATAATTTTTTTTTTATTGATGCCAGTTAAAATTACTTTTGGAATTTTAATCTCATTTTCTTTTAAATTATTAAATTGTAATACTACATTCAAGTTAATTAATGATGTTTCGCTCCCTGTATCTATTAAAATTTGCAAATTTTTATTATTAAATTTACCTTTAGTATATAATAAACCATTATACTGCAATTTATTCATTTTTTTTCTTCTAAATTAATGAACTCATTTGGGTGGCATAATGCAAAACTTTGACAACTATGATAAAGAGAGCAACATTTTAAAAATCCTGTTGGTTACCTATATTATCTCTGCTTGAGTTTCTAACCGGTTCTATTATTATTTCCTGCCTTGATTGATCTCTTGGCTCTCTTTCTAAGCTTCTTCTTCTTTGGTTGTTATTACGATTATCTTCTCTGTCCAGACTTCTTGATCCACCCCTTCGTTTCTGCCTCTTCTTACATGGTTCACTCTTCTTTGGAAACCATTATTATTTTGATATTGATTATTATTATTGTTGTTGTAACTTCTGTTTTGATTTCTATTATCATTGTTATTATAATTATTATTTTCTATTCTGTTGGTTTCTCATTATATTATTGTTGTTATTATTATTTCTGTTATAGTTGTTGTTAGAATTGTTATAATTATTATTGTTATTGTTTTGATTGTAATGACTGTAATTATTATTATTGTAATTGTTCCTCCTCCAATTATTTCTTGTTTGTTGGTTGTTGTTATCACTTCCTTTTAAAAACATTTTCTACTCTTTGTAGATATTTGCACAAACTGTCCATTGTTCTTATCTCTAGCATGGCAATTGTATCTGTTGTTTGTTTATCAAAATGTCCTGCAATGTATGCAACTATTTCTTCTTCATTTATCCTGGGTTTTAGATACATACTCATTGTATATAATTGTCGAGCATATATGTCTGGAGAAGTTCCCTGTTTGTATCATATTTCCCATCGCGTAGTCTCGTCCTTACTTTTGTTTGGACACTATAACCCCAAAATTGTTCCAAGAAATTCATTTCGAACTGATCTATATCATTAATTGCCTCTTCTTTGCTCACAAACCATGTTAAAGCATTTTTCTCTAGGTGGTCACGTATCACTTCTTTAAGTGTATCCAGATCTCGCACATATTTTACTTTATTTTTAAGCATTTTAATAAAAACTACTGGATGTATTTTTCTATAATCCCCATCATATTTAGTATTGTTTCCATTTCCACAGCTGATTATTCTGGTTTCTCCTGACATTTTGACTATCTCTTTCATCATATTTTTCTCTTTTTCTTCCTGCTCTTTCTTCATTTTCTCCATATTGCCTTCTATCTCCATTAATATATGTCTATACTTTTCGCTTTCCATATGTCCAACCTCTTCTTGAATGTTTTTAATTTCCATTCTTAACTCTCCTTTGATCTTCTTATTTTCATTTTCAGCTACTTGAAAATTTGTTTTTATTTCTTTGCTTAAATCTTCTTTAACACCTTGTATATTCTTGTTTATTTTTATTACTTCACGATCCATCTTCTTGGAGTTTTCTTTGATTTTATCTTCAAGCTCTTTCTCATTCTTCTTTAATTCATTTATTTCTTTAGACTGTCTGTCTTCCACTTCCATTATTCTTTCTATCATCTCTTCTCTTATTTCTTGTTTTGTATTTCGTATCTCTTCTCGCAATGTTCTGTTTTGTTCCCCCATTTCTTCTTTCATCTCATCAAATTTCTTCTCTAACTTTTTATCCATCTTGTTCATGTCTTCTTTAGTTTGATCCAATTTCTTGTTTATATCTCTTCGCAAATCTTCATTATTTTTGTCTAGTTTCTTCATATCTTCTTTCATGTCTCTTTTTAAATCTTCATTATTTTTATCTAGTTTCTTCATATCTTCTTTCATGTCTCTTCTCATTTCCATTAAAAACTTCATCATTTCATCCTGTCCATCTTTTCTATCTGTACTCCTTGTTTGTTGTACTGTCTCCTCTTGAACTTCTTCACTTCTTTCATCCCATGCTTCATGATCTCCAGATCCCTGATTCCTTTCTTCATCTATCTGGGTCCCTACTTCTTCTCCTGCCTTCTCTCCTACTTGTTTACCATCTCTCAATGTCATCTTCTTGTCCGCCATGTTGTTGTTTAATTTATAGATTTATTAAGTTATTAATTTAATTTATTTTATTTGTTTATTTTATTTCTGAAAATGCAATTTTGCGAGCCCCACGTTGGTTGCGACAATTGTTATGATTGATATGTTTTTTTTTTTTTTTTAATATTGAGTTACTTCTATTATTTTAATATATTTTAATTATTTTGATTTTGTTGTGTTATGATTTGTTTTACTTAATTAGTTGGGTTCTTATTAATGTTTACCTTCAATTATAGATTTTAATGATTTGATATTATTTGTAATGTTTATAATTTAATATTATTTGATTTTATATACAATTCACTTTTTCTTTTTATTTTTAAATTTGGGCGCCTTATTAGAAGTTCAAACTAGCTCAGTTTACTCAATTTTGAAGTTGAAATTTAAAATCTGACTCTTATCTTGGGTAGGGTTCAAATTAAATATTGTTTAATAACCAATACGCAATAAATTTAATGTCAAGTACTTCAAAAAGATTATTAATTGGTTTTCACACGTTCTATACAAATTAATAACAAATATTCAGATATGACAAAATGGAGATGATAAATAAAATATTAATTTACAATTGCAAATAATTAAAAATAAAAATACAAATCCTTAATTATCGGACGTACCTTGTATAACAGAGGTTTTCAAATATTGTCCTTGTCATGCGCAACGTAACAAAACTGAGATCGGCTTGTGCTTCGTTTACTCCCGCAAATGGAACAGCGACGGCAGCGTATTCAAATCGACAAGATGGCTACTATGGTTCCGTTTTGGAAACGTCTCTCGAATTTAATCTTTAAAATTCTATGGAATCTGCACTTGCTTTATGCAGTTTATTACTTTGGTAAGTAATTTAATAATAGCTGATTACTTTTTCTGTATGTATTTTTAATATTACATGTATTACTTTAATATAAACAGCTTTTAATTATTAAAATTTTCTTCTAGTTGATAATCAATTAATACATACGATATCAATTGCTCTGCGACCAGGAATCTAAGAGCGTGAATGTTAACTGTTCTGCTACCAAAAACATCAGAGAGCTTAATCATGAATTCTCCAGCCTTTTATAGCTTCTTGAAACAAAACAAAAATACTACGTCATCGGATTTCAACTGTTCGAATATCAGAAAAAAATAACCTACATTTCCGAAAATCCAGGTAATAAATTCACAATTCAGATAATACCTTTGATAACGTACAGATAAATCTCATCCTTATTTTTGCTTAAATTCTGTTTGTATAATTTTCTAAGTACTTTTTCCTATGAAATTTTAGATTCAAAATACATAACTTCATTGAGCTGTCAACTTATTTTAGACTTTCAAATTTTGAATTAACACTAGCTATTATATTTAAAATTACTCTAAATCCACTTAACTAGTACTATTTAAACTGATTACTTACTATTTTAACTCTAACAACTACAATTTAAACTTTTAAAAGAATTTGTTATTTGTATTACTTATACCTTATATAAGCTGATATTTTCTGTGTTATCATAGGTTAACATTTAATAATTTATATAAACAACTTCCTTAATTATCCTACATACTTTTTTTTTACATAAATTGTCATTTGTTAATGTTTATAATTAATCTTGTGTCCTTTTTAGGTACTCACAATCTACTGGTATATTGTTTGTACAAATCGAAGACTATGATTTTGTAAGTACTTCCTTTTTATACTATTAATTTAAATATTTTACTAACTAAAAATTACATGTTGATTTCTTAAACATGTGGAAACCATTAACACTTCTTGATTTTTTATTTTCTTTTTATTGTTTCAGATTAAACTGAGAATTTTTGAAAAAGAACTAGGTGAAAAGTGAATTGTTATGTGAAAATGCATTCATTATGGATTAGAAAATTTTGATTGTGATACAATAATTGAATATGGATCCTATACAAGATAAGATGTCAAATACATTCTTTACTTATTTGAATGTTTGTAAGTGAAGAGTAAATATTGAAAATTTAAGATGTATTAAAGAAAAAGTAACTGCAGATTCAATTAAACTTATTAAGATATCCCTTTTTTGTAAATTATTGTGGTAAGTAACTTTCATTGTATTTTATTCATTTACTAATGTGTATTGTTTATTTTTACATGTTGACTTTCCAATATGACTATCTACCCTATATTGACTTTTATCTTATGATGTTTGTTTATTATTATCAGATATGTAAGTTATACTACTTTGTTTTAGTGTAACTGTAGAGATACCGTTTGTTTATACAAATTCATACTAATTATATGTATTATTTTTAGGTCAGGAAATTCATCTCATTTTCTAACAAGATGTATCCACTAAGTCAAATGAAAACCTGTTGTGACCAAATTTATGATATAATCAAGTTCATACTGTAGTCAAGACAATACTTCTTTTTGGGTAATTACATGGTTTAAGAAGAAAAGTGTATTTCATTATGCATATCCTTTTTTTAATTAATCCATTAGTGTAATGGCTATGATGGATGCTTAAAAGGTAAGTTTTGTTTTTATCAGTAATAATGATCCATTACAATATATATATATATAACCCATTAAACTGCGTGGTAAAATCAATAATTATTAAAACTGAAATTCTGAATCTGAAGTATAAAACTCCCAAAAGGGTAAGAGCAGTAACGCTTGCTTTTAGGAAAATTCTGTGTTACCTTAAAAGAAAATGTCAAATGTAAAAAATTTCTAAACTTTTTTTTCATTTATATCATGGTCCTTAATTCTTATCTCATGGAATAATTTTATTTTTAATTTTTATAATTTTTGTGATTCAAAAAATTGCAAAAATATATAATGGTCAAAGAAGGTTTACGTGGAAAATCGCTAGAATTTTCATGAAAAACCAATTTAATGATAAAAAAAGCACGGGATATTCTGAACATATTGATCAAAAACAATACCTTATAAATGAAATATATTCGTCGTCATAAATACTATTTAAAATTATAAATGAAACTTCGAGAATTCGCTTATTTCAACGGTAGCATTTGGAAAATCGTATGTATCATTTCGGAAAATCTAGTTATAAAAAAAAGTTTCAAATAAATTTTTTAGATTTAACCATCATCTTTTAAGTACACAATGTTTAATAATTAAATTGTTTAATTTTTTAATGTTTAGTAGAAAGAATTAGTAAAAAAACACGACTGTTTAGGAGAGTTTTATGTGGAAAATCGGTGATAATTCATTAAAAAAATATATAAAAAAAATTTTTTTATATAATTTTAGATACCTTCATTTATAGCAAATTTTATATGAAAAAATTTTTTCTACGGGTCATTGTATATTTACTATCTTAAAATTAAAAACTTGAAAATTGATGATGTTTAAAGGTAGTATTAGAAAAATTTGGTGTATTTCAAAAACTAATAAAAATATCAGAAAACTTTTCAAACAAATTTTGTAGGTAAATGCATTAGCTACAATTTTTTTCTGTATTTTCATTATTTAAACAATTAGAGTGAAAAAACAAATAATAAAATTTTCGACCGATATTTTTCCGGAAAATTGCTTACCTTAATTCGTAAACATTTTCTCATATTAAGCACAATCCTCTTAAATACCTAAATTTGAATTTCCAAATTTTTTGTACATTTTACAGCATTTTACGAATATTTTGTGTACTTTGACCACGCTATATTGACTGTAATGATCTGGAACGCTTAAATACAATTAAAGATTTCGGAATAATCTTTGTCAGTCATCTTCAGCAGCTATAAAAGTTGCTGAAGGACTTAAACTGTAAATGTTTATAGTATTTATAGTAGCAGAAACCTCACTAATATTAATGCGGTTAAATTTTTGTATTTCTTTTATGTGTAGTAAATCGGAATATGACTATATTATTTGGTCAAATTTTTATGATGTTCACAGTTAATTTATTAGAAATTTATAGCGTAAATTTTTAAAATATTACATAATGCGCGAGAAAGTCAGCTAAGACTAACAGTCTTAGGAAGCGCGAAAGCAAGCGAAGAGTAAAAGAAGTCTATATAAATATTGTTTTATCAGAGTTCTAATTAGGACTGACATACCGAGTGTATTTAAATTAAGTAGATATTAAATGTGTTTATAAATTAATTAATTTAACTTTGTATTTTAGAAAATAACCTTTATTGGAAATTTTTAATGCTTCAACATAATTTAAAGTAATTTTATTTTTTTAATAATTTAATGATTTACTTTTTGTTGTTGTTTTGACTTTGAATTATATCGCTTTATAATTGTCATCTTTTTCTAACTGCAATTTATTGTATTTTTGCCTGATGATGGTCTGGTAAGACCGAAACTAGTTGCAACTTTAATATTAAATTAAATATTGTGGGATCGACATTGTGTTTTTCTTTGTACCTTCTCCAATATTTATTATGTGTAACAATTGCAATTGTTATTGGTTTTAACTTATTTGGACATTGATGCTACTACATACTAGGATTATTGTAATTAATATTTTTCTGTTTACTATAAAACTGCCCTATAATTGAATACCTGTTGGATAATAAAGCTTTAATATAAGGAAAATAATTTGATCCTTCTAAAATGAAGTATTAAGATTATTATAATATATAGTCAAGCAGCCCTTAAAGGGCTGCCCTAGAACGTCTGTGTATATATAGAGATAAATTAAATAAGCTTTTCAGGAATAATTTAATTTTCCCCTATGGGAAAGTATTTTGTAACATTAACAAAAAAACTCAAAACTGACGCCAACAATGGTTTAAAATATTATTGAGTCAAATCTAAAAGGATAATTAAATAAAATTAATAACAGCATTTTTTATAATATTTGCAATTGAAATGATAAATTATTAAAAAAAAACAATAAATGTAACTTATGTACCTGTTTTTACTAATAATTTATCCTATTTTGTAACAGTATATCAAGTTGCTTTAATTCTGATTATTCAGGACTTGTTTTTTCTCGAGACATTCGAAAAGTTTGGTATTTTTAAAATTTTTGAAATCTTTTCTTGACTTTGATAAAAATTTATCGGGAAATAATGATAATGACGACAATTTTGAGGAAGAATCTGACAATAATAAAGACACAAACTTAACCGACACTGAGTAAACATATACTTAAACATACAATTTTTTTGGTTTTCGGATGTAGTGAATGTGTGGAAGGTTTGGAGATGATGAATGTTGTTCTTAGGATATGTTATAGCTACTGTGGATGCTAACGGCCCCTTTCCAAGTTCAAAGATTCTCATTACCTGTACTTCCTCGTCATTTTATTATGTTTGAATTATCAAAAATGGGATGCATTTATCCATTTAATGTGATGTCTTCGATGGTTGTTGTTATTTCTCAGTGTTTACATAGTCATTCTTTTTTTTACTTTATCAGCATATTATGATGTACCTATTTACTTTAATAACAGTTAACTTATTATATCTTACTATCCAATTTAACTTATTTTTATGTTATCTTATTCTATCTTACCAAATTATCTTTCTTATCTTATGGAGCGTTTTTTTCTCGGGCTATGTTTCTCATAGAATACGTTTTGGACAAATTTATATTAACTCTGTCTCGCATATGTTTTAAAATTATCTTATCTTATTTAGCTTGTTCTGGGAGCAAGTTATTGAACTTTTGGGTGGAGTATTTTTAATGTATCAAGCCAATTTGGGCATATCAGGATATATTGATTTTTTTCTTCCTTTAAAAGGTTCATATACCGTGTTTTGTATCTTATACGCTAATGTGTATTGGATTTATCGTACCTAGAGTCATTTTTATCGTGCATACTGTATGTAATCTGTCGCGTACGGGTTTAAGTACCTTTGGCAGTATACAGTGTGAATGTCTACTGGGTTATCTTCAATTTCAGTTATCTTGCCAATTTCAGTTGGCAACTTAATTGCTGCGTGTAGGTGGCTGGCCCGGGACTTGTCCCACTTTTTATAGGCCACTTTTGTCTAAAGTTCGTTTATGTTATCTTTCCTAATTTTCTAATTTCTTTTTTTTTCTTTCCTTTTCTATCTGATGATTACTATCTAACACATTTCTGCTTTCTTTTCTCTTTTCTTTCTAACTTTTATTTTTTTTTTAATTTTTCCTTTGCATTTCGTTACTAGTTTTTGTCCTTTTTTTTCTTCTTTACCTTTCTTTGTCGTTTTTGCATTACATTGCAGTGCTACCTTGAAGCAAATCGCCAGATCTCGAGTTCATCTCTCTGATATCTTTGGCGCAACTCTGAAATGGTTACTTTTACATACAAGTAACGAATGTGACAACAAGGACATACTGACTAATCCATATTTCTTTAAATAACTTTAACCTTTTCCTATGTTATTTTTGTAATTCCTTATAATCCTTACTTGTTCGGTGTAACTGTTTTGCTTAAACTTACGTTGGAGATCTTATTTGATATAAAACAACAAAAATTTTGCCTTCTGCAAAATTTTTTATATCTGGTAGAGGGGGTGTAACAGTACCTGTTAACATTTTAAGCACCTGGTATCCTAAATATTAAATTAAATTAGTACCGCGAGCTCCATCTTTCCGAAAGATTTCTAAATAATAATGAATACGGTTTCTATAATTATAATTGGAAGTTCAAAGTAGCTAAGCTACGAGGTGTACTAATGAGTTGCCAGTATCGGGTTCAAGAGGTTTTAATAATTATTCCTAGTCTCATTTTTAGTATTGGTTTACTGTCATATACAGGTATGTTTTTTTTTAATTTAATAATTCCTTTTTGTTAAAATATTTATAAAACATCGAAAGTTATATTCAATTTTATTATATCAGATAAGAATTTCAACATATTTCATTATTATTCAAAGAATCTTTTTATGGTATTTTAAAGTATTAATAATAATTTCTTATAAAAAGGCTAGTAAAAGTACATTTCTGGAATTTTGATTAGTGTGTAAGGTTGTTACAAAGTAAATTTAATGTAATGTATCTTTTGTAATCTATTAAAATACGTTAGCATCTAACTGTAGATTTCTGACTATGCTGATTTGTACTTTTTGTGCCAGAAAAGTAAATGTAACACGTGTTTGACACTGGTAATTTTTAGAAAGTTGGAATATAATACAGTAAACTAGAAGCATTTTTTTAATTAAGATTCAGTAAACTTGAACAGCTTGTAAACTTTAAGCTCTCGTATGCACGAACATTTTTAACTGGATCATCTCTACAACTTGGGCAGATCATCCCTCCACTCGTGATCTTCCATAGTCATTTGGAACCACCTAAGCAGTGCCGGAGCGACCCCAAGGTGCGGCGAAGGATTGTCCACTATTGTTAACAGATAAGTTTATTGTGGTATATCAAGTTTAGTATTCCCATATTGTTTTCTCTTTTATCTCCGTTTATATCTATCTATATCGTCAACTGTATTAGAATAAGTAGTTGTAAAGAACTGTTTGCGGATTATTTTTTTGTAACGTATTCTTAACTTCATTCATTTTAGGAAATCTATTTATCTTTTATCTGTTGGTACATTTTCATTTTTTTTCACTTCATAGACAGTTTTTTCTGAAATCTTTCTGTCATCTAATGATACTTATTTAAATAACTCAGCTTAAAAAAACTTTCTTCAGTAGTATCATAAAAAATAAAAAGATTTCAGTGGCGCCCTTATAATTTCTTGAAGAAACAAATATTGTACTATAGTCAGAGCTAATGAACTTACTCACCCCTAGCCGAGGTATTTAACTATCATAATTTTTGCTGTGATAAACTTTTATAAATTTTGTTGATTATTGAAATATCTTTTACAATTAATTAAAGACAAAATTAAGATTAATGGTTGTTTTATTGTAAATTACATTTTTTCTAAATTTATTGTATTAACTCTTACTTTTTGGAAGTCCATCTTATTAAGACTAATAAAAACCAGGAAAAAGCTATATCATGCTGATCTTTACAATAACTTAATATATTTTTGTTTTACAATTATGTCTTATCTATTAAACTATTAAACTGTTTACTTTGATTGAGTTTACATTTTATACATAGATAAAACATAATTGTAAAACACAAATATATTAAGTTATTGTAAAGATCAGCATTGGAAATATTTCCACAATATGTAATACTTTTATTATTTCAAAAATAACATCTTCGGCAACATCAGCATTAATATCATTTAAAACACAAAATAGTATTGGAACAAAATTGTTAAATGTGAAAACAAAATTACCAAAATTAAAAAAATTTGGTGTTTACAAAATTAATTGTCCAAAATGTAGTGCAGTATATATAGGTCGAACACAAAGAAATTTTGAAGTAAGATTTAATGAACACTTAAGAGCATATAGATTACAACAATCAGATAAGTCGAACTATGCAAAACACCTACTGGAACATCCAAACTCACTTATAGACACCAATGACATTCATATACTACACATTTGTGATAAAAAACAAAATTTAGATTTTCTAGAAGAACTTGAAATTAAAAGACATCTAGCAGATCAACAGTTTAAAGTTGTTAATGAACAAATAAATCTTAGAAGTTCTCCACTATTAAACTGTTTACTTTGATTGAGTCTTCATTTTATACATAGATAAGACATTATTGTAACATAAATATATTAATTTATTGTAAAGATCAGCATGATATAGTTTTTTCCTGGTTTTTCTATATCATTGCACAGTTATACTGATCTTAGGGGGAAATACATCCAGTATAATCCCTTAGGGCTAATAACATCTAGGCTTTAATATTGTTATGTCTTATTACTTCCTTACTTGGTCTAGCCTTACCTCTTTATCAACATCAAGTACCTAGTTACAAACAAACAAACTGTAATTTCAATATGTCAATCTGACCATGCTAGTTATAGCGAAACAGGTATAATTGAATTTTAAAGCGAATTTTTCGAATAAATAGTGGAAGTTTAGTTTAACCGTTCAGTTTTTTATTGTTCTTAGTAAGATGAACTTTTACAAAGTAAAGGTTAACACAATCAATTTTATTAAACTAAAGAAATTGAAAGTTATAAAAATATTACATATTGTGAAAATAATTCCAATACAATTTTAAAAATAATTACTTCGGCAAAATCATCATTTATATGATTTAAAACACAAAATAATGTTGGTACAAAATTGTTAAATGTAAAACCAAAATTACCCAAGTTAAAAAAATCTGGTGTTTACAAAATTGATTGTCCAAAATGTAATGATGTATATATAAGTCAAACACAAATAAATTTTAAAGTAAGATTCAACGCACACTTAAGAGCATATAGATTAAAACAACCAGATATTTCAAATTATGCAAAACACCTACTTGAACATCCAACCTCACTCTTACACACCAATAACATCCAAATACTACACACTTGTGATAAAAAACAAAATTTAAATTTCCTTAAAGAACTTAAAATAAAAAAAAAACATCTAGCAGATACACAATTTAAAGTTGTTCATGAACAAATAAATCTTGGAAGTTCTCCACTATTAAGTAACTATTTACTTAGATTGAGTCATCATTTTATACATAGATAAGACGTAATTGTAAAACACAAATATATTAAGTTATTGTAAAGCTCAGCATGATATAGTTTTTTTCCTGGTTTTTCTATATCATTGCACAGTTATACTGATCTTAGAGGGAATTACATCCAGGATAATCCCTTAGGGCTATTAACATCTAGGCTTTAATATTGTTATGTCTTATTACTTCCTTACTTGGTCTAGCCTAACCTCTTTATCAACATCAAGTACCTAGTAACAAACAAACAAACTGTAATTTCAATATGTCAATCTGACGATGCTAGTTATAGCGAAACAGCTGTAATTGAATTTTAAAGCGAATTTTTCGAATAAATAGTGGAAGTTTAGTTTAACCGTTCAGTTTTTTATTGTTCTTATTACTTCCATACTTGGTCTAGCCTTAATACTACCTAAACATCAGGTACCTAGCTACAAACAAACAAAATGTAACTTAAATGTCAATCTGACGATGCTTCTTAGCGAAACGGACGTCATTGTGATATAAAACATATTTTTTCATTTAAACTTGGAAGTTACGTTCAAACGAAGAGTTTTTTATTATTCTTAATAAGATGGACTTCCAAAAAGTAAGGGTTAGTACAATAAATTTAAAATAATTAAAGTTCACTCTTGATTTTTTTTAAACTTTTATTTATTTATTTTATTTCATGAATGATAATTAGAACTTTTAAGAAAATTATTATCCACTACGATTTATTAGAAGTAATTTTGTTTTATTATTGGAAGATTAAAAAAGATCTTTCATATCGATGCAGAAGAATGCTAATTTTGTAGATAAAGATTACCTATAATCTCTCTCCACGTATTAATATGCTCTCATACTAGCTGACAGTAAAGATATACACTTGAATCGCTTAAAGATTACCCGTACGTCATTGTATGTAAGCATACAAAATGGATAGAGAAGACAACAGTTTATAATTTAATATTATCGTTTGATATTTATAGAAAAAGTCAGCACATAAAAAGGGTGATGGTGATATGGTCGTTGAATCGTGACGCACGGGTAATCTTTCAGCGATTCAAGTGTACCTTCTTTAAAATATTATTAGTGCAATTTTACCAGTAGGCTGATCTTAACAAATGGAACAAACGAAAGCTTTTAAAAAAAATTAAAGTAATTAAAACAAATGCAACTACTATTAAAAAAAAATGATTAGAACAATTTGAAAAATTCTACCAGCTAGAGAGTTGGTTTATGAAGGATTTGAAAGTTCTATGAATAAATGCACATTAAGAGGTTAAATTTGATAAAATATTAAAGACAAGTTATTTAGAACACAGAGGCAGAGTGAAATTTGAAGGTAGAAAAGAACCCTACAGGGTGTCCCAGACTAATTTATTCAGACTATATCTCTTAAACGAATAAAGATTCTCGAATGGGACAAAAGCTAATCTATTCCATTTCCAATACACTTTAATATGGCGTGGAAAAAATTATCCCCTAAATTTTCATCCCATAGTTACAACCCCTAGTTTTAAATTTCCGAATAGCACCCTGTACATGTTTTTATAATTTTGGATTTGGTCATTCATTGTGTATTCAACAAATGTTTCAAAAATAAAGTAGGTTCGTAGGTTATTAAGAAAATATTAGTATATTTTTTATTTTTGTTAAATTAATCAAGTAAGCCACACATACAAGAAATCTTCTGGCAAGATTAGAAATGTGTTTTGCAGAAATTGGACTACAATTCGAACATCTAATGTAATAATTAATTAATTAAATGTTATTTTTATGCTTCCTTTAAGCTTTAAGGCTTTCTTGATTAATTTAACAAAAATAAAAAATAAACTGATATTTTCTTGATTACCTATGAACCCATTTTATTTTTGAAAAAATTTTTGAATAGACGATGGAAAACCAAATCCAAAATTATAAAAAAATGTACAGGGTGCTATTAAGAAGTTAAAAGTTAGCGGTTGTAACTAAGGGATGAATATTTAGGAGATAATTTTTTCTCCGTCATATTAAAGTGTCTTGGAAATGGAATAGATCAATTTTTGTCCTATTCGAGAATCTTTATTCGTTTAAGAGATATAGTCTGGATAAATTAGTCTGGGACACCCGGTAGAGAAATGCAAAATTACTGCATCTTACATACGGTACAACTACCAGACAAAGCTATAAATACTGAGAAACCATCAAAAAACAACAAGAACAAAAAAATTTAAATCCTCTTAGCTTACCTGAATAGATTGCAATGGCGTTGTTCGATATTAAATCCATGACAATTCCTTTTTCTGCAACACCTGGTTCTCTGTTGAATTCCTCCACCACAACTGACACTACAAGATAACCACTCTCCCCAATTACTCCAACCTACAACATTGAAGTATATTCCTGATAAAAATTTCATATATTCTTATTATAAGACAATTAAAATTAACTGTAAATCGTTGCTTTATTTTAAAACAAGCCCAAATTGCAAATCAATTAACTAAATAGCTAGCTTAGCATTTTTTTAGTTTAAGTCAAAAGTTTGGATAAACAAATGTTTTGTATCCCTTTTTAATTCTGTGTAGTAAACCATTTACTTTTAAAACAACGATATTTTCTCATGATTTATATTAAAGCGCAAAAGAAAACAAATTATTTGTTCTTACCCAAGGCACTCCAAACTCGAAGATCGTTATTTTCAGTCCATTTTACAAGCGCGACACCTTTTACCTCTCCTTTTATTAAATTACAAAAAATAATGTACTCCGTCGGAGTTTCCAGATCTCTTTTATATTTTTTGGAATTCAAAGTCACATTTAGACGTCTAAAAACCGACAAAAATTCTTTCGCAGCAAATTATGACAAGAAGCTTTAACGGAAATTTATTTTTAACTTCTCAAGACAATTTCTGATTAGTAAATCTTTTTAAATTCGAAATTTACAGCCCGAGAGCTAGCGATAATTTTTAAGAACTTAGTATTAAAATAACATTTTTACTTAAAATACTAAATGTTTCAGTTACAATAAAATCTAATGAACAAAGTAAAAAATATATTGATTTTATTTTATGGAATCAAACATTTTGATCTCTTTCAATCTAGAAATATGCTCAATTTTCAAAGTAGTTCAGAAGAAGCAAATTCGACCACTAGATATGAGATGGTATTTATTATTTCTATCACAGTGTTTTAGCGTGATATTAGCATGCCAGCGTACAGGTTTTAACAGTTATTAGATTTGCACTAGCAGGGTAATTTAAAGGCGTGCAATGGCCGCAATGACCTTATTAAATTTTGGTGTTATACCAACAATTAGCCAGTTAAATGATCGAAATGACCTCTATATACCTACAATCTTTTTTTAACATCATTATTGGATACCTTCTGTCAATCCAATTGAATGCTGATGCAATGTAAAGTAGACAGTACTTCTACTTACATTACGCTGTCTGTTGCTTAAAGGTCATCTGTATAATCTTAAATAGTAAAACCAGATTCACGCAAATCGGATAATAGGTGATCGATGACCCTGGACCGCAACAGAGGCACTTCAGCATGGGAACACCCTTTTGCTGCGGCCGCTGTCACCGATTCTCCTTCCCTATTAAACATATTTATTATTTGTTTAATGTATTGGTGACTTACGCCTTCTTTAAGGTGGTTCTGCGGTTAATTGTTTCTAATTCTCTTATTTTATTTACAAGAATATCCCAGTTCTAAGACTTCATTCTGAAGCACAGACATCAACAAACGAGGTGACTACTAGAATATTTTTCTTCAAATATTATAGACATAAATAAAGGAAACCAACTCACCTTTATAAACGCAATCAGGACATATATACTAGACATAACCTTGGCTAATCCGATATATAAGATTTGACTTAGGTTCATACAGAGATACAGAAGGAACAAAAGGGAATAGAATTACTACTCGACACCGAAGGGGATTTTGAGAGGACATCAACGCCATTTCCAAAGATTATTAAGGCATGTGAAATAAGCTGCCCCTTAAAACAAAAGGCAACCAGAAGGTATGTGCATTAGTGGTACAAAGAGCTAGCCAAACTCAGGAAAGCTGGGCAGCTAAAAGTATAGGAACCTGGGTGAACCACAGGAAAGATATCACTGAGTACAATAATGAACTTCGAAGGTCTAAGAGGACATCTTGGAGAAAATTATGCAAAGGGATTACGAAATTAGCCCCAGCACAGCGTCTACAAAAATTACTCGCCAGCGGGTTAGGCTTATTTAAAAAAAGTAGACAAAAGGGTGCTTTTGTTAACACCTCATTTAAATCCATTAAAAGGGCACTGGAAAAAAGGAACATGGAGGCCTCACTAGTACAATGGATAGTAGATGCTAAAAACCAAAATGATTACAGCTAATATGGGAAAAGAATTGGTGACCGTGGCCGCAATAAAAGGATGTCCTCAAGAAATAGTGTTATCGCCTCTGCTGTGGTCCCTGGTTATCAACAACCTCCTGTCAAAGCTCCATAACTCTGGTTTTACGATTCAAAGGTATGCAGATAACCTCGTCGTAACTATTAGGGGCAAGCATAATAAAGTTATCTTTAACTTAATGCAAATTGCCCTAAACATCATAGAGAAATGGTTCCAGAAGAAATACCTCAAAGTCCATCGAAGCAAAACAACTTTGATACCGTTCACCAGGAGACGCAGATACTCTCTAACCGCTCTAAACATGAACAATATCGAACCAAAATTTTTCAAAGAGGTAAAATATCTAGGAGTGATCCTAGATAAAAAACTGGCTTGGAACAACAATTTGAAAAAAATCTTATCAAAAGCCTTAGTGGCGAGACGGACTTCACTCAGGACATTTGGGAAGACTTGGGGTTGAAATCGAAAATGATCTCCTGGTCATACCAAACGATTGTCAAGCCCATGGTCACCTATGCTTTATTAGTGTGGTGGTCAAAAATTGAGCGAGCAATCAACGGCATGTGCTAAGTTTCAGAAAGTGCAACGGCTGGCTTGTCTGCGAATTACAGGGAAAGAAGTAGCCTATGGAAGGTTTATAAGGAGAGTAGGAAGACTATGATTAGTAAAATTACAAGGGAAAATTGGATAAAGTTACAGAAAGACTTAAATGACGAAGCTTGGGATCAGGGGTACCAGATGGTGGTAAAGCATTGTTTGAGAAGAAAGGTAGGGATGGGAGTGGATCTTACACAAGAAAGGAATATGGAAGTTAGGGTTCTGTTTCCGCAGAGGAATATGGATTTTGGGGGACGATTAGGTGGGTAGGTCATAGAAGATATCGAGAAAGAGAGATTAGGAAAGAAAGGAAGAAAGTGAGAGTAGCTAGTGCCGGCCGGACGGATTGCCACTGGAATGTACGAGGTCCCTCTCTGGGGAGCAAGTAGGTTTTTTGAGAGTTATGTTTAATGACTTAAGGAGAAACTGTGCCTGACGAATTCGGTGGCCAAGCTATACGAGCATGTTGTTAAAGGAAGGTTAGTCAAGGATATTAGGGAGAAACACAGTATATATAGTTTTAGGGAGGGGAGGTCTACGGTAATGACAACCTGTAGGATGTATAATAGCGGAGTTAGTTCAGAGGGGAATTTCAGGATACTTGATTAATATTGTTAGGGACTTCTTTAGGGGAAGAATAATTTTGATTGGGAAGGACTATCAGGTGACGGCGGGGATACCACAGGTGACGGTCATGGGACTGTTCCTCTGGAATGTATTTTATGATCCGCTTCTGTGGACAACATAGCAGTAGTGGGAATGGGCCGGGATGATGTCAGACTGGAGACTACCATGAACCTAGCATTATGGAAGGTAAATCGATGACTTAAGGAGAGGGAATTGGTCCTAACACCAAAGCGGATTCCGTTGGTAGTGTTAAATGGCCCAATAGAAGCTAATTTAAAATAGGAGTTGGGGGGCGGTTGTTATTAAAAAGTACCTGGGAGTCTGGTTAGTGGAGGGAGTTAACTTTAGGAGATATATGGTAAAGAAGAACAGAAAAGCGGAGAAAATGTCCGGTAAAGTAGCGTAAAGAGGATTCTACACTGGGGGTGACAAAGTCCATTCTATTGTAGGGGGCTCCGACTTGAGGATATCTTGGATAGGGTAAAGTATAGGGATATGATGTGAAGGGTACAGAGAAGGATTTTCTTGTGGTGGTCCTTCCGGCTTAGATGCTGATAAGGGAAAGGACTAGAATCAATAAGAGGAGGGTGAAGTTCAGGGAAGAAGTAGTCGGAAACATTAAATGAAATTAATGGACAAATGGAGATAAAGGAAAATGGACATGGGATCTGATAGGATTTAGCGAGGTGGGATGTAAACACAGAAGGGTTGGCTATTATATAACACAAGTGTAAACGGGTTATGGGAGCTTTAGAGCCTATACTTATAGTATATATAAGATGGGACTATGCAGGGCACACAGATAGATACCCCAGATGGTTAAAGAAAATGAGGAAGACAGAATAGAGGGAGAGATATAATTAATGAGGGAAGCATGATTGGGTTGATGACGGAAGGGCAGGGTACATAGGGTACAGGGTTATGGGCAATTATTAGGGAGATACTGAAACCGAAGAATAACGAAGACAGCCTACCAGGACGTGGTAGGAGCTTGAAGGTGTAGGCAAAGGTGCTTCTGACGAATATATGACAGGACAGTACACAAGATAGTCACATTTTTAGACGAGATGGCAAGCGGGGTGATTTTAGTGCTGCCGGCTCTGGCGAGGGGCAACCCTATGCTGTTGGTTACGCATATGGGCTAACGAAGTGGGATTGTGTCTCGTAAAAGAGAATCTCCCATTTCCGGGAAACGGTAGAACCAGTACTCGGAGCCTGGAGCAGATACCCATAAAAAAATTCTAATGAAATAAAGTATAGCTTGCAGGAAATAAAACTCAACTTAACAACACTAACATTAAATACTGGATATACTATAAAAGACTACTTTGATTACTGAAAGTGATAATATGGATGACTGTGGACTTAACCTCCAAAATAAACCAAATCGTTTGTCGTCAGCAAGCATTTAGGACAATTTGTACTAACAGGGCGACCGCCAACGTCCTAGCCTTAAAGGATAAACTAAATGAGTTACAAAAATTATATGGGAAACCTAAGGGTAGATTAAACCTATCCTAGGCTAGTTTGTCCTAATGATAAATAGAAAGATGAGAAATCGGATCTAATTTGGCTTAATTTAAATTCTTAGATTTAACAGTATGTTACCTGAACACACTTTTTAAAAAAAGTTGATGGGGAGAGTAGGAGGTTAAATTTAACATGAAAATTTGCTTCCCTTTAATATAGTTTGACACACTTTTTTAACTTTTAAATACATTTTTGGTTTCAGAATTATGGTGTGTTTATCTTTGAAAAGCAATAAAGCTTTTAACATGATAGCATTACTAGTTTACATTAACAGTAATAGGACTAGATGAGAAATATTTTACAATTTTCATTATTTTATTAAAAACTATTAATAATTTTGTTAATTTTTTTAACATATTACATTTCTCAATTTATCCAATATAAAAATTTTACTTTCTTTACAGATTGTAACTACATTTTTTTCTTACTTTAGTTTATAAAATTAATAACGTAATGGTCTATTTTATTACTTTTTAGTTATTGATATTTACTATCGCCAAAAGAATTAAGCTGATTTCCAACACATATTCATTATAGGGAAAGCTAGCTCTCGATCTATAAGGATATAAGTGATGAGATTTTACTTAATAAAATTAATTTGCAATAATGAACCAACTTACCCGAAATTATTCGCTGCCAAATCGCTAATGGCATGGGATCCTTTATAAGTATTTACAACGTAAAAGTAGGCCGTGACCTGCTCATCATCGAGATTTTCAAACAATCCAGATTCGTACAGAAACGTGTTACCCCGGAAAACTATTCCACAAAAGGTAACGTGCTCTTCGATACTTACTTCTCTCTCCATACTTTCTGTCATATCTAATGGAGAACAAAAGACCGTGCAACTCGCGAGAGTTAAAACAATCGATGGAATTAGTATTGTTGGGAAAAAGGCCGGAGCAGGCATTTCTATTGTCTTCTTTTGTTTCTTAGTTGTCTTTCTAAGTTCTAACAGTAAGTTTAACAAGTTGGTTCTACAATTTAAAGCGTTTTTGTTGTCTACTGAAATTTTTTTCGTGGCTGGAATCGTTCTAGTCTTTTTTGGATTGTGTTTGTTGCCTGCAACAAATAACATAAAATAATTGTAAAACTTTTCTTATTAACTCTACACATGCTTATTTATCCAACACTCATTGATTTAATTTTTAAGTAAGATAATAGTATATTAAACAACGCATTTCATAGGGCTTTCTGTTATGACACGAGTTCAAGTTTAAAAAACGAATCGCGAAGCGATGAGTTTTTCAAAGAACGAGTGTCACAACAGCCATATGAAATAGTAAGTTGTTTATAATATTTTTTATATTTTGCCATTTTATTATTTTTTAAATTAATTTATTATTTAATTACAAAAATTTTGATTTTAAAAAGTATGTCGGTAGCACTGTGTTATTTATAACATTTGACAGTTTTGACATTTAAATTATGAAATGTTAATGTTTTAAAATATTTTAAAATGACTAATACACCAATAATAATATATTATATAAGTAAAAGATGATATTCATATTCACAAATACTTTCTTAAAGAACAACATAAAATTAATAAATTGCTATTAGCCTCAAATGTCAATGTCAATAGTAGTCTTGTCATTAGATACTTCACTCATGTCGCCAACCATTAAAAACAAAAATTTGCGTGCGTAAAAGTTACATTACGATACGCAAATGCGTTTTATAATCAAGATTTTTTTAAGTGCAAATTATAAAAATTTATTTATTATCGTTCGAATCCATACAAAAATAATTAAATTTGCCCAAATAAAAATGATGATTTATCATAAACCAGTACTTTACAATCGGCTACACCAGACCAAAAATAAGCACTATTTAGTTAAATGAACATGGCAAATCATTAATAAGAGATACATTTTAACATACTATTCTTGAAGTGATACAATCTAAATTTTAAACTGTTTTTAAATCAACAAAATATCTTCCACATATTTATTTATTTCTTATTTATTGGACAATTTGAATCGAAATTGCACAAATTTAGTAAGGAAACAGATTCCAGATATCACATATATTTTAAGATTAGGTACATTAATATGATTCCCTACAAAATAGAATATTCGCCAAAATAACAGTACCGGAATGAAGAGGGCTATGAAATGCGCACGCCACAACCATTTATCCTTAGACAAGGAAAGAGAATGGACGCGTAACCCGAGTCATGAAACTGTTACCAATTGCCACATCGTCGATGAGATCAGTGGCGTAACATAATGTTTACAATACATTTTTCCAACATAATAGGTAATAATTGTATGTTTCTTAGGTTGGTGTCAAAGGAACGAAGAATAAAATTTAGCAACATTACATAATTACATATAGATACATTTAATAGGTATGATAAAACAAAAAAAAAATCACATTTATATTATAAAATTCTAATTATATTATAATATTCAACAAGTATAATAAATAAAATTTACTAATAATTATAAAAAATCTTTATTTGTTATGAAAATATTAACATAGGTAATTAATCTATAACTACCATAATACTAAATAAATACTTTAATTAAAACTGTTTATTTTCTGATATTAATAGTGATGTTTGACTATAGAACATTTTTGTTCACCATTTAAACTATTAGACAAAAAATACCTAAGTGGAAGCTTCAATGTGTCATTCATTGGAACTATCATCAAAACTAAAGGTTCTTTGGCTCATTCATTTGAATCAACATCCAAATCAACCCCAAAATTGACATAGCCATGGAAACTTGTGCTGCCGAATTGACATCTCATCAATGATACGAGAACAAAGTAATGGTTTATTTGAATTTTCTATATGCATCCATTCCCCAATAGTGCTTCTATGGGGCAAACACGTTTCAATTACTGTCCTGATATACTTGTAAGCTTAAGGAGAGAAAAAATTTAAAGTCAATGCAAATTTTCGTAATTGAGGTGAGTATTAATTTATTTTTAGACATTGTTCTTTGTAACAATTGCTTATTTACACTACTTACATTTTCTAATAAAATGGCTTTTCATTATCAAGTTTTTTATTTTTCAAACTGGTTATTAATTGTTAAAGGGAAACAACCTTTCTTTTTAGCCTGTTTATACATTGTTTCAATGCGATAATTTTTCTAGTCTTCTCTTGACTTTTAACAGTTTCTTAAAGTAACTTCCATATCAGTTTTTGTTTTACCAGGAGAGTCAGTTGTTGGATTTAATGACTGTGTTGAGAAGAAGTAGGAGAGGGTTCTGTACTCTGAATATATTCGACAGGTGCTCTCTTTTTAGCCTAGAAAAAAAATTTTTATATAAATATTTCCAATTCACAATAAAATTAAATTATGTTTTACTTAGAACTGCCAAGATATTTTATTGTTATTATTTATGTAGATACACGCTTTTCTGAGTAGCAGGTATGTGGGCAGCTGATGGAAAAATTGTTGGAACAGCTTCATGGAGCAAACGTACTCTTGAATTTACATCAATTTTATATAACCAATATTCCTCAAACTATTTTGAGCAAATCCCATCATTTTTAGTTGGTTCCCCATCCTTAATTTTGGTGTTAACTATCCTTAATTTGCGTTCTTCTACATCTGTAGGAAAGCTGTAACAAAAAATAAAAAAGTCCATAAAATACCTACATATTTTCCTAAGTGAAAAGTCCTTTTTGTATTAATCTCTTATTGAAATGAATATCTAGATTTAGTTTAAAGAAACTTAAAAATTGCTTACCTACGCCACTGGTATAATGGTTGTTTTGAAGCAAAAAATATATTATTTATGCAGATTTAGAATGAATAATATTAAACCGCGTTATCCAAAAACTATAATTAGCTGAATTAATGACTGAATAATTACATACTTTAATATAATTACTCAGAGATAACTCTTTTAATCATTTAAAATAAGTGAATTCTACAAAGGTCATTGTATACAATCGTTTGTTTACCTTTGAAATAAAATTCCAACCTTTTTTTTCTTGCTGCGACTTCGGCATTCGTAAGCACAATAATTCACCATTATTTAGTTCAAAAATAATTTACAGTCTCAATAATTTTCACTTAAAAATTCACAATGCTTTGTTTGCCACATATAAAATGGCGTCTCCTAAAATTGTGTCACAGAACGCAACCTCAAAATAAAGCGAAGTGCCGTATGCTTTCCTAATCTAAGATTTATTATATTTGGTATAGGTACTTGTCATCAGTTATCAATATGACATTACAATAAGATTCAAATTTTTGCCATTATGACTCTTTCTACCGAAGAAATAGTTGAACAGAATAATGGCCCATGTTTAAAAAAAGTGTAAGAAAGATAAAAACATTTTAACAAGACCTTCCCCAGTAAAGCTCTAATGCTAGCGGTTGTTGAGAAATTTCGTCGCACCCGACACGGCGGGTCCCAATGGCTCATAGGGTGTCTCCAGGGGACGTGGTCTATCAAGGGACTCGGGCTTTTTAAGTTGTAATAGCCTCATGACCGAACAACTCTCGGAATAAGCAATAAATAACGATCCTGCATGGGAACCCCAATAGTTGCTCGCGGATCAAACGGAATAGAGGAGTAAACCTCGATAAAAAACCGGCACCATGGGAGAGGCAGCCATGTTGTGTGATTTGAGCAGCAGTAGCTACTCCGTCCGGAGGCAACCGCGAAAAAAGCCTCGACGAGTAAACTTCGATAAACAATCCGTAATCCACGCTGTTAGCTACCGTGGCAATGGATGAATGGCTGCGCGTGTCAGTCATAAACGGTGCCTTCGGGATACCTGGTGACCTCCCGGAGTAGCCAGCATTACCAGCATAAGCGGGGCTCTGTGGTGGTGGACTTTTAATTCCCTAGCTATTCGTGGGATGTGGAATGGATTGCAAGGAAATAATAGAACAGGAAGTAATGGAGGAAAGAAAGGAAGGTGAAACGTACTCCAGATAAAGCAGAAAAGTCGGGTGAGTGGACGGTGAAGAGGAAGGAGGTTTCGCCTTTGGAGGATAGGGAGCAGAAAAGAAAACACAAAGAGAAAAGAGCTGAGGATCGAGAGATTGGGAGGGGGAAGATTGGGAGAATGTAGAGGATCTGAAGGTAATGGTAAAGCGGCTGGAGGAAAAAGTGAAAAAATTGGAGGAACATAAGATGGCTTTAGAAAGAAGGGTCGGGGAATTAGAGCGATTGAGAAGAAAGGAGGATTTGAAGAAGAGGATGCAATCATGATGGGAGATAGAACAAAGAGACGAAGGACTGGAAGGAGGTAAGAGATAGGGAATTGGAGTTTTAAAAATGGAGAGAACAGAGGAGTGAAGGAGGGAAATCCACTGGTCGGAGATAACAGAATTAAGGTGGTGTGGGTAAAGAAGGAAGATAGTGGAATAATAATAATAATAATATAATAATAATAAGCTTTATTGTCGAAAAAATTTTTTAAATTTGTGGACAAAGCTGTTTAAAAAAAAAAAAAAGCAAATCACACAGAACAAAACAGTAATACAAGAGTATTTACAAGTAAATAAAACATAAAACATACAAACATATAAAACTTCACAATATAAAACATTGCGAAAGGTCAATTAAAAAAAAATAATAAAAAATAAAATAAAATAAATGTATACTTTATGTATACATTATACAATGAGACTGATAAATAATAAGTAATATAAAAAAATTAAAATTTAAAATTTTAATTTAGTCAGAGTAACAACAAAAAAAAACAACAAACAACAAAATAGATAAATATCACAAATTAACCTTCCAGTGCGTGAGATGGTCCAAAATAATTTATGTAAAAAAGTCGTCAACTGCATACAAAGCTCTCTCCACCAAGTATGATTTTAAAGCGATACGAAATGCGGTTATTGATGAAATGGACTTTATTTGGACTTTATTTATGGACTTTATAATATAAAAAGGGGTCCAGAGATTGTATCGGGACAGGTTCCCGATCCTGGTAGAAAAAGGGGAGGAAATTAGTTGGATCACGGAAGTAAAGATCTCAGAGAGAAAAGGGGTAAAAACGAAGGAGGAAGAGCAAATGGCGGAGATATTGATTGTGGGGACAGTGTTGGGCTGTACAGGCTCGAACATATGGGGTTGGAAGTATTAAGGAAAATGGTGGCAGGGGTATAAAAGAGAGAGACGAAGGTGACAATATATACAGAAAGGGAAAGGACAAGAGAACAATGGAAAGTAGTGGTTATCCTGAATGATATTGGGGATCTGAATCAGGAGGGGATTGAAAAGATTTAGAAGGGGTTAGGGGAGATGAAGGAGAAGTTGATAATTAAAGCAAAGAAGGGAGTTCAGGTGAGGGAGATGCTGTGCGAGGTGAAAAGGGTTACAGGAGCAACGGCGGTGGAGGCAGGAATGGAAACAAACACCATTAAGGTGATAGAAACACACCCATGGATGGAAGATGAAGAGATAAGGAGAAAAATAGAGGAATTAACTGGGAAAGGTACTAAGGTGATTAAGGTAATAAGAGAGAGAAATGGGATGAAGATGGCGGTGGTGACTGCGGAATGGGAAAAGGCGGAAGTTTTACTGGGAAAAAGGGAGATGAAATTGGGGTGGAAAAGGGTAACATTTATGGAGGATAGAGAGGAGGGTAGATGTTTTGGGTGTACTGCTAAAGAACACAAGGTTGCGGTGTGTAAAGAGAAGGGGGTCAAGGAGAAGTCTAGATGTTGGTTGTGCAAAAGCGAGGAACACATAGCCAGAAACTGCAGGCAGGCGTTCCTTTGTAGAGCAAGTGTGGTCAGAGGGCACAGAACAGGGGAGGATTGTTGTATAGGGAAAATGTTGCTGGATGGGTGCGAGGAGGGAAAAAATTTGGTGGCCCCTCTGGACCCATTAGAGGGGAGTTTGGTCCAAGAAGTAGGGGAAGGCAGTGTGGGGGAAGAAGGACCAATGGCGAATGGAAGGTTTCACAGATAAACCTGGGTAAATGCAGGATAGCGCATGATGTATTGGACGTGGTGATTTTTAGGAGGAAAGTGGATGTGGTGTGTGGATCTGAGGTAAATGCTAGATATGTCGAGAAGCAAGGATGAATTATGGACGTTACAGGAAAGGCGGGAATAAGAGTGATGAAAGATGGACTGAGGGTAGATGAAGTGAGCAAGGAAAACGGATGGGTGGGAGTGCGCATGGGTGGCATGGTGATGTACAGCATGTACATTAGCGAGAATATTAACCTGAAGGATTATGAAAGGAGCATGTCTATCTAGGTTGGAGGACGATCTGAAGGTAACAAAAGGAAAAAGAAGAAACATAACGAAGATGGTGACAGGGGACTCAATTGCTAAGAATACTGTTTGGGGAGAAAGAAAACGGATAAAAGAGGTGAGATCCTGGAGGAGGTGTTAACATCCAACCGGCAGATGGTGCTAAATGACGGATTACTGCCCACCTTTGTAAGGGAAGACGGGGGTTCATCGTTTATTGACGTAACAGCATGTGACGAATGGCTGGAAAAAAGAGTGTGTAGTTGGAGAGTGATAGAGGAAAATGATAGTTTAAGTTTACACAGGTACGTGGAGATAGATATAAAACTCTTTAATTACGGAAGAATTAAATTCGGTACCACTGTCGGATACAATTTTTTTGGATAGTTGTGATGAGAAAAATAGTGTCGTAATTTACTTAAAATTGAGATTGATGTTTTATCGGGTATTTTATAGCATTGTCCATACTTTGAAAATGAATCCAAGATTGTTAGATATAAATTTTTATTGCAGTGGAATAAATCTACCTGCAAAATATCAAAGGGTTTTTGTCCAAAAAGCGGTCCTAATTGTGGGAGTTTATAAGGGTGTCTTTCATATTTATTTTTTAGGCAAATTTCACAATTATTGATAAAATTAGAAATAGTTGTTTGCATAGAAGGCCAATAAAATGTATGTCTTAAATATTTATAAGTTTCTAATATTCCATTATGGTTTTCTTTATGGTATTTCTTTACACATTCTATTTGTTTTTGCTCATCTTCAATGTCTTGTAATAGTGTTGTACAAAAAATAGCTTTTACAGTTGATTCTAAATTTTCTCTAAAATAGTTACAAATAAAGGGTCTAAATTCTTGATCCATTTTTATAGCAAACTTTTGGTTTTGTCGCAAAATTTCTCGAAACGCATTAGTTATCTCGGATTGCAAGTTATTTGTTAAATTAATAATATACCTATGTTTATTAAATATTTTCTTATAAACTAAATCATAACTATCTGCATCTGTTACAAAAATTATTTGATTAGTAGATAGGTTTATGGGTTCTCCAGAAATTAAAATTCCCGTGATAGGGTTTTTGACGGACGTATGTTGAGTACTGTCAGATGATTGATGTTGATCAAATTGTTCTAAAAATTTATCGGCATTAAAAATACTATTAACGTCGGGAGTCGAGAGGTTCAGGGCAGTTTGAGATATCTGTTAGTGCATTTATCTGAACTCTAGAGAGAGCATCAGCTACGCTGGTCATCTAATTTAAGTCTCCAACGTGCTAGTCTAGAAGTGGGATCCTTAATTTTATAAATCCAAACAAGGGGCTTATGATCTGTTTCAATTAGAAATTTTTGACCATATAAATAAGAAGAAAATTTTTACAAGAATGTACAATCGCTAAAAGTTCCTTCTCAATGGTGGAATAATTTTGTTCGGCAGAATTTAATGTTCTGAAATAAAAGGCAATTGGGCGATTCAGGATATTGTAAGATAGGGGTATTAGTTAATAATTGTTTGCACTTTTTAAAACATTCTCAATAAATTGAATTAGTAGGGTCAATTATTGCTCCTTTTCGGGTACATCTAGAAAATGGGGATGTGATTTTAGCGAAATTTGGAATAAATCTACGATAATATCCTTTAAGTCCTAAAAATGATTTTATCCCTTTCAAAGTTTTTGGTAGTGGAAATTTTTGAATGGCTTCGATTTTGCTAGGATTTGGTTTAATTCCTTCGGTAGTCACTAAGTGACCAAGAAAAGTAACTTATTTCCTAAGAGTTTTCGATTTTTCTAGCTGAATTTTAAGATTATTTTTCCTAAATACTTCGAAAATATCGGCGATATGAACAAGGTGTTCATGAAGAGATTTGGAAAAGATGATTACATCATCCATGTATACAAAACAAGATTTGTACAAGAAAGGTCTTAAAATATTATCCATTAATCGTTCAAATGTGGCTGGGCTGTTTTTAAGTCCCATAGGAAGTTTTATGTATTCAAAATTACCTTGTGGTACAAAAAAGGCAGTTTTCTTAATAGAGTTTGGATAAAGTTCGATTTGATGAAATCCTTGGGCTAAATCTAGAGTTGTGAAATAAGTAGCTTTACCTAAATTATCTAAAATTTCATCAATTTTAGGGATCGGATATTTATCATCTATAGTATTTTCGTTGAGTTTTCGGTAGTCAATTACTATTCGAAATTTTCTCTGGCCAGAAGCATCGGCCTTTTTTGGAACAATCCACACTGGGGCGGAATATGGAGATGTGGAGGGTCTAATAATATTATTATCTAACAATTTATTAACCTTTTTGGCAATTTCTATCTGGAATTACTTTAGGGTGTCTATAACTTCTAACATAAATAGGATTTTCGTCACGTGTTCTAATTTCATGTTTAACAACAGTAGTAGCAGTTAAATTTGCTTTTTGTTTATAATAAAATATGTCTTTATATTTTTTACAAAGTGTAATAATTTTATCTTTTTCTTCAACATTTAAATTATCCGTCCGAATCAGCGAAACATCAAAGTTATTTAAAGAGTTTTTAATTTCATAATTTTCTAAGTTTTCTACTTGTACGCGTTTTATCCTAACTGGTGTTTATAACGTAATATTATCTACAAAACCGTAAGTTATCGTGTGAATGAACTCTGGAATTTTTGAGAATCGTATCTTTATTTATGCTAACAGGAATTTTATTGTACATAGTTTCATAAGAAATTATTGTTAAATTAAGGTTTCTTAAAGTCAATGTTTTAGTCGAGTAATCCAAAATCGCGTTAAATCTTTCTAAATCAAAGTTACCGAGTAGAATGTCGAACTCTTTACTCCATCTGGCAATTCGAGCATCAAAAAAGTCATTTATTTTATACTCTTTAGATAAGGGAGTATTTATATTTAAATTATATTTACGAGTTGATTTCATAGAAGTTAACAGAAATGGTTTATGATAAATGTGAGATTTGTCAAAATAATTTGCGGCTTTTGGGGAAATTACTGTATTGGAACCACCTGAATCGATTAAAACTTTTAATTTTGAGTTAGGCATAACAAAATAGGGTGATTGAGGGTAATCTTAAATATTATTAATATTTATACAGGGGGCGGTTGTTCTTCGGGGAGGTTCTCGTAAAAATCCTGAAAATTCTCTTCGTTGAGATCTTCAGCTTCTTCGTCGTCTAAAGAATTTATATGATATGTTCGTCTAGTAGAGACGCTCATGGGTTCATTTTGTGTGCGAATTGTTTGAACACCTCTCATAGGAGAAGGATTATTATGTTGGAGGTGTTGTCTATTCTCAGAAGAGGGTCTATTTAAATTAAGAGTGTTATTACGAGAATTTGTTGGTTGAAAAACATTTCTTTGCGTATTGTTCTGAAAATTATTTCTATTAAAATTAAAGTTCTGTTAAGGATAATTACGAGGGGACCATGAAGAATTGGTGGGTTGTGAAACATTTCTTGGACGGGTGTCCTGAGAGTTAAAATTACGTGGTTGATTATTGTGGGTTTGTGTTGAAAATTTATTAGCTGTATTTTTATGAGAATGTTGAGAGAAATGGTTTGAATTTTGTCTGGTTGATGAAACTACTCGATTTTGTTGGATTTTTAAGAAATGCATGTATTGTTGTTGACTTCTATGATTGTCATAACTTATACATTTTTGAAGGGAAGTTATTTGAATATGTGACAAATATTCACAATAAGGTTCATTTATACTGGAACAAAATGTTTTTAGGGCTATATTTTTAAAATAAGGTGTTTTAAAATTAACGGTTTCTTGATTATCTTTTAATGTAATATGCTGAAGTAAATCATTTAAATTGTTTGAAACTCTCTGATGATACTGATCATACGTTAAATTAAATTTCTGTACTGTTGTTGACAACTGAGTTACTAAAATATCTTCTAAACGTCTATCACCGTACTTAGCTAATAAGGCCGGTCGAATATCCGTCCAGATAATTTTGTTAGAATAATTTAAAAAATCCCGGGGTTCTCCCTTAATACGATACATAATATTAGAATTTATTATGAATTCTTGAGCAGGAGTAATTCCTTGCGATTGTAAAAATGTTACTAAATTATCGGCTGATTTAATAAATATGGAGAGATTATCTCCAGTAGAAAATTAAGGTAATGTAGCACAAATGCTAGAAATATCACTGTTACTCATTGGGTTATTATTCGGTAAGTCAGATAAAGATGAACTAGAAGTATCAGGTATCTTTAAATCAAGTTGTTCAAAAAGCAAATGTAAATTGTCCTGCGAAATATCGTTAAGAATGCTCATAAAGGATAAAAAGGAATTAAACACTTACAAAAGGATGATCACTGTAGATTTCCTCAGCATGCTCTTCCTTCTGTTCCTAGGTTCGGAGGACTCTCATCAAATAAGTGAAATTGACCAAGAAAGGTGTGGTTTCTGTACGAGTATCCTATTCGCAGCGCCAGAAATGTGAATGCACTTTCACTTTAACTTTTAAAACATAATCTTTATTTTCAAAATAAACAAATACAACTTATTTATTTAAACTTTTTAAAAAATACAACTTAAAAATGATAATTGAAATTTTTACCTTAATAATGATTTTACATAACAATAGTTACTGCAAAGATCTACTTATAAAAAGACGTTAATAAACAGATTACAAAAGAATTTATAACATTAAAATGTCTAGTCTGCAAAAGTATCTTTTTCCGAGACTTGTGTCTACATTTCTATATGTATATTAAGATGATTTAATTTTATAAAATTTTTCTATTTTATTAATTAATTTATTTAATTGGTCTAATTAACATAACCCTTACTTTGTACCTATTAATTTATAATAATTTAATTTTGTATAGAATTTTATATAGTTGGGCGCCTTATAAAAATTTTCCACTAGCTCAGTCAAATTGTTTTAGGATTGATTTTGAAATCCGACTCTTTATCTTGGGTAGGATTTAAGAGAAACTGAATATTTAAAAATTTTTATATCACTAAATTTAATTATAAATGTTTCACGAATAAAACGTAAAAAAACAATCAATTGATGTTCATATGCTTATTACAGTAAATTTATAAATATCCTAATATGACAAAAAAGAAACCATATGACAAGAAAGTACCGAACACACTGAGATCGGCTCCAACTTCGTCTCCTCTCGGAAAAGGAACAGCTTACAATTACAAGATGTCTACCGGCCATCGTTATGGAAAGGACGCTTGAATCTAATCCTATAAATTCTATTGGAATCTGGATTTTTTATCTCCAATTTACTGCTTTGGTAAGTAATTTAATAATGTTAAAATACTTTTATACATGTATTTTTGATGTTACGTGTATTAATTTAACATGTATTTTTGATGTTACGTGTATTAATTTAACATGAATTGATTTTTGATTAAAAAAAAATTTTTTTAGTGACCAATTAATACATACGATGTCAATCAAGCTGCTACCAGAGTGATTAGAGAGAGAATCATTGATTTACTGGCCTTTTTGTAAGCTCGCCGGATTATGACAAATTTGACGTAAAAATCGAAATTCAACTGTTCGTTAGTTCCAAAAATTAACCTAAATTTTCGAATATTGAGGTAATGTTTTTACAATTCCAATCATACCTTTGATAACATAAAGCTAGTTTAGAATTTTATATTTACAAAAATTTCATACACTTAAATTTTCTTTAACTTTTTGCTTATAAAATTTTAATTTGAAATAGGCAGATATTGGTGCTGTCAAATTCATTTTATACTTTCAAAATTTGAGTTAAAACTATAAATTATACTTAAAATCTACTAAACTAGTCCTATTTCAACTAATAAATACTAATTTAAACTCTAATAACTAAAATTTAAACTTTTAAGTGATTCTATTATTTTAACTATGTACACACTATCTTAGATGAGATCATTGATGTTATCAAAGATTCACAGATTATAAATAATATAAAACTTACTTAATTATTCTACATACAGTTTTGTTATATAAAATGTCTTTTATTAATGTCTATGAATTATGTTTTGCAATAGTCACTTCACTATCCACTATTTAAGTGTTTTTACCTTTTTACTTGATTCTGTCAAACCCTTTAGATATAAGTAATAGTTCACTAAATTTAACTTTGTTTGTTGAATGAGTTAGGGGTGATGATTACACTGCGACCCATAGGATCTATTGTGTCCAACTTTGTTTGTTACATGTCTTATATTGTTCTTGTGGTTTTTCAGGTACATCTCAAATTTGTGTCGAGTTATATCAATTTCGAAAAACATATTTGTCTCCTTATACCCTTGTAAGCACTTCATTTTATAAAACAAATTTAAACACTTAACTATATAAAATTACATATTTATTTATTAAACATATGAATGAGATTAATAGTTTTTTTTTTAATTTTGTTCCATTTTTATTTCTTTTAGATTATAACTTTGACTTCACTAAGAATACTATATCTATTATTCATTATTGTATGGATTGGAACTAGTTATTGAAATGGTCCATATTGGATTGTTATGGGTTGTCACCATGGATGCTATCCAAGATAAATTTGTCAAGTAAATTCTCTATTAATTTGAATGTTTATTATTGAAGATTGTAATATTGAAAACTTTAGATGTAATAAAGAAAAAGTAACTGATGATTCGATGAAAATTATTAAGATATCCTTTTAATTATAACTCATCGAGGTAAGTTTTACTTATTAAATTTTTTTTAATCTTAGTTGTTTATCTCAAATCCCCCAATTTAATTTTTAACAAAATTCTTATGCAATAAGATAATTTTTTAAAAATTTAATTCCTTTTATGTTATGTATTGCGTAAGTCTCCCCTACTGCACACAAGTAGTTGTGTTTCTTATAACACGATGCGTAGGGTAGTCTACCCTGGAACGCCGAGTAATAAGCATGTATCAGCTCTCGTAACATATTAAAAGTCGTATTAAGATTCAATGTGTTTTATTACGCCTCAACGTCTACCTAAACATTACATGGTGGCAGACGGTAAAAATCGTAACTTTGTTCATTTACGACTGTAAGGTATGCTTGATAAAAAATACGCGATATTACGTCTAACGGCCGGTAGACTCGTGCAAAACGGAAAAATACGGTTAAGAATTAGTGCGGCGGTTTAACGCCTACATTAAACAAAAGAACACAAGTGAGGTTTAACTCAATTTATGACGGGAGTGACGTCGGAAAACATTACTAGTTAGGATTTACTTGCTAGTCATACTTTATACATTGATTAAAATGTCAGACGGTGTTCAATCACCCGGTCCCATGAACTTTAAGGGTAATTTAGCTGTAAACTGGCGGCTATGGAAACAAAAATTCGAAATTTTTATGCTAGCTAGTGGAAAATCGAGTAAGCCGGAGGAAGCAAAAGTGGCAATATTGTTAAATTCCTTGGGCGATCAAGGCATAGAAATTTATAACACCCTTGAGTTTGATGCAGAAGGTGATAAGAAAAAGTTATCTACAGTGCTTCAAAAGTTCGGGGAGTATTGCGAGCCATTTAAAAATCTAGTTTTCGAACATTTTAAGTTTTTCAAACGGGATCAGAAACAAGATGAATCATTTGATGAATTCGTTACGGCTCTAAAAAATCTGTCTTTATCCTGTGATTTTAAAGAGAGAGATGTTATGATTCTTGACAGAATCGTTCTTGGAATTCGTGATTCACTCACACAGGAGAAACTTTTACAGGAAAACAACTTAACTCTCGAAAAAGCGTGTTTTTTGTGTCGAGCTATCGAGAGTAGTTCAGTGCAACAAAAAGAAATCTCACGCGAGACGAAAAGTGAACTTTTAACGGTAAACAAGATCGACTTCGGAAAAAGACAAAATAAAAATCGAAGACCTAACCAAAATGCGGACAATAAGCGCGATAAAAACAGGTGCGGAAATAATAGTTGTGTAAACAATCCTGGCTGTAGCAGTGAAGGACCTACACATCATAAACATCATAGTTTTCAACAAAAAGCAGGTAACATCTGTCACAATTGTGGTTTGACACATCAGCAAGGTAAGTGTCCAGCTTTTTATCGTAACTGTAGCCGATGTAACAAGAGAGGTCACTACCGTAAGTTCTGTAAAAATAAATACGTTCATGAAATAAACGAAACAGAATCTGAATCTTCGGACACTGATAATAACTGTGACTGTAATAGTGACTCGGATGTTGATTCAAATATTGTTTGGACAATTTCTACCGTTGAATCTAAAACAACTAAGTTCGTGAATTCTGTTGAGTGGTTCGAAAAAATTCGCGTACAAGACTCTGATATAAACTTTAAGATTGATACGGGCAGTCAAGTCAATATTTTGAATAATACAGACTTTAAAAAACTTAATATTTGTCGTTCGAAAATAAGCAAAACCATTACGAAATTGTGCTCTTACTCGGGTCACAACATTGAGACAATCGGACAAATCAATTTGAACTGTTCATTTAAAAACTTTAATAAAAACTTAACATTTTATGTTTTAAAATCGTGTGAAAACTCATCTATTTTGGGTCTAAAATCGGCTAATGACCTAAACATCTTAAAAAGTAACAAAAATCTAAGTATTTGCTCAACTCAAATTGACAATCAAAATAGTATTGTATCAAAGTACAAAAATGTCTTTATGGGAATCGGGAAAGTTTCAAGAACATACAGTACCTATCATGCTAAAAGAGGATGCAATTCCTCAGGTTTCTGCCACGAGAAAAATACCAGCCGCGTTAAAACAAAAAGTCAAACAAAAACTTGATGAAATGGTTGCTGAAAAAATAATTGTTCCAGTGACAGAACCAACCGATTGGGTGCATCCCATAGTCATAGCCCCGAAATCAAATGGGGACATAAGAATCTGTATGGACCCCAGAGCTCTAAACGTATATATTAGACGAGAATTTTTCCAAATACCTACTCAGGATACTCTTTTTTCTCAATTAGCAGGAGCAAAATATTTCTCTTTATTAGATGCTTCTAATGCATTTCTTCAAATCCCTTTAGATTATAACAGCTCGCTACTTTGCACCATTTCAACACCATTCGGCCGCTTTAGATATTTGCGTCTTCCTTACGGTTTAAGCTCCGCCCCGGAGATTTTTCAAAAATTTATGTTTGACACTTTAAGTGACCTTAAGGGTGCGATAGTATATTTCGACGACATATTAGTGTTCGGGGAAACCAAAGAAGAACACGACAAAAACTTGGAGAGAGTTCTGCAAAAAATTTCAGAATCTGGATTAACATTGAATTTACAGAAATCAAAAATCTGTGTTACTAAAGTAAAATTTTTAGGACACTACATTAGCTCAAAAGGCATAGAAATTGACCATGATAAAACTAAAGCTATTTTAGAGATGAAACCACCAAGTAATAAAAAAGACCTACAACGTTTTTTAGGAATGATAGTTTACTTATCCAAATACATTCCTAATCTGTCATCAGAAACTGCTGTTTTGCGAAAATTACTCTCAAATAGAACTGAATGGTTATGGTCCGCCAATGAACAAAAAGCCTTTGATCATCTTAAATCTTTAGTGACCTCCTCACAGATTTTAAGGTATTTCGATCCGTCCAAAGAAATTACCCTATCTGTAGTCCTTTTGGAATAGGAGCAGTTATTATGCAGGAAGGACACCCCATAGAATATGCATCAGTCTCGCTCACCCCTACCCAACAACGTTACAACCACATCGACAAGGAGCTTTTAGCTCTCGTTTTCGGATGTGAACATTTCCATTATTATTTGTTTGGAAGAAAATTCTCAATTGAGAGTGATCATAGACCGTTATTAGGGTTGCTGAAAAAACCTCTTGACGAGATGTCACCTAGAATACAAAGATTGGCATATAGATTATTGCGATATTCATTTCAACTTAAATATGTACCCGGAAGAGACCAACAGGTAGCTGACACCTTAAGTCGTGAACCTTTAAATAACCACATTGAAACAAACTATCTAGAAGAAAATCTCAAAGTTTACTCGGTTATTTCAACTTCTGCAGAAAATGAAAAACGACTTCAAACAGAAACTGATCACGACGTGTCTTTGCAAAAAATTAAACATTACGTTCAAAACGGCTGGCCTACTCACAAATCCAACTTACCCTCTTCACTGAAAGTATATTGGCAATTAAAAGATGACATTTATTTGCATAAAAACATTTTTGTTTTACAAAAAGAGAATTATCGTGCCAAAAAGCTTGCAAAGTGAATTTTTAAACTTATTACATAAATCACACCAAGGAGTAGTCTCTACTAAGCTATTAGCTCAAGACTCTGTTTACTGGCCTGGTCTATCAGTTGACATCGAAAATTTGGTTTTATCTTGCCTGACTTGCCAAAAATATTCTCGATCCAATACGCGTGAACCTCTACAGCCTCATAAGGTTCCTGATCTTCCTTGGCAGAAAATTGGAATAGATTTCAAAAGCCTAGGTCCATTAAATTTCATTGTTATTGTTGATTACTTTAGCAAATTCATAGTAGTTAACAAATTACCCTCTAAGACTGGAGAAAGTGTAATTAGCTCATTAAAAAACGTGTTTGCTATAAATGGCCTACCACAAGAGATCATGTCAGACAATGGCCCTCCATTTAACTCCAAAGAGTTCCATAATTTTGCCCGACAATATGATATTAAACTAACAAGATTAAGTCCAAGCTATGCTGCATCAAATGGCATGGCCGAAAGAGCCATACAAACCATTAAGGGGTTGCTAAGTAAATCTCTGGAGGAAGGGACTGATCCGTTTTTGTCAGTCTTAAATTATAATATAACCCCAAAACAAGACCTTCCATCCCCTAGCAGTATACTAATGGGAAGAAGATTACGATCAACTCTACCTGTTGCTAGAAGCATGCTCAAGCCGAAGTACTCAATCAAGAAACTCAAATACGTTTTAAAACGCAAACAGCGTAATCAAAAGGCACATTATGACAAAAAGTGCAAAAAATTAACAACATTATATCCCAAACAAAGCATTTTAATGCAACAAGGGATGAGAGATTGGAAACCCGCAACAGTGGTTCAAAAATTGGGAACCAATGATTATTTGGTTGATGTCAACGATGCCACTTACAGAAGAAATCGTAGATTCTTAAGGCCACTTAACAACGACAGTATGGAACAGAAAGAAACTGACAATTTAAACCAGTATGTTTCACCAAGCACCCCAGAAGTTGCGGATGGGCAAGGCACTTCACACAGAGATGATTCTATCCCAGAAGATAATAATGGACATTGTATTACACGATATGGTCGGGTGGTGAAACCTCCCAAAAAACTTGATTTATAAATTTAACGTTTAAGATTGATTATTATTTGATTAGTTTAATGAAAATACTTTGTTTTGTTCTCCGTTGATTTATCAATGTTTCTTAGCTTAAGTTCGATTATTGAAAATATTTAGTTTATACTTATTCCAATTTTTTATTTTTTATTTTTTTTTAATAAGGGGCGTGTTATGTATTGCGTAAGTCTCCCCTACTGCACACAAGTAGTTGTGTTTCTTATAACACGATGCGTAGGGTAGTCTACCCTGGAACGCCGAGTAATAAGCATGTATCAGCTCTCGTAACATATTAAAAGTCGTATTAAGATTCAATGTGTTTTATTACGCCTCAACGTCTACCTAAACATTACATTTTATACTCATTGTTTATATTGTTGTTCTTATACCTAACATATCCCTTCATCATTACATTCTTCCCTTGATTTAGTCGAGTAATTGGAAGTGTAGATTCTACATATAAGAAATATGAATTTTTTTTTAATGTATTTAATTTATTTATAATTATCATATTCTGTATACTTCCTTATCTCTCCACATTCAGGAATCAATTTCAAAGTATTATAATATTATCCTCTTATTACAAATTTAACTTATTTAAATCAAGAACCGTTGATTCATTTATTTTAAATTTTGTTGTTATTAGTATATTATGCAACGATCATGTAATGATGGTTATTAATACACGAGCATTAACTGGGATACGAAACGAGCCGAAGGCGAGTTTCGTATGGTTAATGAGAGTGTATTAATAACCGTTACATGAGAGTTGCATACGCTATTTTTTCTACGACCGATATTAATAATCAAGAACTAAAAATATTATATTTATATTTGTAATGAACACAATAACAGTAATTACACGTATTTCTATAAAAAATTCTACAAAATTGTGAGGTGTATTACCATAGATGTAGGAAAACTATAAACATTCTATTTATATTTATATTCAACATAATAATAATTGTAATTAATCTGATTTCTTGAAAATATTAAGATTATTTATTGTGCAGTTTGAAAAGTTTTATCCAGGTCCCACTGATCTGGAAGTGGAAGGAACATTAGAAACATTTACATTTATTTCATTATTGTTACTCTCAATAGATTTCAATATTGTATTGGAAATGCTGATTTTATTCTGAACCGAATTTTCAATTTTCAATTTTCGCTTTAATAAAGCTTGTAGTTTTTTATATTTAGAAATGTCTATATTATGGTTAATATTTACCAACGATTTTATTATTGAATAATGTGTCCATGTACTAGATGATTTCATAGTTTCCATCAATTCTTGAAAATAAGCAATCAAAACATTTGCGGCAAATGTCGAAACATTATTGCGGTCAATTGTTCAGTATCTTAATGAAAATCATTATAAAACTAGTGTTATAATGAATATCATTATGAAAGGGATTATTGGCTAATAAGTGTATTATTATAGTACAGGCGTAGAAAAAATATCTTATGCTATCAGTACTTTCTATAATTTCTTCTAAAACTTTATAAAACATTTTGATTTCTACATGTTTCAAAAAATTTTTAACAATTTCCTAATCCTAAACTTCTAATTTATTTAATTGCCTATATGAACCTAAAACTTTTCTTAAAAAACAAAATATTATTATTCCTATGCTATTTAGATATCATTAATATTTTTAATTATTTAACATATGGGTTTGATATGAAATGTGTGTCATAATGTCATCTATTCTGTGTGGTATTTAATAATTTGTCCTATATTAAATATCCCCCTTAAAGTACCTGTTTGTGGATCTATTAATTTATAACTATTTTCTGCATGTTCATTTTCAACTAAATATGGTCCCTCATATGGTAATATTAATTTTCCACATTTATGTTCTGACCTTTTTGGAACTTGTAACGATTTAACTAGCACTAACTCTCCTTTTTGGAATTTTGTTATTTTCTTGGCTTTTTTGTTCATTCTTTTAATGTATTTATTTGCATTTCTTTGTATTCTGGTGTTTACTTGGGACATAATCTCTTCCATCTTAGAATTTCTATTTATTATCCAGGGTCTTGTTGGTTCTTTTCCTGTGAATAATAATTCTGGACATTCCTTTCTCACCCCATGTGGAGTTTAATTTCAAAATCTTTCAACTTCTTCCAAATTGTTCTCCCACTGTATGTGATCTTGATTGCATAAAATTCTCAAATATTTATTTATTTCCTTTATATAACGTTCAGCAGGGTTTTATGATGGGTTTCGAATACTAATAAATTTAAGATGTATGTTATGATTTATACAATATTGCTCTAATTTAATGCTTTGAAAATATGTAGCATGGTCTAAAATTAGTTTCTCGGGTTTTCCAAAAGTGTTAATAAATTTACTTAAATTTAATATCACAGTTTTTGTATTGGTTTTTGCACATGGATATAATTTGACAAACTTTGTAAAAATATCTACTACTACAAATATGTTTTTATTGCCTTCTGTACTAGGAACTAAATTATTAATAAAATCTATTGCTACTATTTGTAGGGGTTTTTGAGCAAAGATTGATTTAGCTAAATAACTGTTGTGAAAATTCTTCTCTTTTGCCATTTGACATAGTTTGCATGTTCTGCATATAGTTTTTGCTGTTACTAGATCTCCTTTTGCTATATAATTTTCTCGAAACATCATCCATCATTCCCTTGTGCCTATGTGCCCATATTCTTCATGTAAGTTCTTCAATATTTCTTTACTAAGTGTTGTTGTGATGAAAAATACCTCTCTATCTTGTAATTTTTTTGTACAGAATCCCATCAATGTTTAGTGTATCTTTTCTTTTGGAATGTTCTAATTGTTTTTGGTCTTCTATTATGTGGTTTAGTGAATATATTCCTTAATTTTGTGGTAGTATATTGATTCCTATTTTATATTGTTTGGTGGTGTTTTGGGCTTCTGTCTCTCTACTAAGTGCATCTGCTACTATATTAAGTTTTCCTGGGATATATCTGACTTCAAAATCATACTCTTGCAATAGAAGTATCCATCTATGAACTCTGTTATTTGCATATCGGTTCTTTAACATTGCTGTTAATGCAGAATGGTCGCTCTCAATAATGAATTTGGCTTCTAATAAAAAAAATCTAAATTTGGTAATACAATAAACAACACTAGCCATTTCCATTTCCGTTTCTGTATATTTTTTCTCTTAGTTTTGGTCACTCGAGAGATAAAACTTATGGGTACTTCTCCATCCTTTTGTTGTTGCACCAAAACTCCTGCAAAACGGTCCGCTGATGCATCCGTTCTTAAAATGAATTCTTTATCATATTGTGGATGATAAACCTTTAAATTGTTTGTAAAAATTTGTTTCAGATCTTGGAATACTTGCTCCCTTCTTTCATCCAAATACCATTTTGTATCCTTTTTTAATAATTCTATTAATGGAACTTCTCTATTACTTAAATCTGGTATTAATCTCTTGTAATAATTTAAAATCCCCAAAAATCCCCTTAAAGTTTTTAAATTGGTAGGTGTTTTGTATTCTAATAAAGTTTGATTCTGTCTGGATCCATACTGATATTTTGTGTATTTAAAATTGTTAAGATTTCATTTTAAAAAGATCAAGTAGTTGTAAGACATAACTGTCAGTGTCAATTAATTAATTTCCATATTCATGTTCATGTAGTTGTGTCTAGTAATATAATCAGTTTTACATAATAAAAATCAGTATTAATCATCTTCGACAATCAAATAATATCTAAGAATATCTAATAAAAAGAATACATCAAACATTGGTCCTTCGAGATTCGGATATCGACGCTGTACATTGGTCCTTCGAGATTCGGATATCGGCGCTGTACATTGGTCCTTCGAGATTAGGATATCGGCGCTGTACCACACCGGACAACCTAAATTTACAATTCACATCTTAATCCTGATCAAGACAAGACATCGAGTGCTCCTTCTGCTGCCAGGCTGCAAATCAGATACATACTGACGATTTCACTGGACGGGACATCGAAAATCATCAAAACTCAGGGAAGTGAGCTTTATTTCTTAGTTTTTATCCATTACTACATTTCATTTAGTTCAATATTCTTTCAATTTGAAATATTTAAATATTTATAATTCGGTTTTGTTTTAATATTCCATAATATATACTTACATTCATTTAGAATGGAGGATTTGACTACTTTAAAGAAATTACGAGCATCTCTTAAATTACGTTTAACTTCATTTAATAAATTTATTGAAAGGGCCACAGAAAAAAGTGAGCTAAGTGAGTCGGCGCAAAGCGAAATCGAAATGCGCATTAAAGATGCAAATAACATCTATACGCAATTTCAAGAAACTCAATTAAAAATAGAAAGTTTACTGGATGAAATAACTGATGAGGAAATTAATTATAGGGAAAATATTGAAAGTTCATTCTATTCAGTTGTGATCAAAGCAAAAAATTTGTTACCTAAAAACTCAACTACTGATTCCAGTACACTTAGTAATACTAATGAATCTTTTATACCTAACCATGGTGTCTCTAATGTAAGACTTCCTTCTATTGAGTTACCAAAATTCAATGGTAATATTGAAGAATGGTTAGATTTCCATGATTTATTTGATTCATTAATAATAAAAAACAATACTTTATCGGAAATACAAAAATTACATTACTTAAGAGCATGCGTAACAGGTCATGCTGAGAGAGTAATTGCTTCGATACCCCTTTCAACTTCTAATTTTGCGGTTACGTGGAACCTTTTGGTGGAAAGATATTCCAACAAAGAATTGTTGCTTCATAACCATATTAAAGCCATTTTTAATTTAAAGCCAATTAGTAAAGAAGGTTCATATTACATCAGAAATTTAATTGACAAATTTTGTAGCAATCTCAGAGCTTTAGAGGCTTTAGAACAACCAGTTGAACATTGGGATGCTCTTCTAAAATATATCTTGTTGGAAAAGTTAGATTCTGAATCTGTTAAGGAATGGGAAAAGGCAAATAATGGTAAAGTAAGTCGAGTTTCAGACATAATAGATTTTCTAAAATCCAAGGCGGATACTTTGGAAAGGTACGATCTAAATAAATCCAATAATCAAAAGTGTTCTGGTAATAATCATTCCAAATTTAAATACAACAGTACTAAAGCTTTGGTGAGTACAAAATCTTCTTTTATATCATGTCCTTTGTGCGACCAACAACACAAGTTGATCCACTGTAGTCAGTTTCACTCGTTAGACGTTTCTACTCGTACCAATGAAGCACGTAGACTCAAATTATGCTTGAATTGCCTACATACTGGTCATCAACAAGCTACGTGTAAATATGGTAAATGTAAGAAATGTAGTCAGAAGCATCATTCTCTTCTTCACGAGGTAATAACTGAAAATCCAGGGAGTCAATTGCCTCAGATCAACGAACAAACATTTATTCCTCAGACTAGCCCTCAGACTCTTTCGAACACATCTCAGAGTCAACACATTCTTCTGTCAACTGTTGTAGTCCAGGTTCGCGATCATTTGGGTGTTGCTCATAATTGTAGAGCTCTTTTAGATAGTGGAGCTCAATCAAATTTTATCACATCAAGATTAGTTGATTTGCTGGGTATCTCAAGGGAATCTATCGATATTTCCGTAGTCGGTATTGCTCACGTTTCTTCAAAAATTAGTCACAAATGCAATCTTGTTATTGATTCTTTACAATCCACATATTCTTTTACTTTAGAGTGTTTGATTATTCCACAAATTTGTGGACAACTTCCAATTTGTCAAATCGAGGCTTCTTCATTGCCTATACCCACAAATATTCGTTTATCAGACACAAATTTTCATACTCCTTCAGAAGTAGATATTTTAATAGGTGCTAGCGTTTTTTGGGACCTATTATGTGTTGGTCAAGTCAAATTGGGTCCTGGGAAACCTATACTCCAAAAAACCAGATTAGGATGGATAATTTCTGGACCATTTGCACACAATAAAATGAATACGCATCAAACCACCATATGTGGACTATCTCATAATATGGAAACCGACATCCTTACCAGATTTTGGGAGATCGAGGAGTGCTCGGATAACAAGCTTCATTCTCCCGAAGAGTCCATGTGTGAAGAACATTTTAAATCTACCTTTCGGAGAAACTCTGATGGTCGTTTTATTGTATCCATTCCTTTTAAGATGCCGATCGATGCTTTGGGAGATTCCAAACCGATTGCCGAAAAAAGGTTTTATAGTTTAGAAAGAAGACTTCTCAATGATACTGTTATGAAAGAGCAATATGTAGCGTTCATGGAAGAGTACTTGTCTTTAGGTCACATGTCAAAGGTCGTTGAAGATACTTTGCCAACACATAATTACTACTTTCCTCATCACGGAGTTTTCAAGCAAGAAAGCCTTACTACAAAACTTCGAGTGGTTTTCGATGGGTCATGTCCTTCGTCTTCTGGTCGTTCGCTTAACGATCTTTAAATGGTAGGCCCCGTCGTTCAAAATGATTTAATATCAATCTTATTGAGATTTCGGAGATATCAATTTGTTGCATCTGCGGATATTGCAAAAATGTACCGACAGATTCTTATCGATGATAGTCAACGGTGTTTTCAAAGAATCTTATGGCGAAATCATCCGCAAGAACCTCTTCATTCATATCAATTGAACACGGTTACATATGGTTCTACATCGAGCAGTTATCTCGCCACTAGATGTCTATATCAGTTATCATTAGAACATTCTGTCGTGTTTCCACAAGCTTCTAAAATAATAGCTGAAGACTTCTATGTTGATGATCTATTAACCGGTTCAGATTCATTAGATGATTTAATAATCAATTGCAATCAAGTTTCTAAAATTTTGTCAAAAGGCTGTTTTCAACTTATAAAGTGGATATCAAATAATTCTTCGTTTATTAACTCCATACAGGAATCTATTGCATTGGACATTCCATTTTCCTTTGGCTCCAATGAAAACACTAAAACACTTGGACTACAATGGTGTCCTACTTCAGATTCATTGTTCTATACCATTGATCCCATTAGTACTCCAAAGGTTATTACCAAAAGATCAATACTCTCTGGTATCGCCCAAATCTTCGACCCCTTAGGTCTCTTAAGTCCATCAATTATCAAGGTCAAAATTCTTATGCAACTTCTTTGGTTAGAAAGATTATATTGGGATGAAGGAGTGCCGCTCAATATTCTATCTGAATGGTTATCCTTTAGGGACCAAATCCACGAATTAAATAAATTACAAATTCAAAGAAATGTAATTCTGCCAAATTCTGTTCACATCGAGATGCACGGATTTTGCGATGCAAGCGAATCTGCTTATGGCGGAGCCATATACATTCGCAGTATCGACAAAACGGGAAACGTAACTGTCAATTTACTCTATGCTAAAAGCAAAGTAGCACCTGTAAAGAAAATAAGTGTACCTCGTCTCGAGCTTAGTGGTGCTTTAGTTTTATCTCGTCTTTTTAAAATAGTAACTACTTCTTTAAATATTCAATTTAATGAAATTTTTTTGTGGTCTGATTCCACCATTGCGTTAGGTTGGATAAAAACTTCTTCTCATCTCCTAAAAACTTTTGTTGGCAATCGTGTCTCAGAAATTCAATCCAACACGAATCCTGATAATTGGAGACATATTTCCACGGATTGTAATCCTGCCGATTTGTTGTCTCGAGGAGTTCAACCTCAGGTTTTAAGTTCTTGTTCGTTTTGGTGGCACGGTCCATCGTTTTTATTGAACCCTCCTGAAACATGGCCTTCTCAAATATCTTTAGATAAAACAAATCTTCCAGATCTAAAACCTATAACTAAACATTCCATGATAACTACGTCTATTGCATCTTTTGATTTCGAAAGATATTCCAGTTTTTCTACAATGGTGAGGTCGGTAGCGTATTGCTTTCGTTTCTGCTACAATTCTAAAAAACAAAATAAAGCCTCTCGCATTTTAGGACATCTAACAATACAAGAGATGAATGCTTTGGTCAAACTTGTACAAGCTGAAGGTTTCTTGTCTGAAATTCAATGTTTAAAAAAGGGTAATGCCATTTCATCAAAAAGTAGAATCTTATCACTTAATCCGTTCTTGGACCCCGAAGGAATAATCAGAGTTGGTGGTAGGTTAAGTAATTCAAATTTCTCTTATCAAAAGAAACATCCAATCTTAATTCAATCAAATCATAGATTCACAATCTTATTGTTCCGTGAAGAACATTTCAAACTTTGTCATGCAGGACCGCAACATCTCATAGCTCACGTGCGGGAAAAATATTGGCCTCTACATGGAAAATCGCTCGCTAAGAGAACCTTTAGAGAATGCCTGCGTTGTTTTCGGGTGAATCCCAATCACGTTAATCCCATTATGGGAAACCTTCCTCGATCACGAGTTACTCCTTCATTCCCGTTCAGTATAACGGGAGTTGACTATGCTGGTCCTTTCTTCCTCAGGACTAGTCTACGTAGAGGATCCTCTTCATATAAAGGCTATATTAGTTTATTTGTTTGCCTATCTACAAAGGCCATTCACTTGGAGGTAGTCACTGACTTATCTACCGAGGCGTTTTGGCGGCATTGAAAAGATTCACCCGGTCAGATGATGAGTGATAATGGAACCACTTTCGTGGGTGCTAACAATTCTTTGTTGGAGTTTGGTAAATTTTTAAAAATTAATAAGAATCATATATCTGATATGTGCGCTAAATCTGACATTAATTGGAACTTCATACCGGCTCGCTCACCTCACTTCGGTGGTCTCTGGGAGGCTGGAGTCAAATCTGTAAAGGCTCACCTCAAACGGGTTCTGGTAGATGTTAAATTAGATTATGAAAGATTTATGACAATACTTATTCAAATTGAAGGAATATTAAATTCTCGTCCTTTGAGTGCCTTGTCCTCTAATCCCTCCGATCTTTTACCTTTAACACCGGCTCACTTCCTGATTGGAAGACCCATGGATTCCGTGCCAGAAATCGATTTATCCAATTCATCTACAACTAGTTTGTCCAGATTCCAACAATTGCAGCAGCTTCGTCAGCACTTTTGGAAGCGATGGTCTTTGGAATATATCTCAGAACTACAACAACGAATGAAGTGGAGAAAAAACCAGTCTAATATTCAGACCGGCACGTTGGTTCTCATCAAGGAGCCAAATTTACCACCTTTAAACTGGCGTTTAGGGCGTGTGGAGGCATTACATCCTGGCGTCGATGACGTCACACGAGTTTTTACAGTCAGAACTGCAAAAGGACTAATCAAACGAGCAGTTACAAACGTTTGTCCTCTTCCAGTGTCAAGTAATGATGAAAGTGCAAGTGTACCTTGAAGTTCAAAAACTAGAAAAAGGGGTTATTTACCTATTGGACTATTATATATTATTGTATTTTTTTATGCTTACATACCAATTGAAAGTGATCCTTTCAAGGTGGGGGGCATGTTAAGATTTCATTTTAAAAAGATCAAGTAGTTGTAAGACATAACTGTCAGTGTCAATTAATTAATTTCCATATTCATGTTCATGTAGTTGTGTCTAGTAATATAATCAGTTTTACATAATAAAAATCAGTATTAATCATCTTCGACAATCAAATAATATCTAAGAATATCTAATAAAAAGAATACATCAAACAAAAATGTACCCCAAATATTTTACTTCTTCCTGATAAAATTTAAATTTTTCAAGATTTAATTTTAATCCTGCAATTTATAATTCTTTAAAAACTATTTTCAAATGATTTTTATGTTGTTTGTTATTTTCAGAGAAAATCAAGATATCATCAATATAATGAAGTACAAAAGTTTCATACTTATTCAAAATAGAATGAAGAGTGCGTACTAAAGCAGCGCAAGAACTTTGTAAACCAAAAGGAACTACACAAAATTGGTATACTACTCCATCTACCATGAATGCTGTGTATTTGCGACTTTCTTTATCAAGAGGAATTAACCAAAAACTATGTTTAAGATCTAATTTTGTAAATACCTTTGCTCTAGTTATTCTTCCAAAAATTCCATCTATGTTCATTGGACTTTCATATTGTTTGATGGTATATTGATTAATATTTCTGGAGTTCAAACATAATCTAATTTCTCCAGAACTCTTCCTGACACACGTGATGGCATTGATGTATGGTGAATTGGATCTTTCTATAATACCATCCTTTAACATCTTTTCTATTTCTAAATACCCTTCTTCTTTGCATTTGTATGGTATTGGATATGTTTTTTATTTTTAATTTCTGAACTCATTTCTAATTTGTGAACATAATTGACTGCTATTTGTGCTTCTTCATTACATAATTTTGAATATTTATTAATTAAATTTTGAATTTCTTCTATTTTACTTTCTGAACATGCACCTACATTGTAATTGATCTTATTTTCATTAATATTTCTAATTTGCAATTTATTTACATACTTCAAATCGGTTTGATTTTGGTCTATAAAAGGTATTGTTTCTTTATCTACTTGAACTACTTTATTTTCAAAATTTATAATCAATTTGTAATTATTCATTTCATCTGTCCCTAATATAATATCATATTGTAAATTATTAATTATTAAAAACTGCATTTTATATTGTTTATTTTCTAACATTATATCCCCTATCATAATTATTAGTATCATATAATTTCTTTTTATTAGCTCCCACTAATGATAATATATTTGTTTTTACCACCATAATTTTATCTTTAGGTATTTGATCTACTATTCTACTACTAATTAATGTTACTTCTGATCCTGTATCCACTAAAATTTTACATATTATATTCTAAAAATTACCCTCTATAAATATTAAAGTGTTTTTATCTAAATCAAATTCTACTTCCCCCTTATTAATAAATTCCCTTGGATGTTCATACCTAGAATAGAGAACATTATGCATGTGGAAGCTATTTAAGCAAAATTTTGATCATTGTTTTGTTGCATGTTGTCAATAGCTGGTCTTGTATTCTCACTTCTTCTCTCTACATTGTTATAGTTAGTCCATTCTTTTCTGTTGTTGTTTCTATTTCTGAAATCATCTCTGTAACTTGGTCTTTCCCTTCCATTAGTATTGTTGTTATTCCTGTAGTTATAATTGTTATTTCTGTATTTATTTGTTTCTTCCCTTCTATCTCTATTGTGATTATCATTGTTGCTGTAATTATTGTTGTTATTTCTATATCCATTGTTAATGTTATTCTCTTTTCTGTTCCTGTAGTCCGGTCTTTCTTGATTTCTATTATTGTTGTGGTGGTCCTTTTCATTTACGGTTCTTTCTAGACTTTGTAGATAATTCGATAATCCTTCCATCGTTTTAATGTTATATAGTGCAATGGTTTCCATTACCTCAGTTTTGAAATGCCTGGCTATGAATAACATTATTTCCTCTTCCCTCATAGTTGGTTCTAAATGTTGAGCATTGTTATAAACTTGCATGGCATACATATTAAAAATTTTCCCCTATTGTTGTCGAATTTCCCAAAATATAATTTGCTTGTTGTATTTCCCCCCAAAAATATTTAATAAACTGTTGTTCAAAATCATTAATGTTGTTAATTGATTGTTCCTTGTTACAGAACAATAACAGAGGATGTCCAACTAACATACTTCGAATCATTAATTTCTATTATATTTTTAATCTTATTTAATTTACCTTTAATTATATTCATAAAATTCTTCGGGTGTATATTGTTGAAGTTCCCATCAAACTTGATTCCTAGATCTTGTGGGTTATTTCCTTAAATAATGGTATTACCTTTCCTATTTTTCTTCTGAACTCTTCTAATTCTGTTCCTATTTCTCCTTTTAGTTTTTCAAAACTCTCTTCTTGTTTTTCTTCATGAACTTTTAAATCTTCAATTTCTTTTTCAATAGTCTCCTCAATTACTTGTACGTTTCTACTTGTTTTAGTTATTTCACTTTTTATTTTGGTGATCTTGTCCGCGTTTCCTTTAATTTTCTTTTTGTTTTCTTTTACTTCTAATCCTAATTCATTTTCTTTCTTCTTCAGACTTTCTATTTGTGTGTCTTGTCTATTTTCAACCTCCATTATTCTTCCAATCATTTCATTTCTGACTTCTTCTTTTGTATCCTCAATTTTTTGTTTAATTCCTTCGACTTCTTTTTTAACTTCTTTATTTTAATATTTTATTTTTCGAATTTCTTCCATTACTATGCTCATTTCTGTAGTTAATGTAGTAAACCTTCTTTCTACATCTAAAAATTTCTTATCTAATTTCTCCTCCAATTTTCTGTTTAATTTCTCATTATTTTCATCTAGATCTTTCTTCAAATCTTCTCTGGTTGTATCTAATTTTTTATCCATATTCCCTAATTTTTTATTCATTTCTTCTCTATTTTCATCAAATTTTCTATGTAAATTCTCATTCATGTTCATCATCAATCTTGCCCATGATGGCGTCTGTTCATCCCCTGCAGCTTGTTTGGTTGGAGTCTTTTTTCTTTCTCCCTCACTTCTTTCCATTTTTTGACTCTGTTCATCTTCATTTCCTGTTTCCTCTCCTTGTATTATAGGTTCTGATACAAAATCTCCAACACCTCTGTTCCCTTCTTCATAAACCGGTGTTTCCATCTCAGTTTTATCCCTCTGATCCACTACTTCTTCTTCTTTGATTTCTCCTAACTGCTTTCCATCCCTGAGAACCATCTTCTTATCCGCCATGTTATCGTTGGTGAGTTTATGAATTTATTAAGTTATTATTATTACTATTATTATTATTATTATTAATATTATTATTATTATTATTATTATTATTATTATTATTATTATTATTATTATTATTATTATTATTATTATTATTATTATTATTATTATTATTATTATTATTATTATTATTATTATTATTATTATTATTATTATCAAAAGACTTATGTACTTACTCAGCTTTCGCTGGTAATATTTACCTATCCCGAGCGTAAACGTAAATGGGATTAGGCTCAAAATTTACATATTTAAAAATTTCCGAACAGTGTGACATGTATTTAAAATTGCTGCTTTTTGCAAGTCAATAAAAGTGTTTTTATGAAGTTCAAGTTTTTTGAGACTGTCTTCAAGACTTCTGGGAATGAGTCCAGTTGATGATACGATGATCGGTACCACCTCCACTTTTTCTGCATGCCACATCTGCCCTACTTCTATAGCAAGATCGGTGTACTTTGCTATCTTTTCATTGTATTTGTCCAAAATATTGTTATTGTTTGGAACTGCAACATAGACTAGCAGCACTGAATTGGCTTTTTTATTCACTACCACAATGTCGGGTCGATTATTCGTCATCTGTCTGTCGGTGATAATGGACCTATCGTAGTAGAGTCTAAACTCTGCATTTTCCAGCACTGCCTGTGGATTGTACTTGTAATACGGTGTATAGGTATTCAGAAGTCCATATTTGTTGGCTAGTTTCTGGTGTATAATATTACACAGTTGGTTGTGCCTGCGTAAATAATCCGTGTTGGCTATCGTTGAACATCCAGATGTTATGTGTTGTATCGTTTCCGACGTTTGTTGGCAACGTCTACACTTGTCCGATATAATGGTTTGGTCCTTGATAACAAATTTTTTGTAATTGTTAGTACTAATTACTTGATCCTGAATGGCCAACATAAATCCTTCAGTCTCTGGAAACAAGGTACCGTCAGCAAGCCACCTATTTGATGCAATTTTATCAATGTGTGGTTGGTTTAGGTCGTGATGATGTCGACCATGTATTATTATTATTATTATTATTATTATTATTATTATTATTATTATTATTATTATTATTATTATTATTATTATTATTATTATTATTATTATTATTATTATTATTATTATTATTATTATTATTATTATTATTATTATTATTATTATTATTATTATTATTATTATTATTATTATTATTATTATTATTATTATTATTATTTATTTTATTAATATCAATGCTATTTTTGCGAGCCCCACGTTGGTTGCGACAATTTAAGATGATTTAATTTTATGTAATTTTTCTATTTTATTAATTAATTTATTTTATTGGTCTAATTGACATAACCCTTACTTTGTACCTATTAATTTATAATGATTTAATTTTGTATAGAATTTTATATAGTTGGGCGCCTTATAAAAATTTTCCACTAGCTCAGTCAAATTGTTTTAGGATTGATTTTGAAATCCGACTCCTTATCTTGGGTAGGATTCAAGAGAAACTAAATATTTAAAAATTTTTATATCACTAAATTTAATTATAAATGTTTCACGAATAAAACGTAAAAAAACTATCAATTGATGTTCATATGCTTATTACAGTAAATTTATAAATATCCTAATATGACAAAAAAGTACCGAACACACTGAGATCGGCTCCAACTTCGTCTCCTCTCGGAAAAGGAACAGCTTACAAGTACAAGATGTCTACCGGCCATCGTTATGGAAAGGACGCTTGAATCTAATCCTATAAATTCTATTGGAATCTGGATTTGTTATCACCAATTTACTGCTTTGGTAAGTAATTTAATATTGTTAAAATACTTTTATACATGTATTTTTCATGTTACATGTATTAATTTAACATGAATTGATTTTTGATAAAAAAAAATTATTTTTTTTAGTGACCAATTAATACATACGATGTCAATCATTTATAAAAATATTTTTTAAATTCCAAATTAAAGTTAAAATAGTTTTTGATGTTATATTTACCATTTTTTAACACCAATTTTGTATATACTCTCGCTTATTCCTTGAAAATGAAATAAATATATTTCGAAAGCTTGGAAAACAAGTAAAAGAGTTTTCTTTAAAAACATTGCCGTTTACCCCAAAAATTCTGGTTTAATATATATATATATATATATATAATAAATAAAGAAGGGTAGTATTGACTGATATATTGTTATGATTGATATGTTTTTTTTTTTTTTTTAATATTGAGTTACTTCTATTGTTTTAATATATTTTAATTATTTTGATTTTGTTGTGTTATGATTTGTTTTACTTAATTAGTTGGGTTCTTATTAATGTTTACCTTCAATTATAGATTTTAATGATTTGATATTATTTGTAATGTTTATAATTTAATATTATTTGATTTTATATACAATCCACTTTTTCTTTTTATTTTTAAGTTTGGGCGCCTTATTAGAAGTTCAAACTAGCTCAGTTTACTCAATTTTAAAGTTAAAATTTAAAGTCTGACTCTTATCTTGGGTAGGGTTCAAATTAAATATTGTTTAATAACCAATACGCAATAAATTTAATATCAAGTACTTCAAAAAGATTATTAATTGGTTTTCACACGTTCTATACAAATTAATAACAAATATTCAGATATGACAAAATGGAGATGATAAATAAAATATTAATTTACAATTGCAAATAATTAAAAATTAAAAATACAAATCCTTAATTATCGGACGTACCTTGTATAACAGAGGTTTTCAAATATTGTCCTTGTCATGCGCAACGTAACAAAACTGAGATCGGCTTGTGCTTCGTTTACTCCCGCAAATGGAACAGGGACGGCAGCGTATTCAAATCGACAAGATGGCTACTATGGTTCCGTTTTGGAAACGTCTCTCGAATTTAATCTTTAAAATTCTATGGAATCTGCACTTGCTTTATGCAGTTTATCACTTTGGTAAGTAATTTAATAATAGCTGATTACTTTTCTGTATGTATTTTTAATGTTACACGTATTATTTTAATATAAACAGCTTTTAATTATTAAAATTTTCTTCTAGTTGATAATCAATTAATACATACGATATCAATTGCTCTGCGACCAGGAATATAAGAGCGTAAATGTTAACTATTCTGCTACCAAAAACATAAGAGAGCTTAATCATGAATTCTCCAGCCTTTTATAGCTTCTTGAAACAAAACAAAAATACTACGTCATCGGATTTCAACTGTTCGAATTTCAGAAAAAAATAACCTACATTTCCGAAAATCCAGGTAATAAATTCACAATTTTGATAATACCTTTGATAACGTACAGATAAATCTCATCCTTATTTTTGCTTAAATTCTGTTTGTATAATTTTCTAAGTACTTTTTCCTATGAAATTTTAGATTCAAAATACATAACTTCATTGAGCTGTCAACTTATTTTAGACTTTTAAATTTTGAATTAACACTAGCTATTATATTTAAAATTACTCTAAATCCACTTAACTAGTACTATTTAAACTGATTACTTACCATTTTAACTCTAACAACTACAATTTAAACTTTTAAAACATTTTGTTATTTGTATTACTTATACCTTATATAAGCTGATATTTTCTGTGTTATCATAGGTTAACATTTTAAAATTTATCTAAACAACTTCCTTAATTATCCTACATACTTTTTTTTTTTATAAATTGTCATTTGTTAATGTTTATAATTAATCTTGTGTCCTTTTTAGGTACTCACAATCTATTGGCATATTTGTTTGTACAAATCGAAGACTATGATTTTGTAAGTACTTCCTTTTTATACTATTAATTTAAATATTTTACTAACTAAAATTACATGTTGATTTCTTAAACATGTGAAAACCATTAACACTTCTTGAATTTTTATTTTCTTTTTATTGTTTCAGGTTAAACTGAGAATTTTGAAAAAGAACTAGGTGAAAAGTGAATTGTTATGTGAAAATGCATTCATTATGGATTGGAAAATTTTGATTGTGATACAATAATTAAATATGGATCCTATACAAGATAAGATGTCAAATACATTCTTTACTTATTTGAATGTTTGTAAGTGAAGAGTAAATATTGAAAATTTAAGATGTATTAAAGAAAAAGTAACTGCAGATTCAATTAAACTTATTAAGATATCCCTTTTTTGTAAATTATTGTGGTAAGTAACTTTCATTGTATTTTATTCATTTACTAATGTGTATTGTTTATTTTTACATGTTGACTTTCCAATATGACTATCTACCCTATATTGACTTTTATCTTATAATATTTGTTTATTATTATCAGATATGTAGTTATACTACTTTGTTTTAGTGTAACTGTAGAGATACTGTTTGTTTATACAAATTCATACTAATTATATGTATTATTTTTAGGTCAGGAAATTCATCTCATTTTCTAACAAGATGTATCCACTAAGTCAAATGAAAACCTGTTGTGACCAAATTTATGATATAATCAAGTTCATACTGTAGTCAAAACAATACTTCTTTTTGGGTAATTACATGGTTTAAGAAGAAAAGTGTGTTTCATTATGCATATCCTTTTTTTTAATTAATCCATTAGTGTAATGGCTATGATGGATGCTTAAAAGGTAAGTTTTGTTTTTATCAGTAATAATGATCCATTACAATTTCCCCCAATTTAATTTTAATAAATTATTTTACACTAATAATTTTTAAAATTTAATTAATTTGAAATTTTTACTTATGTTTCTCTAATCTCTATATACCTATCTATTATTATTTTATTCCAAACCTTAATTAATATTTACATAAATTAATACTTATTCACATAGAAATGTCATGGATTTTTAAAATGTTGCTATTCATAGTATCGATACAGGTTTTGCACATTCACCATTCCTCGTAATTGTTGGTTATAAGGATTCTTTAAAATGTAACTATTTTCATAAGCTTTGTCTACTATAAATGGTCCATTAAAAGGAAGTTTTAATTTTACGCACTCATTATTTCTTTTGTTGGCTACCTGTAGTGACCTTTCAATTAACCCAATCCCTTTCTTTGAATACCGTTGGTTTCTTTAAATTTTATAGTTTCTTTTAAATATCATTATGCATTTCTTTTTAACTTGATATGAAATATGTTTTTAATTAAATTACTATTTTGCTCTAATTTTGTATAACTACTAGTGAATTGATATATGATTTGTTACTTCTTCTAACTATTCCTTCAATCTATAAAATTTCTGATTCTCTCTTCACTCTTTCCTTTTAACTTTAATGGTACAGGATATATTTTCACCTTAAACTCCTCAACATTTCTCACCTCCATATTATATTCATGTTCGGTAGCTTCTTTTGGCTCCTTAAACATCAAACACTATACTTCTTCAACAAATCTCCTACAATATTGTAATATATTCCATCACAATCAAATCATCATTTTCAAATACATCTTCTTCTTTCTTCTATCTACTTCATAATCATAACTTTCTTCTTAATCATCTTCATAATTATTTCTAATATAAATAATATCCTTCTTACTATCTTCTACTTCTACTATCATATCCATTGACATCCATATACCATTTAGTTATACCTTCTTCTCTTCTTCATAATTAATTATTGTTTCTAATTGTTCCTATTTATCATTTAATATTACCATATCACTATCCAAATTAAACACAGCTAGTAGTTTACAATTTATTATGATTTCAACATAGATTTATTTTAATATCATATTTATTTATTTATTTCACATAACCTTTGTTTTTTTTTTTAATACCAGTTACTATTATATTTGAATTTAATTTCATTATTCTTTAATATGGTGTCGGCTACAGGCCACCGACACCAGGGTTGTAAGTTGAGGGGACCAGGCAAATCCCCGAGGAAACTTTGACCAAGACCGTCTGTGCGCGTTCGCATCCTGCACGAGGTGACCCTGCTCTTACAAAACACAGCGGATCTAGACAAGGTAAGTCGATAAAATCCCCCAAGTCAGAGGTGTTACGCGACCCGTGCCTAAGACTGGATGGCACCGGGGTTATGGTGTCGTGAACGGAGCCTTCGGGATACCAGGCAACCTCCCGTAAGTATGTAGCCTTACTGCGATAATGCGGGGCTCTGTCGCAGTGGACCTTTATTTCCCTTGCTACTCGTGGGAACAATATGAGTAAAAAAATTGAAGACTACAAAACAGGCCACAGGGGGGATAACTCCCCTGTTCACCAGGGTACTGGCGCTACCATGGAGGGAGATAATCCCACTGGTCGCCAGGTTTCTGGTGAATCAATGGAGATCACCGAGGAGGGGGAAAGGGAGTTGTTATCATCCCCTCAATCCTCTAAAGGTGAAACCAAATTAGGCGAGGACGAAGCCGTGAAAGCGGTCAAACGCCTCGACCTGAACAAAAGGGCAAGGTTCTCCGGTGCGACGAGAAAACGTCTAAGCCGGTTACTGAAGAGCGGCATCGAATATGATGTCGCGTTGGCCCAGATCCTGAGGGAGCTGGACGAGAAGGGAGGAGATAAAACTCGACCCAAGACCTCGTCTAATCAGCGCTTGCCGAAGGTGGGGCAAGAAGGGAGAAAGGATCCCCCTGCCTCTTCTTCTGGTAAGCGTTCTCGCTCGGATGGCAGCACCCCGGAAGCGAAGGTGAAGAAACCTCGCACCGGGACTGTATCCGGGCAGACCACTGAACGCTCGTTTAGGGACGTGGCACAGGGAGTCAGAGTGGGCATTATCCACCCTAAAGTCCGTCTCTCTAACGAGCAACTGCGCCTCGTACAGCGGTCGATTATGACCGCATTAGACGAGGTGCCGGACGACGGACCCCAAGTCCGTTTCCTGGGTAGCACAATCCGCCCGGGAATGCTCATCCTTGAGTGCGCCGATGCGACGACGGTTGAGTGGATGGAGCAAGCCGTTAACGACCTGCATCCATGGCACGACGCCAGACTCAAACTGGTGCATAAGGAGGAAATACCCAAACCCCACATCTGCGTGGCCTACATTCCCGAAGAAGGGGAAACACCTAGATTGGAGGGGAAAGTGGTACTGAAACGTCTACGGACAATGAACCGAGGCCTGAACACTCCGGAATGGAGTGTGCTACGTAGGGAACCTACGGGTCCCGGTCAAACGTGGACGTTTGCAATCGACGATGAATCGATGCAAGAACTGGAGAGGCTAAATCTCCGCCCTTTCTACGGGTTTGGTCGGATTCACTTCCGATGCAGGGCCCGGGGAGGACGAGAGGAAAAGGCCCCCAAGGAAAAGACCACCGCGTCTACCGCTGTTGGCACCTCGGTAGCCTCCGTGGGGTCAAAGAACGGTAGAGGACTCAAGGAGTCAGTCAACAGCTGCTTCTGTAACGGCCCCGAAGGACAAGAAGGGAAAAACCCCTCTGTCCGGAAAGGCGCTGAAAAAGAGAGCACCAAAGGGGGGGAAAAAACCTAACCCAGGGGGAGAGGGGAAGAGAGATCCTCCTCCTCCTCCTCCTCCTCCTCCAACGGTAGTATAAAAATGCCGTCCCATATTGGTGTTCTTCAGGCCAATATACAACATGCCAAAGCGGCGTCATTCCTCCTTGGCAGGGTTTTTGGCCGGGAAAACATCGACGTGGCAATGATCCAGGAACCCTGGATCTCCAACACAGGCCGAATTAGCGGCCTTGGGAACAGTTCGGGTAAGCTGGTGGTCGGCTCAGGCGGCAAGCCTAGAGCTTGTCTACTTATTCGAAATAACATTAATCATTTTTTGTTAACAGGGTATTGCACAGCAGATGTAGTTGCGGCGCAACTCTGCTCCCGGTGGGAGAGAACAGGCTCGAGCTAGTAGTCTGTTCGGCGTATTTCCCGGGGGATGAACCAGGACAACCTCCTCCAGCGGTAGTGCGGGACCTAATCGCCTTCTGCAAGAGGAACAACAGACAACTGATCATTGGATGTGATGCAAATGCCCACCATCTGGACTGGGGAAGTACCAACACCAATGCAAGGGGTGAGTCACTCTATAATTATATATTAGGGAGGGACTTTCAGTTAACAATGAAGGTTCTGAACCAACTTTCGTGACTAGGGTCCGTAAGGAAGTTTTAGATATAACAATTAGCACTCAGCTTATGAGCACCAAGATTGTTAACTGGCGAGTCTCCACCGAACCTTCCTGTTCCGACCACAGACATGTGAGATTCGAGGTGAAGGTCGGGGAGAGGCCTATAGTCCAATTCCGTGATCCTAAATGCACGGACTGGAGTGGATACCGAAGGTCCCTCCGAGTGCACTTGGAGGGGAGGATTCGGTCTATAAAAAACAAAAATGATATAGAAGCAGCGAATGAGCATATGCGAAACGCAATTCTATTATCATACCAGGAGAACTGCCCACTCAAGGAGAAGAGGGACAATAGAGGGTCACCTTGGTGGAGCAGCAGCCTGGACAAAAAAGGAAAGAAGTTCGACGTCTCTTCAATCGAGCTAAAGTAGCAGGGTGCTGGGATATCTACAGGACTGCTCTAACGGAATATAACAAGGCCATCAGAAGGGCAAAAAGGGATTCTTGGAGGAGGTTCTGCCAGAGTATATCTGATGTACCTGCCGGAACAAGAATCCACAAGATTCTCTCTAGGGATCCAGCACAGGAAGTCGGCTCGATAAAACGACCGGACGGTTCCTTCACGGATTCCAAGAGACAGACGTTGGAGCTCTTACTACAGAACCACTTTCCTGGCAGTCTGCTTCTGGAAGACCGGCAGCCGATTCCCTTTCCTTTTGGGTCGCTGATACGACCGAACAAGGAGGATTGGGGGGCGGCAACGAAAATGGTTACCCCATCAACGGTGAAGTGGGCGATGAGTGCGTTCACCCCATACAAATCACCGGGAGAGGATGGCATTTTTCCCGCGCTGTTGCAAAACGGTGAAGAGGAGTTGCTACCTCTGCTAACAAAATTATTACGGGCGAGTCTAGCGTGGGGTTATCTTCCGCTGAGCTGGTCGACCGCAAGGGTCGTATATATACGTAAAGCGGGGACGGTGAATAACTCCCTCCCTAAATCCTTTAGGCCGATCAGCCTCACATCGTTCGTACTAAAGACTCTAGAAAGAATTCTAGATAGGCACATTAGGGAGGGGAACCTTAGGAATTTTCCTTTAAATCCCCACCAATATGCTTACCAGGTTGGGAAGTCCACGGATTTGGCACTTAACAACCTCGTAGGAAAAATCAGCCACTCTCTTGATAACAAAGAGATTGCGCTGGCAGCCTTCCTAGACATTGAGGGAGCATTTAACAACGCACTACCTCACTCCCTATGTGCTGCTCTTCAGCGCAGGGGAGTAAACAGGATTATCTGTAACTGGATAAAAAACATGCTTGGTAATCGGTACGTAGTGTCATCACTGCAGGGAGAGACTGTTCGATTCAGGGCGGCTCGGGGGTGCCCACAGGGGGGTGTTCTATCGCCACTTCTGTGGTCACTCCTGGTTGACTCGCTTCTTGGGACTCTCTCCCTGCGGGGAGTGGATTTCAATGCTATGCGGACGATCTGGTTATAATAATAAGGGGAAAATTTGAGGAGACCATCTCGGAGATCCTTCAAATGGCCCTAAATATAGTACACAGGTGGTGTGAGGAGGAGCAGATGTCGGTAAACCCCCACAAAACAGTAATTATTCCGTTCACCAAAAGGAGGAAGCTGGATAATCTGCGACAGCCGACTCTTTACGGTGAACTCATTCCTTTTGCGGAGGAGTTAATATATCTGGGTAATCCTAGATAGAAAACTTACCTGGAACTCCCATCTGGAGAGAACAATAAACAAAGCCAGGGTATCCCTCTGGAATCTCAGAAGGGTCTGTGGAAAATCATGGGGGATGAATCCCAAACAGATTTACTGGATTTATCAAACGGTGATAAAACCAATGGTCACGTACGGCTCAGTGGCTTGGGGTCGAAAGGACTACAACAAGCTGCTGCAGCGAAGTTGTCTGGTCTGCAGAGAACTGCATGCGTGGCCATTACGGGCGCTATGTCCACCACTCCGACGGCGGCAATGGAGAGACTCCTAGGTTTAACTCCACTCCCCATTCTTTTGGAGAAGGAGGCTAGGATGGTCTCTTACAGAGCCAAGTCGATAGGTAACCAGATAACGGGGGAGGCACTTTGGGACCACGCGGGACTAGTGTGGAAGTTAAATTCCCACCAAGTCCTTGGAATGGTATCAGACATGCTTGCCACACGAGTACACGTGGAAAGGGCCTTTAACGTCCTATTCCCAAGTAGGGACGAATGGAAAGGAGGTGCAATCTCCTTCTCTGGGTCCGACTGCGTTGTATACACGGATGGCTCGAAAAATTCACTGGGTGTGGGAGCCGGGGTGTATAGCAGAAATCCGAGAGTTGACATTTCAATAAACCTTGGTAAGTACGCTACTATCTTTCAGGCGGAAACGTTTGCTATAGATTTGTGCGCAAGGGAGTTGATTGCCCAACCCCTGGTAAACAAATGCATATACATAATTTCGGACAGCCAGGCAGCGTTAAAAGCACTGAATTCTACCCGGGTTGATTCAAAGCTGGTGTGGAGCTGTATCGAATCCCTTAACAACCTTGGAGCAAATAACAGAGTAACGCTACTCTGGGCTCCAGGGCATGCGGGAGTGGAGGGCAATGAAAGAGCTGACACTCTGGCAAAAAAGGGAACGGAGTCCGCGTTTATTGGACCGGAACCATTCCTTGGCATAGCAAAAAGCACTGCCAAGGACATTATCTCCAGCTGGGCAGCGAGGGAAACCCTTCTGCACTGGGAGAATATATCGGGGCTTACCCACTCGAAAGCGTTTATATCTCAACCTTCGAGCAGAAAAACAGCACAGCTCCTGGAATTGAGTAGAAGTAACCTACGCATTCTTACTGGACTGTTGACTGGACACTGTCGTCTGAGAAACCACCTGAGGAAGCTTAGTCTGAGCAATACGTCGGACTGTCGCTACTGCAGTGTGGCAGACGAATCGGCAGAGCACATTCTTTGCTATTGCCCCGCGTTAGAAATGATCAGGCTCCGCTCGTTTGGCCTCATACGGCTAGAGCCTACCGACTTTAGACAAGTCTCGCCAAAATCGATCTTGGACTTTGTTAAGAAGTGCAGACTGGATGGCGAATTGTGACCCTTAGGGGTGAGCCACAATAGGCCCTAGTTTGGCCGCAGTGGAGGGGTGGGAAACGCCCCGCTCACATTGAACCTAACCTAACCTAACCTAATATTATTTAGTTTTGAAATTGATTTTGAATCTATTAATAATGTTTTGTTTCCTATATTAATTAAATTTTGTAACGGTTTGTCATAATTTTAATCTTGAATATGCAATAACTCATTAGAATGTAATTGATTTAAGTTTCATTTAAATTTATATAATTGATTGGGGTGGTATTTTAAATTTAATATAATACACAACATTTTAAAATTCAAACAATAAAAACTTACTTACTACCTACAAATATAATTAGTAATATTATTTACACCTTGCTACTACCTTCTCCCTGCTCAATAAAATATTCAATTTCTTCTTTACCTTCTTCCAATTTCTTTCTATAAGTCTCTTTTCAATCAATTTTTCAAGTAAATTTTTAATCTTTTTGTTTTCTTCTACTTCTATGAATATACTTGATTTAATCTTATTCTTGTTTTTATCCATGTTATATTTAGTATAAGTTTGCATTAATTTATTCATTTTAATATTCTCAGTTTCAACATTTTTATCTCTATTTTGGTCAGTTTCTTCTAAATTTTTATCATTTGTTTCTGCATTTTCCTGCTTTTTAAATACTTTTTCTTCTTTCTTAATTTTCTCCATATTGCCTTCTATCTCCATTAATATATGTCTATACTTTTCGCTTTCCATATGTCCAACCTCTTCTTGAATGTTTTTAATTTCCATTCTTAACTCTCCTTTGATCTTCTTATTTTCATCTTCAGCTACTTGAAAATTTGTTTTTATTTCTTTGCTTAAATCTTCTTTAACACCTTGTATATTCTTATTTATTTTTATTACTTCACGATCCATCTTCTTGGAGTTTTCTTTGATTTTATCTTCAAGCTCTTTCTCATTCTTCTTTAATTCATTTATTTCTTTAGACTGTCTGTCTTCCACTTCCATTATTCTTTCTATCATCTCTTCTCTTATTTCTTGTTTTGTATTTCGTATCTCTTCTCGCAATGTTCTGTTTTGTTCCCCATTTCTTCTTTCATCTCATCAAATTTCTTGTTTATATCTCTTCGCAAATCTTCATTATTTTTGTCTATTTGCTTGGTTAAATTTATTAACATCTTCATTACCTGACTCTGTTCTTCTTTTTCTTCTACTCTTCTCGTTTCCTGTATCCGTTGTTGTTCTGTTCCTTCTTGTATTTCTTCACTTCTTTCTTCTCGTGTTCCATGATCTCCAGATCCTTGTCTTCTTTCTTCATCTACCTGGGTCCCTACTTCTTCTCCTGCCTTCTCTCCCACTTGTTTTCCATCTCTCAATGTCATCTTCTTGTCCGCCATGTTGTTGTTTAATTTATAGATTTATTAAGTTATTAATTTAATTTATTTTATTTGTTTATTTTATTTCTGAAAATGCAATTTTGCGAGCCCCACGTTGGGCGCCAATTGTTATGATTGTTATGTTTTTTTTTTTTTAATATTGAGTTACTTCTATTGTTTTAATATATTTTAATTATTTTGATTTTGTTGTGTTATGATTTGTTTTACTTAATTAGTTGGGTTCTTATTAATGTTTACCTTCAATTATAGATTTTAATGATTTGATATTATTTGTAATGTTTATAATTTAATATTATTTGATTTTATATACAATCCACTTTTTCTTTTTATTTTTAAGTTTGGGCGCCTTATTAGAAGTTCAAACTAGCTCAGTTTACTCAATTTTAAAGTTAAAATTTAAAGTCTGACTCTTATCTTGGGTAGGGTTCAAATTAAATATTGTTTAATAACCAATACGCAATAAATTTAATATCAAGTACTTCAAAAAGATTATTAATTGGTTTTCACACGTTCTATACAAATTAATAACAAATATTCAGATATGACAAAATGGAGATGATAAATAAAATATTAATTTACAATTGCAAATAATTAAAAATAAAAATACAAATCCTTAATTATCGGACGTACCTTGTATAACAGAGGTTTTCAAATATTGTCCTTGTCATGCGCAACGTAACAAAACTGAGATCGGCTTGTGCTTCGTTTACTCCCGCAAATGGAACAGGGACGGCAGCGTATTCAAATCGACAAGATGGCTACTATGGTTCCGTTTTGGAAACGTCTCTCGAATTTAATCTTTAAAATTCTATGGAATCTGCACTTGCTTTATGCAGTTTATCACTTTGGTAAGTAATTTAATAATAGCTGATTACTTTTCTGTATGTATTTTTAATGTTACACGTATTATTTTAATATAAACAGCTTTTAATTATTAAAATTTTCTTCTAGTTGATAATCAATTAATACATACGATATCAATTGCTCTGCGACCAGGAATATAAGAGCGTAAATGTTAACTATTCTGCTACCAAAAACATAAGAGAGCTTAATCATGAATTCTCCAGCCTTTTATAGCTTCTTGAAACAAAACAAAAATACTACGTCATCGGATTTCAACTGTTCGAATTTCAGAAAAAAATAACCTACATTTCCGAAAATCCAGGTAATAAATTCACAATTTTGATAATACCTTTGATAACGTACAGATAAATCTCATCCTTATTTTTGCTTAAATTCTGTTTGTATAATTTTCTAAGTACTTTTTCCTATGAAATTTTAGATTCAAAATACATAACTTCATTGAGCTGTCAACTTATTTTAGACTTTCAAATTTTGAATTAACACTAGCTGTTATATTTAAAATTACTCTAAATCCACTTAACTAGTACTATTTAAACTGATTACTTACCATTTTAACTCTAACAACTACAATTTAAACTTTTAAAACATTTTGTTATTTGTATTACTTATACCTTATATAAGCTGATATTTTCTGTGTTATCATAGGTTAACATTTTAAAATTTATCTAAACAACTTCCTTAATTATCCTACATACTTTTTTTTTTTTTATAAATTGTCATTTGTTAATGTTTATAATTAATCTTGTGTCCTTTTTAGGTACTCACAATCTATTGGCATATTTGTTTGTACAAATCGAAGACTATGATTTTGTAAGTACTTCCTTTTTATACTATTAATTTAAATATTTTACTAACTAAAATTACATGTTGATTTCTTAAACATGTGAAAACCATTAACACTTCTTGAATTTTTATTTTCTTTTTATTGTTTCAGGTTAAACTGAGAATTTTGAAAAAGAACTAGGTGAAAAGTGAATTGTTATGTGAAAATGCATTCATTATGGATTGGAAAATTTTGATTGTGATACAATAATTAAATATGGATCCTATACAAGATAAGATGTCAAATACATTCTTTACTTATTTGAATGTTTGTAAGTGAAGAGTAAATATTGAAAATTTAAGATGTATTAAAGAAAAAGTAACTGCAGATTCAATTAAACTTATTAAGATATCCCTAAATTATTGTGGTAAGTAACTTTCATTGTATTTTATTCATTTACTAATGTGTATTGTTTATTTTTACATGTTGACTTTCCAATATGACTATCTACCCTATATTGACTTTTATCTTATAATATTTGTTTATTATTATCAGATATGTAGTTATACTACTTTGTTTTAGTGTAACTGTAGAGATACTGTTTGTTTATACAAATTCATACTAATTATATGTATTATTTTTAGGTCAGGAAATTCATCTCATTTTCTAACAAGATGTATCCACTAAGTCAAATGAAAACCTGTTGTGACCAAATTTATGATATAATCAAGTTCATACTGTAGTCAAAACAATACTTCTTTTTGGGTAATTACATGGTTTAAGAAGAAAAGTGTGTTTCATTATGCATATCCTTTTTTTAATTAATCCATTAGTGTAATGGCTATGATGGATGCTTAAAAGGTAAGTTTTGTTTTTATCAGTAATAATGATCCATTACAATATATATATATATATATATATATATATATATTGTAATAAATTACTATTATTATAAATGTAAGATTGTATTGATATAGTTTAAATTGATATAATTATTAATTTTGTTGTTTTTATAATTTGAAATTTTTATTTTTTTAAAGTTTTGTGGGGCTATAATTTATGTTTAAATTTTTTTCAATTTTTTATTTAATATTTATTAAATTTAAAACACCTTAAAAGTTTCTTTATTTTATTGATCCTTTCTGCTTGTAAAAAAAAAATTATATTATCAAACGTAAAATATGTAATTTTATTTATTATTTATTTTTAAATTTAGTATATCTAAATCAATTGCTTAGCATTTGAGACTCATAACCCCAGTAGTCAGTTCATAATATAAAATTTAACAATATTATTATTTATTTACTTTCCTTTACCTAAAAGAATTAATATACCCTTAACCTATTCAATGATACGGCTATGGCAATTTCGTGCGCATCAACCCCCATATAGAGAAACACGTGATCCTTAACGGTTGTTTCTGGGGTGAAGGATATTAAGTAGCGTATGTTTATTAGTCGTTATAAAATTCTCAATAATGCAATGTTCTCCGATCAAGATTATAAAAAAAAATTATTCAACAATATTGAAATATATTACTTACAATATTTTATAGGAGTTATGAAAGTGATATTAGTGAATAAAGTCAAAAACATACCCTAACTCACTTGTTGCTGACGGTGAAGGATGGAGATTCCTCGTGGCGGCTTCCCAGACTCGGCTTTTTACCAGCAGATAATTTATACCACATGCAAATGCCTCCTTGGACGGATACCAAACAGGATTATAACCACTGGATATTATTTCTCCTTGGTTTCTTCCAGTTTTTATTATTATTACAGGTTAGTCAAAAATATTTAATTTTTTTTTCTTGGGATTTAATATTTTATTAGTCGGTACACAATTTCCATTTACAATTTTCCAATAAGTTTTGTTTTAAAATACATTATATAATTGATCATATTAATTTTCAGCCATCTTTTATTTTTTTAACAGTCATCGGCCATTGTTTTTATGATAATTTTAAAATTGACTGACATAGATTGGCCTTTTTATGAATTTAGAGTGACCCCGATTTTCATTTTCCATGGGCTTATATACCCTCCCCCAAAAAATCGAATAATGGCTGCCTTTTCGAGCGTATTTTGTTTTTCATAACCCCACTTACATCAAATTTTTAAAAAATTGACTTTTTAATTAGACACTTTCTGACCTTATAATTGTTACAAATCAACTCTGTATAACTTATTTCATTATAAATTATCATTGTTAGAATTTTAAAATCAATTTTTCCTTATTAAAACAGCTGACTTTACGGAGTAAACAATGTCGGCCATTTTGACAATTATCAATATTAAATTTAACAATTATGAGCTAATATCTCTTTTTGGCCATTAATTTTGACAAAAACTGGAAATCTACGTATTCTAATATGATTAGATAACTTTTATTTTTAATGACACCGCTTATCTTAGCCTTTATTTACTTTTTAAATCTACTACGTCATAACGATTCAAATACAAAATTTATCAAATAAACGAATTAATAACATCCAAAATCATCAAAGAACAACCTAAAATTAATTATCTTACAACAACATATAATAATAACAAATAGTAACATCAATTAATCCTCTAGTATTAAGTTTATGTCTTTCCACTACAAGCACATCTTTTAAGTTTATAATCCGCAGTTTTTTTTTTTTAACATCACTTCACTATTTACAGTGTTTTTCATTGAATTTATCATTCATACTGTCCTTGACTAAGCTTTAATTAAACAGTCTTAGCTTGTAAACAAAAACATCACTTTCTTACAGTTTTATTCTTTCATGTAATATATTTCAATATCTTTATTTTTAGATTCTGACTCAAGTATTGTATTTTATCAAATCTGAGATGTACCAGAAAATAGGAAGTACTGGACTTGTACTGTGATCCGATACATCATAATACAGGACTCATCACTTGATGCTTAATTAAATTTGAAAATATTGTTTGGGGTAAGTAAAATTTATTTATCAAATTATAATCATCGTCTATGATTTATTTATTTTGCTCTAACATCTAAAATTAGTTTGTTGAGGTTTAAATTTTGTACCTTACATTACTAACTGAATACAGTTAAATAATCTCTACTTTATATAATAATTTTAAATAACCTACACCTACTTGTTCTCATTTTATAACTACCTATTAAAAAAAATTATTGAACTTATTATTATTTTAACATTGATTATAACTTATTTGGATTTTAATTTAAATAACTTAATATAACTAAAATAGTTGGTTTTTTACTAATATTGTATTCTTATGATTCATTATTAACATATTCTAATACTTATTTATTTTTTTTATTTTTAGCTTAAACAAAATAGTATCTTGGACTTTGATTCTTGGATCGACTACTGGTGTTAGTGCTCATTCTTATGAACTCATTTTATCAAGATAGTTTTGTGTTCTTGTGTGAATTAAGATTTACTGGATTGGCTCAAATAAATAAATTTTTGGTGTATTGATCATTTAATGAAAAGATTTGAAAATAACATCCCTGTTTAATAGTTTATTTCAATTCAAGTTATATTTTGGGTAAGCTATATTTATTATTATTTTAAAACATTACAAATTTCCCCCAATTTAATTTTAACAAATTATTACTCTGTAATAATTTTTAAAATTTAATTCCATTCTGTTTTGTCTAAGTCTGTTACGCTTTAAATTCTACTTTGTTATCTTTTAATTTTAACATATACCTTAATTATACCTTACAAACAATCTTCAGTAATATTTAACATAAATTCTAATTCATTTAGTTGTATATAACCACTAACTATTCATTGATAATTCATACTTTAATTCTTAATTTTTAAATACAATATAATATTTACTTTTTCTAATACCTACATCTTAAACTATCTTATATTCTAAATTTAGCTAGATTTTTAAAATGTTGGTCTATTGGTGATATGCGTATAAGTTTTTAACGTTTACCTTTCCCCTTAATAAATTGTTATGTGGATTTCTTAAAATATAACTGTTTTCGTAAGCTTTTTCGATTATAAATGGTCCTATAAACGGTAATTTTAATTTTGCACACTCATTATTTCTTTTGTTAGCTACCTGTAGTGACCTTTCAATTACCCAGTCCCCTTCTTTGAATATTGTTGGTTTCTTTAAATTTTTGTATCTTCTTTTAATATCGTTATGCATTTCTTTTTAACTTAATATGAAATATTTTTTTTAATTAAATTGTTATTTTGTTCTAATTTTGTACAACTACTAGTGAATTGATATATGATTTGTTACTTCTTCGAATTATTCCTTCAATCTATAAGATTTCTTATTCTCTCTTCACTCTTTTCTTTTAACTTTAATGGTACAGGATATATTTTCACCTTAAACTCCTCAACATTTCTCACCTCCATATTATATTCATGTTTGGTAGCTTCTTTTGGCTCCTTAAACATCAAACTCTATACTTCATCAACAAATCTCCTACAATATTGTAATATATTCCATTACAATCAAATCATCATTTTCAAATACATCTTCTTTCTTCTATCTACTTCATAATCATAACTTTCTTCTTTATACTTCATACTCATAACTTCCTTCTTTATACTTCATATCCATAACTTTCTTCTTTATCATAATCATTTCTAATATAAATAATATCCTTCTTACTATCTTCTATCATATCCATTGACATCCATATACCATTTAGTTATACCTTCTTCTCTTCTTTATAATTAATTATATTTTCTAATTGTTCCTATGTATCGTTTAATATTATCATATCACTATCCAAATTAAACACAGCTAGTAGTTTACAATTTATTATGATTTCAATATAGATTTATTTTAATATCATATTTATTTATTTATTTCACATAATTTTTGTTTTTAATACCAGTTAATATTATATTTTGAATTTTATTTCATTATTCTTTAACATTATTTAGTTTTGAAATTGATTTTGAATTTATTAATGATGTTTTGTTTCTTATATTAATTAAAATTTGTAACGGTTTGTCATAATTTTAATCTTGAATATGCAATGACCCATTATAATATAATTGATCTAAGTTTCATTTAAGTTAATATAATTGATTTGGGGTGGTATTTTAAATTTAATATAAAATACAACATTTTAAAATTCATAACAACAAAAAAATCACCTACTACCTACAAATATAATTAGCAATATTATTTACACCTTGCTACTACTTTCTCCTACTCAGTAAAATATTCATTTTCTTTTTCAGCTTCTTCCAATTTCTTTCTACAAGTCTCTTCCTGGTTTTTGTTGCTTTCATTAACATGTGTAACTTTTTATCATTGGTTTGTTTTCTCATTCTTTTAAATTTTCCTATATCGGTGCTCATATTCATTTCTTCCTTTTCTTTCTTTGTTTCGATAAGTTTCCTTCCAAACAATTGTTCAAATAAATTTTTAATCTTCTTGTTTTCTTCCACATCTATGATTATTTTTAAATTAATCTTATTCTTATTTTCATTTATATCATATATAGTATAAGTTTTCATTAATTTATTCATTTTAATCTTCTCAGTGTCAACATTTTTAACTTTATTTCTGTCGGTTTCTTCTAAATTTTTATTATTTGCTTCTGCATATTCCTCTTTTTCAAATACTTTTTCTTCTTCATTAAACTTCTCCATATTCTCTTCTTGGCTTGCAGTTTGTACCTTCACATTCTCTCTTTCTTTACCAATATTTTTTATAATCTCTTCTTTTAAATCGTTTCCATTGTTCCTCTTTAAATTACAATCCATTTTTTCCAACTCTTCCTCATTTTCATCATATTTCTTCTCAAACATCTTTTTCATTTCTTCTTTAATTTCTTGTTTAGTATTTCTTATTTCTTCTCGTAATTTACAATTTTGTTCCCCCATTTCTCCCCTTAATTCATCAAATTTCTTATTTATATTTTCTTTATTCTCATCCAATTTCTTGTTTATGTCTCTTCTCAAATCTTCATTATTTTTATCTAGTTTCTTCATATCTTCTTTCATGTCTCTTCTCATTTCCATTAAAAACGTCATCATTTCATCCTGTCCATCTTTTCTTTCTGCACTCCTTGTTTGTTGTACTATCTCCTTTTGAACTTCTTCACTTCTTTCATCCCGTGCTTCATGATCTCCAGATCCCTGATTCCTTTCTTCATCTATCTGGGTCCCTACTTCTTCTCCTGCCTTCTCTCCTACTTGTTTACCATCTCTCAGTGTCATTTTATCCATTTTAAATAGTTTTACTATGTTTTATCAAATATCAAATATAAAATTTTATTCTAAATAGTTTTAATAGTCAATTAATCACTTTAACCAATCAATTTTTTTATTAGAGCTAATTAATTTATTATAACCAACAGTTTTTTATTAAAGCCCCACGTTGGGCGCCATTTTTGTAATAAATTACTATTATTATAAATGTAAGATTGTATTGATATAGTTTAAATTGATATAATTATTAATTTTGTTGTTTTTATAATTTGAAATTTTTATTTTTTTAAAGTTTTGTGGGGCTATAATTTATGTTTAAATTTATTTCATTTTTTTATTTAATCTTTATTCAATTTAAAACACCTTAAAGTTTCTTTATTTTATTGATCCTTTTATATCATAAGAAATTATACCAAAAGATAATAACCACATCAATTAAATATAATAAACAAAATTGGAAAGTAAGAAAGAATATAAACTAGATAGTCTTCACAGATGTATATAGTAGAATAGGAAATAGTTTAAGATATAGAATAAAGATTATTAGTATAGTAATTATAATAGTAAGAATTATTAATATGCAAAAGTATAAAGAAACAAAAAAAAAAGAAGAAAGCATTAACAATAAGTTTAAAAATTAAAACAATAATAACTCATCAAACAACAACTTGGACATCATGATTTTGAAAAAAAAAATGCTGCATCGGTGATAATTTTAACATCCTTCATATATGGTACATCTAAGTTTATGGATTTATTTGAAATATCATCTGAAAAAAGAAAAATAAAACTAATTAATAAATCACTCTAAATCAAACAAAGTAAAGGAACAACTAATAATCTATTGGATATATGAAAACATAAATATTAAACAAACACTAGTATTATAATTGTTCGGGTAATAAAAAACTAACAATAATTATAAAACTAATTTGATCAATAAAACAACTAATATTAAACAATGAAACTATTGTATTAATTCTATAAATAAAACAAAATGAGTAAATGCAAGAAATATAAAGTTTAATATTAATTGGTATGAAGATACAAACAAATATAAAATATTAGAAGATAAGTACTTGGAGAACAGTGTAAATAAGAGTTATAAGGAACTAAAAGTATAAATGGAAATGAATATGATTTATTTGTGGAAGATACACGAGTGTGTATAAGATGAAATGATATAAAATGTTTATTGATGATGATTTAAGAAGGTATAAAGATTATATGATGAATATGAAATGATAAGTATAAGATTATGATAATTGTATGTATAGTAGAAAGATGATGTGATAAGAAGATGATAGTTGTGGGAAATATATTATAATCTATTTACAAAATACTCCAAGAAATATAATGAAAAAAAATGATGATAATTTTAAACCTCATTGCTATTATTGCCTATATATGGAACCAATTAATTTAAACATAATATAAACAATTGAAAGACATATTAATATTATACAATTTAACAAGAATAAACTCTGTAATCCAATAAATAGTTTCATTGGAGGAAAACATACTTAATAAATTTAAATTGTAAACAACAGATACAAGTGAGTAAAAGAAGTTAAGATCTAACAACACTTAGACAAGATGATAAAGTATCTATTAAGATGAATACTTACTTAGAGTGATTCAGTTAAGAAAAGAAAAACAATCTTATTTATATGCAGTTCAAAACCATATCAAATATATGTAATGTTAAAATGTTGCTGTTTATTCAAGAAAATAAATAATTTAAAAAAATCCTCAGATGCAGATGTTTTCAAAATCCTAAAACATATAAAATAAATATTTAGATAAACAAATTTAATTTTCAGTTAATAAAGAAACAGATGATTTTAAAATTTGACATATTTGATTTGATTTGATCACAGAACTAAGAATCAGGTCAGACACGGAGACTTAAAATCATAGAACAGTAAGAATGCTTCTTCGTTTTTATAAAATGTTCACAAAACATTTTTTGTACCTTGGTTAGTATAAAAAAATATCGTATGATATACTTAGAATTTAAAAATGGTTATTAGATTATATAAAAAAATTCTATATGACTATACAAATATTTTTAAATAATCGGGGGCTGATTGTAATATTTAAATATTTGACTATAGTAGAATGATTATAATATCAACAGAAGTTGTTTAATTTAACTAAATCCAATAACTTTTATTATATTGTATTATTTTATTATATATTTTGTGTATTTGTAAGAGAATTTTAAGTTTTTTTTTTTTTTTTTTTTTTTTTATTTTTTTTTTTTCCATGGGATTTATGGCTTTGGTGAGAACCAATTAGCCAGACTATGTTAATAATTAATTTGTGTATATTGTTTCATAGTCCCAAACTTGAGCATTATGTATTCATTTGTTTTGTTAGTAATATGTAGCATTAATTTGGTGTTTAATTTTTTTATTTTTTTATTTTATTTAATTTTTTTTTGTATTACTATTATTTTTATTAATATTTTTTTTTAATTTTTATTTTATTTTATTATTATTTTTTTTTCTATAATGCTTTACATTTAGTTTCTTTCGCAGAATTGCTTACAAAATTGGTTAGTAATTTTACAATTTTAGTTTACAGTTTATGATGTGTTGATAAAGTACATAAAGTATATCATTATTTTCCGAAAAAATAATACAATTTAAGTCTATTGGAAGGTTTATCTTGTAGTGAATTAAGTTTTTATAAAGATTATTAATGTTTACATTATTTATTGGGCATTCAAGTAAAACATGTACCAATGTACCCATTTTACCACAACTACAAAGTGGATCGTCTGTAATTTTCATTTTGTGCTTATAATTAGGTGTTAGTGCATGGTTAGCACGTATTCGATTTATTGTGGTGACAAAGTTTCTGTTTGGTATTTTATGAAACCATGGTTTTCTGGGGATTCTTTGCTGATGTTTACAAAAGTTTGTTCCGGTTGTTGATGCACTGTATAGGTTTTGCCACATCTCATTTATTTTGTTTTTTTGATTTAAGAATAAATCGGACGGGGGTAGTTTAAGATTTAGTTCTTCTCCTGATGTTGGGGCTGTTTTTGCTAAGGCATCCACCATTTCATTACCTGTTATACCTGCGTGTCCCTTTACCCATAGATATATGACGACTTTATTTTTGATGTGTATCTCATTATGTAAATACAAGATCTTTGCTTCAATATGATTAACTGATCTATTTATTTTTACATTTTTAAGTTTATCTACTGCACTTTTGCTGTCCGTACATATTATGAATTTGTCGTGGTTAGAGCAGAGTATGTATTTCATAGCTTGCACTATTGCTGTTAATTCTGCAGTGTATATGGAAGCTTCCTTTGGTAAAATAAATTTTTTGTCAGTATTTTCCTCAACATGGTAAAAGGCACAACTGGTATATTCTTTTGACTTTGATCCATCAGTGAATATAGAATCATAGTTTGGCCAGTATTTGTTTTTTGTTTCGTTGAAATTTGTTTGATTGATTCTTGCTACTTCTTGACTTTCAAAAAAGTACGTTCTAATTTCACATGAAAAAATTTGTTCAGGTGAGTAAATTAAAACCGGGGGAAGTTGGTTGGAATAGAGTATATCTGTAATGTCAGCTATTTCTGAGAAAGTTTCTACTATGAGGGGGGTTTTCTTGAAGTGCCAGTATCTATGGGTCAAAACTTGGACTGTTAGTGACTGGATACTATTGAGGTAAGAAGTTTTTTTGGAAATGGTTTTTATCATGAATTTTCTGCTCAATAGTTGTCTTCTTAGTTTAAGAGGAGGTTCTACGGCTTCAGCTTGCATAATGTTTATGGGCGTTGACTTAAGATATCCCAGGCAAACTCTTAAACATTTATTTTGTTGTATCTCGATTTTATTTAGATGTGTATCTGCTGCTGTTCCATAGAGTTGACTACCATAATCCATTATTGATCGTACCATTGTTTTGTAGAATAGTAAAGCCGTGTTTGGGTCTGCCCCCCACTTAGCTCTACAAAACGCTCTTAAAATATTTATAGAATTACTTGTTTTTTTGATTATTTGGTGAATACAGTCCTTCCATAATAGTTTTCTATCTAGATGCAGACCAAGATATTTTACAGAGTTACTAATACCGAGTTTATATTTTCCTATTGTTAATTGTCTTTGATAGTTGTTTCTGTTTCTAGAGAAAATACATATATTGGTTTTGGACTCGGATATGGAAAGTCCCATGTTATCTAGGCATTTTTGGATTTCTATAAATTCAGTGTTGATATTTTCTATACATTTGTCCTCTGATTTGCTACTGGTGTAAATAACAACATCATCGGCGTATTGAATAATTTTGGACTTTTGTGATATAACATTTTCTATGTCCATTGTGTACAGGTTGTAGAGAATTGGGCTCAGTATACTACCTTGTGGTAATCCAGATCTACATATTATGGATTCCGAAATTTCTTGATTTATCTTTAAGGAAACTGATCGATTAGAATAAGCTGATTTTATGAAGTTGGCAAAGGAGGTTGGCAAACCAATATTGATAAGCTTCTCTTCTAGTATATCTATTCGAACATTATCATAAGCTGAAGTTATATCCAAAAATGTGGCCAAAGTGCTGTATTTGTGTGTGAATCCTAGATAGATGTCATTTACTAGTATCGTTAGGGGTTCTAAGGAAGATCTTCCCTTTCTAAAAGCATATTGTGAGTCAGGTAATATTTTTTCATTTTCTAGCCAATATTCAAGCCTGTTCTTTATCATTCTTTCCATGGTTTTAAATATACACGATGATAAAGCTATGGGTCTATATGAATCTGCATTTCCGTTCTGCTTTCCAGGTTTTTTGATAGGTACTATGATGTATTCTTTCCACATCGGTGGAAAAGGAATCCTACCCATCCAAATCGAATTGAACAATTCCAACAGGGCCTTCTTATGGTCTAAGGGCATTTTATGCAACATGTTGTATGAAATGTTGTCCGCCCCAGGAGATTTATTATTTGTCGATTTAATGCAATGATCGAGTTCCCATAATTGAAATAACGATTGTAGAAAAGAAGTGTTTCTATTTACGGTAGCTATTTGTTGAGTAATGTTGTTTTCAACCCATGGAGGCGAGATTTTTGTGTGGAATTCGCTTATCCATTCTTCTTTGGGGTTTATTGGCGGTTTATTTGCTTGTTTTCGGTTTTTATATCGGTTTACTTTGTTCCACACTTCTTTAATTGGTGTATTTTGATTTAGATTTTGGCAATAATTTAGCCAGCTTTTTTTCTTGGTTTCTTTAAAAGTTTTTTTTGCTACTGCATCAAGTCTTTTATATTCTATTAGATTATTAAGATTTGGAGCCTGTTTGTATGTTAAGAAAGCTTGTTTTCTTGCTTTGGCAGCTATGTTACAGGTTTCGTTCCACCAGTCCTTCGAGCAATGATTTCTATTTTGTGTGTTTGATTTTCGTAAGGGAATTGCTTTGTTGGCAGCTTTGTTAATATTGTCGATAATGCCCATTAGTGATGATTTTGGTTCTGTTGCTTCAAGTGTAACGGTGTATACATCCCAATTAGCAGCCTTGAGTCTCCATATATTGTGTTTTGTCTGTTTAATTTCCGCAAGCGGGATATTCCTTCCAAATTGTATGTGTATTGGTAAGTGGTTACTGCCATAAGGTTCCTCTAAAGTAGACCACGTAATTAGTTGTGTCAGATCCTGTGTACAGAGGGTCAAATCTACAGCTGACTTCTTATTGTTTGCTAATGTAGGTGATCCGTCGTTCAAAATTACTAGGTTGCATTGTTCGATAGCTTCCAGAAGAATCTTGCCATAGATATCGTCATATCCATCGTTCCATGCCAAACTATGTGCGTTAAAGTCGCCCCCAATTATGAATGGTTTTGGAATTTGTTCCAAAAAGTTAATCCACTGTTGTAATGATATTCTAGTTCTCGGTTTAAAGTATACTGAGACGAAGTAAATTTTTTTATGTATATATGGAAAATTAACCGAGATACAAGTATGCTCAAAGTTGATTGTAGTTGGAATTGAGACTTCTTGGTATATTAAGTCTGATTTTAATAATATTGCAGAGCCGCCGTACCCGTCGTCCCGGTCACAGCGAATATTGTTGAAGCCTTTAAAATTATAATATTTTTCTGCTTTAAACCATGTTTCCGATAGAAGTGCAACGGAGTAGTTGCCCCTATCTAGTAGATATTCTAAGTTAGTTTTATTAGAAACTGCCGAACGACAGTTCCATTGAAGAATATTTATTGCATGGTTGAGGTCTGAGAATGTGACGAAGTATTTCCATTTATAGTTAATTTGACTAAGTTTTCGAGTTCTTCCTTATTTATATTTATACTTTTTGTTACTAAAACTTTTGTGACAATTTCTATAACTAATTCTAATATTGGATTTATTATGCTCAAGTCTGAGGGAGATGCAACTGTATTATTATTAATATTTCCCTTATAGTTAATACTGTCTAATATTCCTCCTGTAGGTAATTGGGATCTAGGGGAGGATATAATTTCATTATGCAAAATTGATGTTGGATCTGGGCTATTTGGTCTCTGTCTTTTAAATGTTCGAGAATTTGTACTATTTGGATTATTATTATTGTAGAATATATTATTAGTTGGCATTTTGTTAATTGAATTTGATGGGAGTTGGGTTGGTGTATAATTATTGGGATTTAATGGAGGGAAAGTTTTTAGGCAGGAGAGGTTTGTAGTTTGTTCCGTAGTTATGGATGTTACTTTAGCATAGGAGTTTCTGGGGAACTGTTTGTTGGCGTCTTGATAACTAATATTATTAGAGGACATAGCGTCTTTAATAAGTTTTTGACGCTGAAATTCCGGACACGCGCTTAAATTTGTCGTGAAATGATCTCCCGAACAATTAAAACACTTTGGAGTGAGATCGGTCTTTTTACACTCTTTTGAGTTGTGAGATTCTTGACATTTGTCGCACCTAGCCTTGCTCTTACACTGCCCACCTGTATGTCCGAATCGGAGACAATTAAAGCATAAAAGCACCTTTTGTTTATATGGTTCGACTTCCTTTAATACCTTGTTGATTGTTATATATTTTGGTAGCACTTGTGACTTAAAACTAATTACGCATGTTTTTGTTGGAATGTATTGAGTACCGTTTTCATCTACTTGCCTCCGATTTAATCTTGTGACTTGAAGGACTTCAAATTTACAGTGTAAATCGTACATTTTGATTCTGTTTTTAACATACTCTACTGAAAATTCTGTGGAAATATCTTTTATTACTCCCTGTCTAACTAAAAGAAACTTAGGAATGTATATGTCTAAATTATTTTTTGCAAATATTTCTTCATTTTTTTTAGATATGATATAGTTAGCCGATTTATAATCTTTAAATTTTATACGTATTTTATTTCTCCCTACTGCGTCAATGCTTACAATTTTTTCATCAATTTCTTTGAAGTTTGTGATAATAATGTCACCTATCCTTAATGCGTTTAATCTGCCTTTAAATTCGGGTGAATTATTTTCTAAATAAACGTAAAAAGGCCCTAAATCGTTTTGTCGGTAAAGAAATTCCTCCCTTTTTGTTCCTACTTCTTTGTTTGTTTTTAAAGTATGTACCTTAGCAAAGTCATTATCGATAATGGGTTTATTATTAACAAGTTTTGTGGTACTTATCTGTGTAACCGGAACATGATTTTGAAATCCTAACAGCTCATTTTTTGAAGATGTTGCAAGTTCTGTATCCATTTGGGTTTCTAAAACATTTTTTCGGGGGCTTCGCCCCCGCTAACTGCACTCATAAGTTTTTAATGTCTTTATTCTGATTTTGCTTTTTGTTTGGTGTAATTAATTTACTTTTAAAGTTCACAAAATGTTTATTTATATACCTAATTTATAAAACCACCGGTTTTAAAAACAAGCTTCTTTCCTACGCACGTCTGACTACCACGATGAATAAAAGCTAACTGAATTTTAAGTTAGAAATTATTTTATTATGTATTGTATCAATATTATATTTGGTACATAAATAGGTTATTAAAAGTTACTAGAAATTTCGCGAAAATTGATTATATAATGTGTAAAAAAAAGACAGATAATATGTAAAAAGGAGACAGATATATTTGTACTATATTTTTATTCTGGAATGATCGATGATAGACGAAGTAAGAATGTCTTGTCATAAATAGGAAAAAAAGAGATACACATATTTTCCCAGAAATGACTAATCTCTAGAACAAAAAAAACGAAGCTTTTAGAAGTTTGAAACCTATAAAAGACTTGAACAGCGGTCGAAGTAAGGAAGTTTATTATTGGAAGTCAAACAGAGAAGATCAGTGAGTGTGAACTAAGTGAACAAACAGTTTTTAAAAGTGGTTAATACAAAGTATTTAATAGTGACATTAAAAATACAAATTAAAACAATCAAAAAGTAAAACAAAGTAACAAAAGTGACATTAAAAACTAATCAAAAAGTGAAATTAAAACATTTTCGGTTGATAAAAAAGAAGAATATAAGAGTACTTACTATTAATAGTACAATTAAAGGAACTGTAATCCACACTAAACCATATCAATTTGGAGGAACAAAGAACGATAATATCACTCAAGAAACCAAACGTCTTACAAGACGACATTTTACCAGATTCGCTAATTCCACGTATCAATTCATTCGTCTCCGTTTTTCATAGATCACCTACAGATTTTTCCACCAATCAGGAAACAGGACTTTACATATCAAGGTCAGATAAAATTGAAATTTTAGTAGTAGTTAGTTGAATTTTAGAATTTAAAAAAACAAAGGAATTTACTTGATGTTTAATAATTTGGGTATTTGATAATCTTACTTGCCATTACATAAACAACATTGGTTAGTTTAACTTAATTCACATCAAGTAAGTTCTTTTATAATTACTAAAGGCCTTTCTTTTTAATATTTTTTCTAATAATTAGTTTCATTATTAAACTTTCAACATTACTCTTTTAATGTAACTATTTTATAATAAATTTATAATTATAATTGAACCAAATTTTTCATTCACATACACCTAATAATCCAATAGAAACTTGCATAACCAAAACCCCTGAGAAAAAGATCTTGTTGCAATATTACATATAAATAATAATCAAATATATTAATCAATTAAGTTTATAAATAAATAAATCAATAAATAATCTCTCAAATCATAATATTCTTTACAATATGGCGTCCCAACTATAGGGCCAGTTTCTGTTGGAAAATTAGGTTTTTATTCAAACAATTTCTGTTGAAAAATGGTAGACAATTTCATTATCAAATACTAGATAGGTTTCTTCATTAAAAAACTACATAATCATATATTTTATTAAGATCGATATACATTTTGCATTTTATTTTAACATAAGTACAATTTTCTTATAATATAATAACACAATCAAATCTAATAAAATTAATTATTATACTAAATACTTAAACTATAATTAACCGAAATGAAATCCAGAAAGACATTAAAAGAATTAAGTCTATTAGAACTTATAAAGGAACTAGAAACCAGAAATTTAGATACCGAAGGATCTAGAGAAACATTAATGGAAAGACTTCAGGAAGTACTAGAAGAAGAGGGAATAAATCCTGAAGAATACATATTTTAAACAGAAGAACAGTCAACTAGTACAATTATAATTGAATCAAATTTTTCATTCACATACACCTAATAATCCAATAGAACCTTGCATAACCAAAACCCCTGAGAAAAAGATCTTGTTGCAATATTACATTTAAATTATAATCAAATATATTAATCAATTAAGTTTATAAATAAATAAATCAATAAATAATCTCTCAAATCATAATATTCTTTACAATATATATATATATATATAGAAACGGAAGGACAGTAACGGGGTACTGGTAACAATCAAATTGTATTTCAAATAACAATGGGAGACCCCTAAAGGAATGAAGAGGAAGCAATAAAAGTTCTAAGGTTGCTTCTAACGTTATTGCCTTTATTCTAAGTTCAAGCTTTCGTTTGTGTTTACAAACTTCATCAGGAAAAACTACAAAATGAGAAACATTCTATTACAATCAAATTTGAGTACTAAAAATATAAACTGAAACTCACCAGAATCAGCAATCAATCTCTTAACAAACAAGTGAACGGGAAATAAAAGACATGTGATTCATGGCACATCACATTATTAAAATTATACATGTTAAATATTAAAATTATTTTCGTAGATCTACTAAATAGTTAAAACTGCTTAAATTAACATTAAAAATTGATAAAAATTGTTACAATTAAATAAGATGGTCGAAGATTACAAATTAACTCCTATTAAAATGACCACATTATCAGAGGACACAACAAACAAAACTAATCAATTATGACTGTTGACAGGTAAATCGAATAGAATGGTAATCAATTCAATCGATCGGTAGTTAGATCAATGATTGAATATATCTGGTCTTTTTCTGTGTTTAGTGAATTTTTGACTTAAAAGATAAGTATAAATAGAACTCAAACCATCTACATCTTTTTTGTTGTTAAGACAATTTTTACATTCATTTATGTAACACATTTCTAAGATTTTTCTTTGATGTAAGTTTTTTTCAAAATCTAGGACAACTGCATTTTTAAAGTTCACCTTATAATCTTCTTTGTTAACATGCAAACTAAGACTTGTGCTTTGTGGTTTATGTTTGCAATCACTCTTGTGTAATGCTAGTCTTTTTGATAATTTTTGGCTAGTTTGTCCTATATATATTAAACCGCATTCACAGGGGATGCCATAAATTATGTTAGATTTCTGTAAAGTTTGAGTTTTGTCTTTTAACTTAGAGTAGAAAAGGTTGAGTTTCTTACAATTATAATTAGCTATTTTTATATTGTAATTAGTAAATAATTTAGTAAGAGAAGGAGATAAATTATGTATAAATTGTAATTTAGCATACCTGAAGGGTTCTGTTATATTAGCTAAAGTTCCATTATGACCAGGTATATTACCACTGTTACAAAATAACAACTTATTAATCAGTCTTAAAGGGTATTTATTTTCTAAAAGTAAATTTTTTAAAATTAGAAGGTTTTTATGCAAAAATTGACTATGACAGATTTTAACAATTCTATTCTTGAGACCTAACACTGCATTTATTTTTTGTTTATCTGGGTGGTAAGAAGAGAAAGGTATGTATCTACCTGAATTAGTGGGTTTTCTATACCAGTCTAAACAAACAATATTGTCAGCATTTCTGACTACTAATGTATCTAAAAAGGGGACAGATGAGTTGTGCTCCACTTCCACTGTAAATTTCAAATTAGGGTTGAATGAATTAAAAACATTAAGCACATAGTCTATTTTGTTGGAAGGGACAGCTGTGACTAAGTCATCAACATACTGGTACAAAAAGGGTATTTCAAAATCAACAGTTTCAGTGACAAAATATAGTAGTTTGTTCATGACAATCTCAGCTATTGCAGGTGAGGTAGCACCACCCATCGGTAGTCCGATTTTTTGTTGGTAAAATTTATTATCAAACGAAAAATAGGTGTTATTGTATAAATAACTTATAGTATCTAAAAAATCTTGTTGTGATAAATTACAGTGCTGTTCTATTAGATTAAAATGTTCCTCAAAAATGTTAACAATTAAATTTAATGGAATATTAGTGAACAATGAAATGACATCAAATGATACCAATACAAAACCTTCAGGTAATTTGTAATTATTGATTTTATCTGCAAATTCGAAACTGTCTTTAATTTTAAATTTGTTAAAACTTATGAAAGCCTTGTCCAGTATCATTGAAATGAATTTAGCTAATGGTTGTGTAGAAGCACCTATACATGAAACTATTGGTCTGAGTGGAATATCCTCTTTATGCACCTTAGGTAATCCGTAATATTTTGGGCAAACACCATTGTAAGTTAATAAAGACTTGGCCTGAGTTTCAGTTATGCAACGTCTAGTTTTTAATTTCGTAATTAGTTTGTTACAACTTGTTTCAAGTAAGTTAGTAGGATCTCTGTTTATTAATTTATAGGTATTAGTGTCATTAAGAAGTTCTAAAGATTTTTCATAATAAGAGCATTTATTCATCACTACTGTAACATTACCTTTATCTGATTTCGTTACTATAAGATTGGGATTATTTTTTAAAAACATAGTTGTATCTCTTTCCAAACTGTATGTAGGTGATTTAAATTTAGAATTAAAATGAATAAAGTTAGTTATTAAATTAGTAGCCCTTGATCTAACTATGTTTTGTTCTGTACTAGGAACTAGTGAAATAATTGATTCTACTTCTGTGATTAATTTAAATATATCAATGTCTTTTGGAGTTATAGGTAAACTAAATTTTGGACCCAATGCTAAGAAACCTTGTATGTGTTCTGGTATTTGAGTATCGGAAATATTTTTGATCCAAGTTGTACTTGTAGTGTTAAATAAATTTAGTTTATCAGAAATAAGTGATCTAATTTTTTTTAAATTGGTATTCTTAATTTTTTTAAAAATCTTGTCATAACTATGATGTTGCATATACATAAAATCCTCAAACAAGTCATATGGTAAATTATTACGTAAAAACAACAAACAATCATTTAATTTTTTCTCCAAATCTCTAATATGTGAATTAGTGTCTTTAATTGAAATACTATGCAATTTAACAGTTACCTGTTGTGTAAGTGTTTCTAATTGATGTGTGTTCTGTCTTGTGTTATGTTGAGGAAACAGATATATATATATATATATATATATATTGTAATGTTTTAAAATAATTAAAAAAATAACTTACCCAAAATATAACTTAAGATTGTGATCAATTATAAAAAATGGATATAAGTTTGAAGTTTCTTTTCTTTTAAATGATGAATTTACCATAAAACTTCTTTATTGGAGCTATTTAATAAGTCTCAATTAACAAAAACACAAAAATAACTTGATAAAAGATGAGTCTTTAAGAAGAAGCACTAACATCAGGAGTCGATTCAATAGTCAAGTCCATGATCCTATGATGTTTAGGCTAAAAATAAAAAGAGAATAAACATTAGAATGTGATAATATTGAATAATGTGAATCTAATATTAGTTATATGAAACCAATTCTATTAGTTATATTAAGTTAGTTTAATCAAAATATAAATACGTTATAATTAAAGTTAATATTAATAATAAGTTTAATAATGTTTTTTATAGGTAGTTATAAGATAAGAATTAAATAGGTATGGATGATTACAAAACCATTATTTAGGGTAGAAAATATCCAACTATATTCAATTACTTTTATGATTAGCAAAATCTAAATTCAACAAACAAATATTAGCTATCAGAATAAAATAAATAGTATCATAGAATAGAAATATAACTAAATAAACAAATGTGACTTACCCAACCAATGTTTATGAATTCATTTAAGCATCAAAGTGATGATTCCATATTACAATGTATCGGATGATAGTACAAGCTTGGTACATTCCATGTTTTGATACAGGATCATAATTTGAGAGTGTCTAAAAAAATATTGAAATTTATCATATGTAAAATTGTTAGAAAGTGATTTGGTTGTTTACAAACAAAGACTAAATAATTAAAGCTTTACCAAGGACATTGTGACTGATAAATCCAATGAAAGGACACTTTAAATAATGATATAGTGATCACAAACTGATAATATAAACTTAAGAAAAAGTGATTGCAGTGAAAAGACATGAACCTAATATTAAGTGTTTAATTAGTGTTATTATTTATTAAAACTGTGGATTGTTATAAAATATTTAATTTTAAGTTGTTTTTCAATAATTTTAAATGTTGGTAAATTGTTTATTTGACAAAATTTATATTTAAATTGTTATGACGCAGTAGGTTTTAAAAGCAAATATAAACTAAAATAAGAATTGTTATCACAAAAAAAGGTTTTCCGATTATATTTGGCTATGTAAATTTTCATTTTTTGTTAAAATCAAGTGTCAAAAAGAAATATTTGCTCATTGTTGTTTAAATTGTTATTATAAATTGTAAAGATGTCCGCCATTATGTAGCTCCAGAAAGTCATTAATTTTAATAGGAAAATTAGGTTTAAAAATTTGAAAAGTTTATTTTTGTGATATAATAAGTTATATAGTTTCAATTAATAACAATTAGAAAGTCAGAAAATGTCAAATTAAAAATTTAATTTTAAAAAAATTTGTTGCAAAAAGGTTAGAAAAAAAACAAAACACTTTCGAAAATCCGCCATGTTGGGACTTCCGGCGTTATCATATAAAAACCCGTGAAAAATGGGAAAATGGGTCACTAGAATTTCATCCGAAGGCCAATTCACGTCTGATTGTTTTTTAAAATTGTTATATTTTAATGGCTGACTTCCTTTTTTCAAAATTAAAAATGGCTACACAATAATTATATAAAAGTATGATGAATTTGTAATCCACAAAACAATTGGAAATGGGATGTTAATAAGAATAAAATTTATCTACAATAATTAAAATAAAAATTTCATTACACTAACCTGCAATAATAAACCTGGACATCTGGAGAAGTAATAAAAAAGTTTTCCATGCCAATTTTAAATAAGATGAGAACGAGATAGCTGTTCCTGGGACGACTCCATATCCAAACATCAACTCGTTGCCGGTTCCACGAAACTAGATACAATAAACAAGTGAATTACGGTATGTTTTTGCTATTATTTATTACAATCACTTTCATAATACTTATAAAATCTTGTGAATGATGAATTTCAATATCTTTTAAACATTATTCTAACACAATTTGATTCAAACATAATAATTATACCACATTAACTATAACCAACGACATAACACAATAACGTCGAACGCCGATATAAGGGCGGAGGTAACTGAAAAAGATCACGTGATCCATGGTCGTACCGTAGTGTAGGTATAGGGAACATTGATTTTGTGTATAATAAGTAAAATAAATAATTTTATCGTTAAATTTTATATTTTTCAACCGCCTACTGTAGTTAAGAGTTACTCATGCTTAATAATTAATTTAAATAACCTAAATCTCAAAATAATAATAGATAAAAATTACATATTTTGATTTTGATGACATATAATTTGCAAACAGTAAAGAATAAATAAAGATAAAGAAGTTTTAAGGTGTTTTGGGATAAATAAAGATTGAATGAGAATTAAAGCATACATAATCATAAATTATAGCCTCACAAAACTTAAAAAAATAAAAATTTTAAAATAATAAAAATAACAATTTAACAATTATATTAATTATAAATAATATTTATCCAATCACAACAACTTATAACATTGTAATTTATTACAAAATGGCGCCCAACGTGGGGCTTTTATAAAAAAATTGATTGGCTATAAAAATTAATCGGTTGTAAAAATTAATTGGCTATAAATATTATTTGGCTATAAAAAATTGACTGGTTATAAAGTTAAAGAGTGTTTTTAAAATACAATAAACAGGTTTGATAATTAATTTAGTAGGTTATCAGAAGCAATTGTATATTAAAAAGTGTAAAACTGTTATAATTTAAATTATATAGACTTTAAAAGGTGTGTTATATAATAATAACAATAATAAAATTAATATTGAACAAAATTTTATATTTATATTTGATAAAACCTAATAAAAATTAATTAAAATGGACAAAATGACACAGAGATGGAAAACAAATGGGAAAAGAAGTCAGTCTAATTTCATCCGAAGGCCAATTCACGTCTGATTGTTTTTTTAAAATTGTTATATTTTAAGCGACTTCCTGTCAAATGAAATTATAAAAAAAAGATGGCCGCATAATAACCTGTGTATAAGTTAAATTGAATGTATAAACAAAAACAACTGGAAATAAAATTTTGACAATAAAATCTTATAAAAAAAAATAAAAATATAATTTGTACCAACCTGCAACAATAATAAAATACCTGAAAAAGCTGAGAGGAGATACAAGATCTAATGGTTAATTTTTTTAATCCACCCGAGGAAGTAGTTTACCTCGTAGTTTACACGTGGTTGTAAATGATCCACTACTAAGAAGCCGAGAACAGGATAGCGGTACCCGAGAATTTTCCATCTTCATCCACAGCAACAAATGAACTTTACGGTATGTTTTTAACTATAAAATTATTATAACAATTATCACTTTCAAAATTACTTGTAAACTTTTGTTAATGGTAAATTTCAATACCTTTTTTAAACATTTTCTAACACAATTTGATTTAAACATAATATTTACACCACAATTAAATACGACTAACGATATAACACAATAGTGTCGAACGCCTGATCTAAGGGCGGATATAACTGTAAAATATCACGTGTTCTTTTAAATATGGGTATCTGCGCACTACAGGTACCCATGGTCGTAACGTAGTGTAGGTAAAGAGTACATTAATTTTCTTTGGTATAATAAGTGGAATAAATAATTTTATCGTTAAATTTTAATTTTGAATCGACTACTGTAGTTAAGAGTTACTCATGCTTTGTAATTAATTTAAATAACCTAAATTTGAAATAATAATAGATAAAAAAAATACATATTTTGATTTTCATAACATATAATTTGTAAACTGTTAATGAATAAGTAAAGATAAAGAAGTTTTAAGGTGTTTTGGGATAAATAAAGATTGAATAAGAATTAAAACATACATAATCATAAATAATAGCCCCACAAAACTAAAAAAAAAAAATTTAAGATAATAAAAATAACAATTTAATAATTATATTAACTATAAATAATATCTATCCAATCACAACAACATTTAACATTGTAATTTATTACAATATATATATATTATGATGATTTTCAATTTGGGTATACTGATTTAGATTTATTTTAGTCTTTATTTTTTTAATATCCCACGTTGGTATTGTCAATTTATAATGTTTTAAATTTTGTCTATACTGATTTAAATTTGGCTATAGTTTATTTTACCTAACAGCTAAAGAAGTTTATTATTTAGATATGTTTGTATTTGTTTGATTATGATAATTAAAAAATTTTTGTTTGTTTTATTGGTTTTTTTAAATATTTTAATTGAATTTGATGATTTAATATTATTTAATTTTATATACAGTTTACTTTTTCTTTTTACTTTTAAGTTTGGGCGCCTTGTCAGAAGTTCAAACTAGCTCAGTTTACTTAATTTTAAAGTTGAAATTTAAAGTCTGACTCTCATCTTGGGTAGGATTCAAAATAAATATTGTTTAATAACTAATACACAATAAATTTAATGTCAAGTACTTCAAAAAAAAAATTATTAATTGGTTTTCACACGTTCAGTACAAATAAATAACAAATATTCGGATATGAAAAAATGGAGATGATATACAAAATATTAATTTACAGTCACAAAATAACAAATATACAAATACTAAAACTTAACTAACTTAACTAAAATTAATCGGTTGTAAAAATTAATTGGCTATAAATATTATTTGGCTATAAAAAATTGACTGGTTATAAAGTTAAAGAGTGTTTTTAAAATACAATAAACAGGTTTGATAATTAATTTAGTAGGTTATCAGAAGCAATTGTATATTAAAAAGTGTAAAACTGTTATAATTTAAATTATATAGACTTTAAAAGGTGTGTTATATAATAATAACAATAATAAAATTAATATTGAACAAAATTTTATATTTATATTTGATAAAACCTAATAAAAATTAATTAAAATGGACAAAATGACACAGAGATGGAAAACAAATGGGAAAAGAAGTCAGTCTAATTTCATCCGAAGGCCAATTCACGTCTGATTGTTTTTTTAAAATTGTTATATTTTAAGCGACTTCCTGTCAAATGAAATTATAAAAAAAAGATGGCCGCATAATAACCTGTGTATAAGTTAAATTGAATGTATAAACAAAAACAACTGGAAATAAAATTTTGACAATAAAACCTTATAAAAAAAAATATAATTTGTACTAACCTGCAACAATAATAAAATACCTGAAGAAGCTGAGAGGAGATACAAGATCTAATGGTTAATTTTTTTAATCCACCCGAGGAAGTAGTTTACCTCGTAGTTTACACGTGGTTGTAAATGATCCACTACTAAGAAGCCGAGAACAGGATAGCGGTACCCGAGAATTTTCCATCTTCATCCACAGCAACAAATGAACTTTACGGTATGTTTTTAACTATAAAATTATTATAACAATTATCACTTTCAAAATTACTTGTAAACTTTTGTTAATGGTAAATTTCAATACCTTTTTTAAACATTTTCTAACACAATTTGATTTAAACATAATATTTACACCACAATTAAATACGACTAACGATATAACACAATAGTGTCGAACGCCTGATCTAAGGGCGGATATAACTGTAAAATATCACGTGTTCTTTTAAATATGGGTATCTGCGCACTACAGGTACCCATGGTCGTAACGTAGTGTAGGTAAAGAGTACATTAATTTTCTTTGGTATAATAAGTGGAATAAATAATTTTATCGTTAAATTTTAATTTTGAATCGACTACTGTAGTTAAGAGTTACTCATGCTTTGTAATTAATTTAAATAACCTAAATTTGAAATAATAATAGATAAAAAAAATACATATTTTGATTTTCATAACATATAATTTGTAAACTGTTAATGAATAAGTAAAGATAAAGAAGTTTTAAGGTGTTTTGGGATAAATAAAGATTGAATAAGAATTAAAACATACATAATCATAAATAATAGCCCCACAAAACTAAAAAAAAATTTAAGATAATAAAAATAACAATTTAATAATTATATTAACTATAAATAATATCTATCCAATCACAACAACATTTAACATTGTAATTTATTACAATATATATATATTATGATGATTTTCAATTTGGGTATATTGATTGAGATTTATTTTAGTCTTTATTTTTTAATATCCCACGTTGGTATTGTCAATTTATAATGTTTTAAATTTTGTCCATACTGATTTAAATTTGGCTATAGTTTATTTTACCTAACAGCTAAAGAAGTTTATTATTTAGATATGTTTGTATTTGTTTGATTATGATAATTAAAAAATTTTTGTTTGTTTTATTGGTTTTTTTAAATATTTTAATTGAATTTGATGATTTAATATTATTTAATTTTATATACAGTTTACTTTTTCTTTTTACTTTTAAGTTTGGGCGCCTTGTCAGAAGTTCAAACTAGCTCAGTTTACTTAATTTTAAAGTTGAAATTTAAAGTCTGACTCTCATCTTGGGTAGGATTCAAAATAAATATTGTTTAATAACTAATACACAATAAATTTAATGTCAAGTACTTCAAAAAAAAATTATTAATTGGTTTTCACACGTTCAGTACAAATAAATAACAAATATTCGGATATGAAAAAATGGAGATGATATACAAAATATTAATTTACAGTCACAAAATAACAAATATACAAATACTAAAACTTAACTAAGACACGAACCTTTTATTAAAAAGTTCATTCACTAAAAATTGCTACTGTCTAAGTGGAATGGCATGAAACGTTCGGATCGGCTACTTCTTCGTCTACTTTCGGAACAGCAATACCAATATGGCGGCTAAGGACCAGTTGTAGAGAGACTGCTTCAATTTAATCTTTCAAATTCATTGGAATCAGTGTCTGATTTGATAAATTTATTGCTTTGGTATGTAATTTAATAATAGCTGATTACTTTTCTGTATGTATTTTTAATATTACATGTATTACTTTAATATAAACAGCTTTTAATTAATTAAAAAAATTTCTTCTAGTTGATAATCAATTAATACATACGATGTTAATTGCTCTGCGACCAGGAACATAAGAGAGTGAATAGATGTTAACTGCTCTACTACCAAAAACATAAGAGAGATTAATCATGGATTTTCCGGCCTTTTATAGCTTCTTGGAAAATGACAAAAAATGACGTCATCGGATTTCAACTGTTCGAATTTCAGAAAAAATAACCTACATTTCCGAAAATCCAGGTAATAAATTCACAATTCTGATAATACCTTTGATAACGTACAGATAGATCTCATCCTTATATTTGCTTAAATTCTGTTTGTATAATTTTCTAAGTACTTTTTCCTAGGAAATTTTAGATTCAAAATACACAACTTCCTTGAGCTGTCAACTTATTTTAGACTTTCAAATTTTGAATTAACACTAGCTATTATATTTAAAATTACTCCAAATCCACTTAACTAGTACTATTTTAATTGATAAGTTACTATTTTAACCCTAACAACTACAATTTAAACTTTTAAAAGATTTTGTTATTTGTATTACTTATACCTTATATAAGCTGATATTTTCTGTGTTATCAAAGGTTAACATTTTAAAATTTATATAAAAAACTTCCTCAATTATCCTACATACTTTTTGTTACATAAATTGTCATTTGTTAATGTTTATAAACTAAGTTTTTCAATATCTATTTCACTATATATTTTTAAAATGTTCAATCAAAAGTTTATGTGATTATATTCAACACTGTCGATATGGGAATTAGTTTAATGTATTTCCCCACACCTGCTACATGTTTATAATTAGTCTTGTGTCTTTTTTAGGTACTCACAATCTATTGGTATATTTGTTTGTACAATATCGAAGACTTTGATTTTGTAAGTACTTCCTTTTTACAATATTAATTTAAATATTTTACTAACTAAAATTACATGTTGATTTCTTAAACATGTGGAAACCATTAACACTTTTTGATTTTTATTTTCTTTTTATTGTTTCAGATTAAACTGAGAATTTTGAAAAAGAACTAGGTGAAAAGTGAATTGTTATAATGAAAATGCATTCATTATGGATTGGAAAATTTTGATTGTGATACAATAATTGAATATGGATCCTATACAAGATAAGATGTTATATACACTCTTTATTTATTTGAATGTTTGTAATTGAAGAGTAAATATTGAAAATTTAAGATGTACTAAAGAAAAAGTAACTGCAGATTCAATTAAACTTATTAAGATATCCCTTTTTTGTAAATTATTGTGGTAAGTAACTTTAATTCTATTTTGTTCATTTACGAATATGTATTGTTTATTTTTACATGTTGACTTTCCAATATGACTACCTACCCTATATTGGCTTTTATCTTATAACGTTTGTTTATTATTATCAGATATGTAAGTTATACTACTTTGTTTTAGTGTAACTGTAGATATACTGTTTGTTTATACAAATTCATACTAATTATATTATTTTTAGGTCAGAAGATTCATCTCATTTTCTAACAAGATGTATCTACTAAGTCCAAATGAAAACCTGTTGTGACCAGAGAATATTGTTTATTTTGTGGACTTTTACTGAGATATTATGACCAAATTTATGATATAATCAAGTTTATACTGTACTCAAGACAATACTTCTTTTTGGGTAATTACATGGTTTAAGAAGAAAAGTGTATTTCATTATGCATATCCTTTTTTTTTTTTTTTTTATTAATCCATTAGTGTAATGGCTATGATGGATGCTTAAAAGGTAAGTTTTGTTTTTATTAGTAATAATGATCCATTACAATTTCCCCCAATTTAATTTTAATAAATTATTTTACACTAATAATTTTTTAAAATTTAATTAATTTGAAATTTTTACTTATGTTTCTCTATCGACAAGTTTCTTATTATAGGAAATTTTTTTCAAACTACTTCTTAATTCTATTTCCAACTCTTTTTGCCTTAATCTGAAATTTAATTTATCTAGATTGTCATTTTAGATTTAATTATGTTTATCTACCAATTTCTATTCGATAAATCACTACCTATACTATAATTGTTATTTTTTAACTTGACTTAATTTCATCTAATCACTATATACCTATCTCAAAAAAAAATTAAATGTTATAAATCCTATTCTATTTGTTTAATCTAAATATCTAAAAATATCATACACATCAGTGTGGGATGTGGAATGTGTGTCATAATGCCATTTTTCAAAATGTTTAATTACTATACAAATTCTATCTCTATGCAAAACAAACTATAACTTATACTTCTATGTAATAATAAAAAAAAATCATGTTTAATTTTAATTTGTGTATCTTAATGTTTTCCTAAATTAATCTATACCTAACCCTACTTTTTGTATTTCTATTATAATCAAATTCTTTTAACTGTACCTTCTCTTGATAATTTATTTGTTTAACATCCCCCCAAAATTCTTTGCTATATTGTTGTTTTAAATTATACACATTATTAATCGATTGTTCTTTGTTACAGGTTGCTGAAAGATTTCCTATCAAAATACTTCTTGCAACTACCCGAAGATCTATGATGTTTTTAATATAATTTAATTTATTATTAAATTTACTTGTTAAATTATTCGAATAGATGTTATTAATGTTATTGTAGAATTTTATTCTGAATTCTTGTACCTTGTTTCCATATATCCATTTATTACCTTTTCTTCTTTGTTTTATAACCTCTTTATATTCTATTATTACTTCTTCTTTTAATATTTTTAAGTTTTCTTCTTGGTTTTCTCCTGGTATTTCTTTTCTATCTATAATTATTCTTGAATTAGTCTTGGGTTTGTTTTCATCCATGTCATTTTTACTTTTATAATTTCCATAATTTTCTTCTAGATCATATATTGTATCAATCTTTATTATTTTATTTGACTTAATTTGCTCCATTTCAAATTCTTTGTCTCTGTTTTTGTTTGTTTCGTTTAAAATTTCATTAGTCACCTCTGCATTTTCTTTCATCTCAAATTCATTTTCTTCATCATTCTTTTTGTTTATAACTTTATTATTTTCTTTATTGTCTTGAATATTTTCAACTTCCATTATTGCTTTTATTCTTTCATTGCTAACTTCTTGTCTCATGCTTTGGATTTCTTCTCGAATTTTTTTAATTTCATTCAAACTTTCTTTTCTTCCTTCATCTATCTTTTTTTCCATATTCTTTAGCTCTTGTTTCATTTCCTTTTTAATTTCTTCTTTGTTTTCATTTAAATTCTTGTCCAATTTCTCTAATTTTTCAATCATTTCTTCTTTGTTTGTTTTTAAGTCTTTCTTCATTTCTTCTTTGGTTGTATCTAATTTCTCGTTCATATTCATCATCAAAATTCTTGCCCATGATGGCATTTCTTCATCCCCTGCAACTTGTTTGGTTGGAGTCTGTTTTCTTTCTCCTTCACTTCTTTCCATTTCTTGTCTCTGTTCATCTTCTTCCCCTGTTTGCTGTCCTTGTTCTGGTATAAAATCTCCAGCACCTCTGTTTCTTTCTTCATACACCGGTGTTTCCATCTCAGCTTTATCTCTCTGATCCAATACTTCTCCTTCTTTTGCTTCTCCTAGCTGTTTTTCATCCCTAAGAACCATCTTCTTGTCCGCCATGTTGTCTTTGTTTAATTTTTAAATTTATAAGTTATTATTTAATTTTTTTTTATTTATGAAAATACGATTTTTGCGAGCCCCACGTTGGTTGCGACAATTTAAAAATGATTTTCCATTTGGGTATACTGATTAAGATTTATTTTAGTCTTTATTTTTTTAATATCCCACGTTGGTATTGTCAATTTATAATGTTTTAAATTTTGTCTATACTGATTTAAATTTGGCTATAGTTTATTTTACCTAACAGCTAAAGAAGTTTATTATTTAGATATGTTTGTATTTGTTTGATTATGATAATTAAAAAATTTTTGTTTGTTTTATTGGTTTTTTTAAATATTTTAATTGAATTTGATGATTTAATATTATTTAATTTTATATACAGTTTACTTTTTCTTTTTACTTTTAAGTTTGGGCGCCTTGTCAGAAGTTCAAACTAGCTCAGTTTACTTAATTTTAAAGTTGAAATTTAAAGTCTGACTCTCATCTTGGGTAGGATTCAAATTAAATATTGTTTAATAACTAATACACAATAAATTTAATGTCAAGTACTTCAAAAAAAATTATTAATTGGTTTTCACACGTTCAGTACAAATAAATAACAAATATTCGGATATGAAAAATGGAGATGATATACAAAATATTAATTTACAGTCACAAAATAACAAATATACAAATACTAAAACTTAACTAAGACACGTACCTTTTATTCAAAAGTTCATTCACTAAAAATTGCTACTGTCTAAGTGGAATGGCATGAAACGTTCGGATCGGCTACTTCTTCGTCTACTTTCGGAACAGCAATACCAATATGGCGGCTAAGGACCAGTTGTAGAGAGACTGCTTCAATTTAATCTTTCAAATTCATTGGAATCAGTGTCTGATTTGATAAATTTATTGCTTTGGTATGTAATTTAATAATAGCTGATTACTTTTCTGTATGTATTTTTAATATTACATGTATTACTTTAATATAAACAGCTTTTAATTAATTAAAAAAATTTCTTCTAGTTGATTATCAATTAATACATACGATGTTAATTGCTCTGCGACCAGGAACATAAGAGAGTGAATAGATGTTAACTGCTCTACTACCAAATACATAAGAGAGATTAATCATGGATTCTCCGGCCTTTTATAGCTTCTTGGAAAAAAACAAAAAAATGACGTCATCGGATTTCAACTGTTCGAATTTCAGAAAAAAATAACCTACATTTCCGAAAATCCAGGTAATAAATTCACAATTCTGATAATACCTTTGATAACGTACAGATAGATCTCATCCTTATATTTGCTTAAATTCTGTTTGTATAATTTTCTAAGTACTTTTTCCTAGGAAATTTTAGATTCAAAATACACAACTTCCTTGAGCTGTCAACTTATTTTAGACTTTCAAATTTTGAATTAACACTAGCTATTATATTTAAAATTACTCTAAATCCACTTAACTAGTACTATTTTAATTGATAACTTACTATTTTAACCCTAACAACTACAATTTAAACTTTTAAAAGATTTTGTTATTTGTATTACTTATACCTTATATAAGCTGATATTTTCTGTGTTATCAAAGGTTAACATTTTAAAATTATATATAAAAACTTCCTCAATTATCCTACATACTTTTTGTTACATAAATTGTCATTTGTTAATGTTTATAAACTAAGTTTTTCAATATCTATTTCACTATATATTCTTAAAATGTTCAATCAAAAGTTTATGTGATTATATTCAACACTGTCGATATGGGAATTAGTTTAATGTATTTCCCCACACCTGCTACATGTTTATAATTAATCTTGTGTCTTTTTTAGGTACTCACAATCTATTGGTATATTTGTTTGTACAATATCGAAGACTTTGATTTTGTAAGTACTTCCTTTTTACAATATTAATTTAAATATTTTACTAACTAAAATTACATGTTGATTTCTTAAACATGTGGAAACCATTAACACTTTTTGATTTTTATTTTCTTTTTATTGTTTCAGATTAAACTGAGAATTTTGAAAAAGAACTAGGTGAAAAGTGAATTGTTATAATGAAAATGCATTCATTATGGATTGGAAAATTTTGATTGTGATACAATAATTGAATATGGATCCTATACAAGATAAGATGTCATATACACTCTTTATTTATTTGAATGTTTGTAATTGAAGAGTAAATATTGAAAATTTAAGATGTACTAAAGAAAAAGTAACTGCAGATTCAATTAAACTTATTAAGATATCCCTTTTTTGTAAATTATTGTGGTAAGTAACTTTAATTCTATTTTGTTCATTTTCGAATGTGTATCGTTTATTTTTACATGTTGACTTTCCAATATGACTACCTACCCTATATTGGCTTTTATCTTATAACGTTTGTTTATTATTATCAGATATGTAAGTTATACTACTTTGTTTTAGTGTAACTGTAGAGATACTGTTTGTTTATACAAATTCATACTAATTATATTATTTTTAGGTCAGAAGATTCATCTCATTTTCTAACAAGATGTATCTACTAAGTCCAAATGAAAACCTGTTGTGACCAGAGAATATTGTTTATTTTGTGGCTTTTACTGAGATATTATGACCAAATTTATGATATAATCAAGTTTATACTGTACTCAAGACAATATTTCTTTTTGGGTAATTACATGGTTTAAGAAGAAAAGTGTATTTCATTATGCATATCCTTTTTTTTTTTTTTATTAATCCATTAGTGTAATGGCTATGATGGATGCTTAAAAGGTAAGTTTTGTTTTTATTAGTAATAATGATCCATTACAATATATATACATATATATATTATAATGTATAATTTTTCTTTAATTTTTATGTTTGATTTATTATAGTTTATTTGTTAATATCCCACGTTAGTATTGTCAATTTATTATGATTTAAATTTAATGATTATTATTATTTAAATTGTTTATAGTTAATTTATCAATATCCCGGCTTAGTTCTATTAATTTGATATGTTTTAATTGGTTTGATTATTATAATTTATATTTTTTTTTTGTTTTATTGGTTTTGTCAAATGTTTTGATTGATTTTAATGATTAAATATTTTTTAATTTTATATAAAGTTTACTTGTTCTTCTGTAATTCTATGGTTGGGCGCCTTATTAAAATTTTAACTAGCTCAGATTATTTGTTTTGAAATTTAAATTTAAAATCTGACTCTTATCAGGGTAGGATTCAAATTAAAATATTATTTAATAATTAACACACAATAAATTTAATGTCAAGTATTTCAAAGAAATTTTACAAAAACTGTTAATTGGTTTTCATATGTTTAGTACAAATAAATAAATGAATAGCCTTATATGAAAAGAATGGAGATGATACATACAAATAAAAATAATTTACAGTCACAAAATAACAAATACACAAATACTAAACCTTAACTATGACACGTACCTTTTATTATAAAAATCGTTCTCTAAAAATTGCTACTGTCTAAATGGAATGGCACGAAAAATTCGGATCGGCTTCTCCTCGTCTGCCTTCGGAACAGTAATACCACAATATGGCGGCTAAGGACCAGTTGCAGAAAGAATGCTCAAATTTAATCTTTCAAATTCTTTTGGAATCAGTCTCTGATTTGACAAATTTATTACTTTGGTAAGTAATTTAATAATGGTTGATTACTTTACTGTATGTATTTTTTAATGTTACATGTATTAATTTAACATAAACAGCTTTTAATTAATGCAAAAAATTTTCTTCTAGTTAGTAATCAATTAATACATACGATGTTAATTGCTCTGCTACCAAAATCAAAAGAGAGTGAATCATCGATTTTCCGGCCTTTTTATAGGTTTCCAGGAAAAATGACAAGTATGACATCAAAAAACGAAATTCCATTGTTTAAATGCAAAATTCTAACCAAAATTCTTGAATATGATGGTAATGAAATTACAAAACTAATAGTATCTTTGTTAACTTATAGTGAGATCTCATCCTTATATTCACCAAAAAAATTTATTTCTTTAATTTTAAATAGACTTTTTCCTTGTAAATTTATTATTAAAAAATAGGCAGTTTGCTGAAGCTGTCATATTTTCTAGACTTTAAAATTTGAAATAAAACTATCAATTGTACTTAAAATTACTATAAATTAATTAAACTAATCCTATCTTAACTAAAAATTACTATTTTTAAACCCTAACAACTAAAATTTAAACTTTAAAAGATTTTGCTATTTGTATCTCTTACACATTATATAAGATAAGAGTCTCTGTGTTAACAAAGATTAACATTTTAAAATTTATATAAACACCTTACTCACTTATCCTACATACATTTTGTTACATAAAATGTCCTTTGTTAATGTTTATAAACTAAGTTTTTCAATAGTTTTTTCACTGTGCACTCTTTAAGTGTTCTATTAAAAAAATTTTGTGATTAAGACCAATACTATTGATATGGGAATTAGTTTACTGTGTTTCACCACACCTGCTATATGTTTTTAATTGTTCTAATGTCTTTTTTAGGTACTCATGATCTATTAGAATACTTATTTATACAATATCGAAGACTACAATTTGTCTTTTTATATTTTTGTAAGTTCTTCCTTTTTTATAATATTAATTTGAATACTTTATTAACTAAAATTACATGTTGATTTCTTAAACATGTGAAAACCATTAATACTTTTGATTTTTATTTTCTTTTTATTGTTTCAGATTAAACTTAGAATTTTAAAAGAGAACTAGGAAAAAGATGAATTGTTATGTAAAAGTGTACTCATTATGGATTGGAAATATTTAATTGTTATAAAATAGCAAAATATGGATTCTATTCAATATAAAATGCCCATTACATTCTTTGTTTATATTAAATGTATGTCTTGTGAAAATTATGAACTTGGAAACTTTAGATGTACAAAAGAAAAAGTAAATGCTGATTCTATAAAACTTATTAATATATCCTTTTATTGTAAATTATAAGGTAAGTTCTACTTATTAAATTTTTAACTATTAGATATCTATCTCAATATATAAGTAAAGGTAGTTTATTTGCTGATTAATAAGGTATGAAACCAGTAATATTGGGGTATGCAAGAATTAATAAAAGTAAACTCTTTATACTTTTTTCCAAGCTTTCGGAAAATTTGTTTTCATTTTCAAGGAATGTATACGAGGTTATAAAATTTGTTGTTTACAATAGTAAATAGAAATATAATTAAAACTATTATTTTGAAAAAAAAATTTTAAGAAAGAGATGTCAGAATAACATTAGTAAAATTGTTTATAAAACAATAGCTATTGAAAAAGAAGAAAAATAAATTAAAAAAAGATTTCTTAGGTTGAATTTTAGGTTTACAATATTACTCATACATCCTTTTCATAAACACTGTCAAAATAAATGTCAATGTCAAAAAATAATCAAAATAAATTTAAAAAAAAATATTATTAAACAGTAATTTAGTAAGATGATTTATTATGTAAGTTGTTCTTTTATGTTTTTATCTTTAGATAGTAAATAAAAATAAACATCACTGAGAATTTTATGATCACTCTTTTTATTAATGATTTTTTCTTCTTAAGAAATAAAAGACATTTCTAAAAAGAGTCTTTTTTTCAAAATAGGTTGTATATCTAAAACACTAACAGATAAAAAATCCATTACATGATCATTTTCAACGACGTGCTTGGCCAATTCACATCTTTCAGGGTGTAATCTACAATCACTTTTATGTAAAGATAATCGATTTTTTAATTTTTGACTCGCATGGCCTATATAGTTTTTTCGCAAATTTTTACATGGAATGGATAAATTAAATTAGATAATTTAAGGATCGGAGTTTTATCTTTCACTTTTGTAAATATTGATCTAATGGTAAAACATATTTTGTTTGCAATTTTAATATTTGTTAATGGCTTAAAAATTCTTTTTAATTTTGGTGTTATTTCTTTTGTATATGGAAAGACACATAATAATTTATCATTTCAGTGTTATTATTTAATTGTAAATGTAATTCATTATTTACTTGAGGAATCAATTTATCGTTAAGTGAAGAAGTATTATATAGTATATTTTTAATTAATTTATTGGGGTAACCATTATTCAAAAATAATTGCTGAAGTATCTTAAAATTATCTTTATGAAATTTTGGATCTGAAATCATCGTTATACGATTTTTCATTTGGTTAATTAAGTTAATTTTTATTGAATATTTATGATATGACCAATAGTTTATTATTCTTCCTGAATTTGTTGGTTTTTGATACCAATTAATCAAAATAGTGTTGTCAACATTTCTTATAAATTTAGTGTCCAAAAATGGTATACTTTATTGTTCATCTTCTTTTTCGATGGTAAATTGTATGTGTGGATCACAACTATTAAATATAAAAAGAATTTCATCTAAGCCATTTTTTGGTAACGCCAAAACAATGTCATCTACATATTTTTTAATAAATATTAATTTAAAAGGCAAAACTGGTATAACGGTATCTAGTAAGTTGTCCATAACATAACATGCTATAATTGGAGAAATAGCAGCACCCATTGGAGTACCAAAAAATTGCTTATATATCTGATTATTAAATGAAAAATATGTATTTTCAAAAAGAAATTTAATTATTTCTTGAAAATTCTTTTTGGGTATAGAACAATGTTGACTAATTTTATCCCAATTTTTATCAATTGCTCTTAAAGCTGAATCCAAATATACATTACTAAATAATGAAATCACATCCAAACTACAAATAACATAATTATCAGGTAATTTAAACTTATTAAATTTTTTGAAAACGTCAAAAGAATCTTTTATGTAATATTCTGTGTTAAAATCATAAGCATTTGTTAGTATCTCGGTAATATGAGTGCTTAATAAGTTTTTTGGAGTATTTATACATGCTACTGGTCTTAATGATAATATTGGCTTATGGATTTTAGGAAGACCATAAAATTTTGCAGGAATGCCATTATAGCAAGTTAATTTATCTTTTGTAATTTTATTTATATGTTTATTATCATATAGTTTTTTTACAATGGAATTGCACTTATTCTGAATTGTTGTGGTAGGATTTTTATTTAATTTTATATAAGAAGAATTATTATTTATTATGTCTAGAGAAAGATTAATATAATTTTCTTTAAGCATAATAACTGTACAATTACCTTTATTACTGTTTGTTACAACTATATTTGGATTATTTTTTAAAAATCTTTTGGTTTTATGGAATAAATTGCGAAAAAAAATTATTATTATTAGACTTATAATTTACATGGTTTGTAATAACATTTGTTGATTTTGCCATTATTGTTTTTCTCAAATTATCATCAGATGTAAGTGAAATTATATTATCAATATCTGCTAGGATATGTTTAATTTTAATATCTTGACCAAGTATTGGTTCAACACTAAATTTAGGTCCCAAGGATAAAAAACACAAAATGTCATAAGGTATAACTATATCAGTCAAGTTTTTAATCCATTTAGGATTTGTTTTTAATTTTAATTTAAAGTGTTCATCTTTTAATCTATTTAATTTATTAATATTTTTCTTTTTTGTAGAATAAAAAATCTTATTATAGGTTATTTTCTGACGATATTCAAAATTCTTAAAAATATACTCTCACGTGGATTAAATAATGTTGTTTTTAAATATTTTTAAATTTTTTTCCAAATTTACAATAGTTTTATGATTATTGGATATCTCAATATTTAAAATTTTACTTTTTAAACCTAAGAAAAAACTGTATATCTTTTCATTCCAATATCTTGACGGTGTAAAAGGTCTATTAGAGTTACTAGAGAATAATTCACGTGGTTTGGAATGATGGACTCTTTTTTACATTTCAGTAAAAAGCATCTTCTATTGTATTCTTTGGCAAGTTTCATCTTTGATTTGGACCAATTTTTCAAATACTGAACACTACATTTACCATATCTTTCTTCGATGTCATTATAGAACCCCGTGATCTTTACTTATGTAAAGGTAGTTTATTTGCTGACTAATAAGGTGTGAAACCAGTAATATGGAGTATAAAGTAAACTCTTTATACTTTTTTCCAAGCTTTCGGAAAATTTATTTCCATTTTTAAGGAATGTATACGAGGTTATAAAATTTGTTGTTTACAACAACTATTATTTTGAAAAAAATGTTTTTTTAGAAAAAGATGTCAGAATAACATTAGTAAAATTGTTTATAAAATAATAGCTATTTATCTTTGAAAATGCCAAAAGGTGCTTAATTTTTTAATTAATTTAATTTGAAAGAAGAAAAATAAATTAAAAGAAGAATTTTTTAGGTTGAATTTTAGGTTTACAATATTACTCATACATCCTTTTCATAAACACTGTCAAAATAAATGTCAATGTCAAAAAATAATCAAAATAAATTTTCAAAAAAATATTATTAAACAGTAATTTAGTAAGATGATTTATTATGTAAGTTGTTCTTTTATGTTTTTATCTTTAGATAGTAAATAAAAATAAACATCACTGAGAATTTTATGATCACTCTTTTTATTAATGATTTTTTCTTCTTAAGAAATAAAAGACATTTCTAAAAAGAGTCTTTTTTTCAAAATAGGTTGTATATCTAAAACACTTACAGATAAAAAATCCATTACATGATCATTTTCAACGACGTGCCTGGCCAATTCACATCTTTCAGGGTGTAATCTACAATCACTTTTATGTAAAGATAATCGATTTTTTAATTTTTGACTCGTATGGCCTATATACTTTTTTTCGCAATTTTTACATGGAATGGAGTAAATTAAATTAGATAATTTAAGGATCAGAGTTTTATCTTTGACTTTTGTAAATGTTGATCTAATGGTAAAACATGTTTTGTTTGCAATTTTGATATTTGTTAATGGCTTAAAAATTCTTCTTTTTTTAATTTTCCGAAAGCTTGAAAAAAAGTATAAAGAGTTTACTTTTATTAATTGCTGCATACCCCAATATTACCCAATATATATATATATATATATATATATATATATTGAGACGAAGTTTTATTATCATAAAAAATTTATTCATTAAAGAAAAGATTAATTTCAACAAGAATATGTATTATGATGATTAATTCAAAAACAAAATCATTATTAAGTCAATTAAAAGCAAAATAAATAATAAAAAAGTAATCACATTACATAAAAATAATCAAAATCACCATTAAAAAAATAAATAATAATGAAAATATAATTCTAAATGTAAAATAAAACAAACGAACAAATTATAAATTTTTGTAAAATATTTTTCTGTTAAATATATAAAAGGATTTTCAAAGATCTACAAAAGTGTATAAAAAGTTCTTCTACGAATAACACTTGTGCATATGTGTGACGTAAAATTATCAGAACTACGACTGCTAACATCGCGTGTTTGAAAAGTTAAAAAAGTTTCCATGAATTCCAAAACTTTAGAAGTGCACCTGTGCCTGTGTGACGTCAAATTATCAGAACTACGAGTGCTTGTACACACCATCGCGTGTTTGAAATATTTTAGTTTCCTCGAACTCCAAGAGCTTAGAATAGCAGGTGCACGTTGTGACGTATGAGTTACTCGGAAGTATATCGGTCGAATTTATGACTTCAAGCCTCAGTAAATATAATTTGAGAGCTTTTCCGACCATAATAAATTATATAAAAATTATTGAACATTAAAAATGATTATTGTATATATTATGTAAAAAAATTGTTTGTAAAATATAAGTAGTTAGTTAGAAATAAGCAAATTAAGAAATAGTTCCTTCTGATTGGTTCTCGTGGAGTTTTTAAATGAAGCATTTTTATTGGTCAGAGAATAATGAGAGAGGGATCTCAGTTTTACGTAAAAGAACCAGTCAGAAAGAATAAAAGGAGATTCAAGCCAAATTTTAAGAGAGTCAAGACCCTTTATACAAACATTAAAGCTTCGTTTAAAAAAATTTTCAACAAACATTTAAGATTTAATTTTAAAAAACTTTCACGACTCAATACTCAAGTTTAATTTTAAAAAAAAGATTCAAGACTCATTTTCAAAACATTCAACAACAGTTATAAAAATATTCAACTCGTAATTTACATTTTTAAAAAAGACTTTGATTAGTCATAAATTTTATTAACTTTATAAGCATCCTTCGACTTTGAATAGAAAATAAGTTTGTTGAATCAAGCAGAATCACTTTATAATATAATAGTTCCAAATGTAATTTTAATGATACAAAAGTAAGTATCAAATTAAAATAAGAAGCTTGACTTACCTTATATCAGAAATAATCCTAGTATAAAACTTTGTAACACACCACTTGTAAAAAGGGAGTCTTATCAACCAGTAAATTGTATCAAATTCACAAGTAAACAATAATAAATTCTACATCGTAAGAGTTTCTGTCTTTAATTAAACCATTGGAAGTTTCTGCATACCACGTGTCTACCAGAAGAGAAGATCGACCACCAGTTCCAGCGACATCTACATGTGAATGGCGAACACTCGAGAGACAAAGTTAAAAAAAGGTACCGTTATTTAATTTGTATTAAGTGTGCGTATAAACTGTTTTAAAGCGATAATAATTATTAGTCGCTAGAGAACATTTATACTACTTTATTGTAAAGATTTTTGAATTTCATTTTGATAGAAAATTTATAATTTGTTTGAGCGTAAATCTGTGGTGAAACCTGTACGACCTGAGATATAATTTTTCGATTAACGATAGTATTTATTTTCAAGTTAAACAAACGAGCGTAGAAACATTTAATTTTATTTGAGCTAGTCATCATTATACATATTATTTAAGGGGCTAAAAAACATTATTATTGTAGTAAAAAACTTCAACAATTACTTCAAATCAAATAAAAACAAACCACTAATAATATCATGCCACAATTAACGTGAATTTACTAAAATAACATTCAATCATCAGAAAAAATTAAAATAATAGAACAAAAAAGAAAACATAAGAACCCAACAACAATAAATTAATAAAATCATAATAATATATATATATATATATATATATATATGTTTATCGGACGCATGTTTTGGGACCATATTTTCAAATTGTCATATTAGGCACAAAAAAATATTGTTTCAAAGAAAAAAGAAAAATTTTTTTATATATATAAAAATTATAGAAATTAGATAGTTCGAGACCAATAACTAAAGGCATAGTTCGAGGACTGACCCCGAAGTATGTTATAATAAAATGGGTTTAAAGTATTTATTTCATATATGCCATTAATATATTATTAGTGATAAGCATGATTCGAGGACTACTATTGTATATAACGAAAGGGGTAAGATTAACTAATTTTACTTTCAATCCTTGAATGCATGGTTTGAGGACCACACCTATACTATGCTTTGACGTTACGCTTAAAAATAAATTATTTGATGACTTTTATACTGATGAACTTAGACATAGTTTCAAACCTTTTTTCCCACTTTTTGTTCTTTACGAATAGAATAATTTATAATTGTAGACACTTACGAATACATAATTTTTATGGTAAATAAATATTTAAATATAATTGTCATTCAATTAAACTTTTTTTTAAATAATCAATTTTATATTCTAAAAACCATCTGTATGTATCATGATTATATATGATAAATAAAAATGCTTAGCTTATGCTGAAAAATGTATTTATTTTGTCACTTTTAAAATATAACTGGCAAAATACCAAGAATATAAGATAATGAAAAAATTAAATTATATAAAAAGATAAGAAAATAAGAAAAACCGAAAAAAGAAAAAAAATAATAATCATAAAGGAAATAAAAAAAATTAAATGAAACATAATTGAGAACATTTGACGGAGTAGTCTTGACGTTGAATTACAGTTACTCGCTTGGTACAATGGTACAATTGAGCATTCTCCATTATCGAACTTTACAAGACAACGTTGTTATATACAAATATCACCAATATTAACTGATTTTTTATTAGCTAATTAAGCATATTAATTCAAAATATATTATCTTCATTGAATAGATCAAATTTTTTATTATTTATTATGTGTAAGAATAATTTTAAATTAATTATATAAATGTAATATGATTCCGAGAACTTTACCATACGATTCAAATGTCTTGACAAATACCTATATTTATATATTATATAATATATAAATCCCAAATTGTCTGTTCCTGAACTGCATCACTACCTATATAAAAAATTGTCGAGTGGTCTCATACTATGCACAGAGAGTATAAAAAGATCCCGCCAAATATGTATATAAATATTATATCGCAGTGGTTCCGAATCATGCTGTTAAATTCACTAGTCGAACTCATGATACAAAAAATTTACAAGATATCACGTATGTTTGGAGCATGGTTAGTGACGTCACCTTGTGACCAGAGGCCATTGTTTACAGGTTATAATTTTAAATTTTCCTGGGAAAATATAAAATAAATTAAATAAAATATCAAATTCCTATATATTAACGTTGAAACGCACTAAAGAAAATCAGAAGGTGACGTCACATACGCAGATCGGACGAGTTTTGAACCGCTAGATATCATACCTTATGTTTAGTTGTATCATGAGTCGAAGTCATGTTTATTTATATAAACAAAGCCGTGATCCAGAACGAAATAAATAAGCAATATAATTGGGATGTTATTTGGAATTTACTGAATATTAAATACATATTTGGATTAAAGTAAACGATGAAGCACTTCAATAGTATACACTGCTCAACAATTGAAGTGGATATTTTTTAAATTTCAGAAAATTGCGTACAAAAATAATATTTTAAATATAGGTTTCATGGTATCAGTAAACTCTGTTTATAGCAAATTGTTTTTGTCTTTTTATTTATTTTTATACGCTGTTATCTCTTTAAACAGAATTGTAGGAATTCTATTTCAAAATACTAACATTTTAGTCGCGTAGAAGGGCTTGCAGTGACTTTAACATTGTTACTTAGTCCGTAAATCTGTCTACCTGGAAAAAAGGCGCTATGGCGATTAGAAACAGTGCAACTCGATCAATTAGTATGTTGGATACACAAAGGCTTAAGTCAAGAAGAAGTTGCTACACGGCTAAATGTGTCCCAAAGTGTTATCAGTAATAAATAATTCTGTATTTTAAATTGATATGTAAATAATGTATTGAGAATCTACACTTCGTATTACTTTTCCTTTCAAAACATATAAACAGCTTGGTAGTTGATAATTAAAATTATCAATTTGATTACGTTTATTTATTAAAACAGAAAAGATATAAAAAAAATAGTTACAGTTTTTCGTTTACACATTGTTAATATTTTATTTTACAGGTATTATTTTATTAAGAATAATAAAAAACTGTTCGTTTTAACAAAACTTCCAATGTTTATTTAAAAAATTGCTTTTTTAACCTTAATAACAGCCGTTTCGCTAGAATTAGCATCGTCAGATTGACATATTGAAGTTACATTTTGTTTGTTTGTAGCTAGGTACCTACCTGATGTTTATTAGGTAGTTATAAGGCTAGACCAAGTATGGAAGTAATAAGACATAACAATATTAAAGCCTAGATGTTATTAGCCCTAAGGTATTATCCTGGATGTACTTTCCTCTAAGATCAGTATAACTGTGCAATGATATAGAAAAAACAGGAAAAACTATATCATACTGATCTTTACAATAACTTAATATATTTGTGTTACAATTACGTTTTATCTATGTATAAAATAAAGACTCAATCAAAGCAAACACTTTAAAAGTGGAGAACTTCCCAGATTTATTTGTTCAATAACAACTTTAAATTGTGGATCTGCTAGATGTCAAGTTCTTCAAGGAAATCTAAATTTTGTTTTTATTACAAGTGTGTAGTATTTGTATGTCATTGGTGTGTAAGAGTAAGGTTGAATGTTCAATTTAGGTATTATTTTATTTAATTTTAATCACCACCTCAAAAATAATAGGAAGATTTTATTTTAGTTTTATACCATCGTTAAAATCCGTTACATTTAACTTCGCTTGAGGTTTGCATCGTTTGACACTTTGACAAATTAAGTATGTACAGCCAAAGACAAATGAAACGTACTCACAAGGCAAACACCAAAATTCATAAAAACTCAACTAGTTTCATTTACTTATTATATGCCTGGCAACGCCGATGAAATGTATTAGAAATACATTAATTGTGACCTTAATAACGTAGATCTATCTATTTGGAGGGGATAGCAGACGTTTCAACAATACATTTTGGCAAATTTGGTTTACTCCACATTTTTAGTATTAGAAGTGACTATAACAATAATTATTGTTATAGTCACTGGTATTAGTCTATGGTTAATTGTGTATATTTAGAGAACACTGGGCAGAATATTAAATAATACGTCTATTGTGTAGTTTTCATAGTTTCTTAAGAATTTTTACATATTCATTCTCTGGTTCAACTATTTTGCATTGTTATAACACAATTTTCGTTGCTTGGGATTTAGTGAATAGATCTTGAGTTGAGGGTGTATTGGGGTGTATTAATATTTACTCAATAGTAATTAATATAAACCGTAGGACGATAGTTCATTTTCTAACATTTTTGTGTTTGTGCTGTTGGAAATATGTCGAATATGTTTCGATATGTTTTCGACTTTTCGGTGGTTTTTGTTGGTTTTCGATTTTGTCGATTCGTTTTATAAAATTAACTAGTGTAAAGATATTTTTGAGCGATTCGTCTTTATTGGTCACCGAATACGACAAAAAGTTACAACGTATATGAACTCTCTTAAAATAATTTAAAATGAGATAGCGAATGTTTTTTTCTGAACATTATCCCGAGTCGAGGACGAGGGATAATATAATTTCTGAAATCAGTTCATCAAGGAAATGTAGAATATCCAAAAATGTATAGGGTGTTCCATGGGGTGACCATAGGGGGGAGCGGGTTATATAATATGTATTGAAAATGAATTAAAACACTGTGACTTTCATTACTAACGTTTCGTTTATGTGATTGGGAACTTTCTAAAAGTTTAATACAAAATTAAAATACATCGATCGTTTGCAAAACAGCCAATAAAGTTTAAAAAAAAACATATAATGTATAAATAAAATCTTTTAAATAGTAATAAAATAACAATATTTATATCTACATTAGTTGGTACTTGATTCGTACAACGAGTTTTACGATATTATACATGGTGTGGACTAAAATTTACTAAATGTTCACATTAATAGATTATGGTATATTTGGCTTGGTTATTGACATCTTGTTTATTGTTTACTGCGTTTGGTTCTTTTTTAATATAGATCATTTCTTTAATTATTAATTTTTTGTAGTTTGGATCTTCAGTTAATTATTTTAGTGTTTTTTGAAGTTAAATTCGTGTTTTTAATTTTTTTCATACTTGTGAAGTACGGTTGAGGCATTTTTTGTGTATTTATGGCCATTTAACCGGTTTTCCAATAAAAGTAATTCCATAATTTTCACTTGAAAATTTTTACTAAAACGACAGAACGTATTAACCATTAATTTTTACAATTAAAAAACCTCTTTTTTGCAGTTTATGGAATAAATTTCGTAGGTTTCATTAGGCAATATTTGGTTAAGCCCCAAAATCCTCAGTTTTTAGAATTATTTCGATTTATTTTTTACGTCGCATAAAAGAAATTCCATATTTCACTTACACCTAGAACATAAGCAAAATTAAATCTCTTAAACCTGATGACCATCCTAAAAAGTTAAACATATCATATTGATCTTTTTTTCATGTCCAGTAACTCCGCTTAAAAAGATAACTTCGAACGTTCATTTGTATGTCCAAAACTGTTAAAATCTCAATCCATTAGACGAAAGTAGGTATATCTTTTTACTTGCATATATGCATATTTTTATAATAACTACCCATTTATTTAGTCTTCATAAACCTCGAAGTCTTAAAAGCTTTTTAGTCATTTTTCACACTACTTCACAAAAAATATTTAATTACTATATTGTGAAAGCACAAATCAAATTATTCTGTCGCGATATTTGAACCTCTCCCTCCTCCCTCTTTCCCAAATTTCGAGAGCCACCGACTGGTCAAAGGTTTTTCACTAAAAGTAAATATCTATTACCTACGTATTTATTCTTATTACATTACATCTACATAAAATATTATTCCACAACTTAGATTATGTAGGACACTAACGAACATTGTCGTGTATTATGAATAATTAATGATGATAATAATTAATTTAATAAACACTTATGATTTCCTAAGAATAAAATAACGGTAAACCTTTTCTAAACTAAAGAGACCTGGTCACAATTCTTTTCGCAGCGCTGCAACATGAGGTCGGCGACTAATCCCACCTAAATCTAGTTGTGCGTTTCATTTGTCTTTGATCTACCTACGTATTTATGTTCTTTATGAATCGGTCTATCTATTAGTATTAGTGAAAACCGCATGAAAATTCGTCAAGTAGTATTGATTTTATTGGTAATAATCGTGCGCGTAATGGATATCCCAAAGATATAACTATTTAAGAACATTAAATAAAGAAACCTTGAACAAACCTTCCTCACTTTCATTTTTAAATTCAATGACAGCTGTTTCAATAAACTATTGACTTATTGAAGTTACATTTCATTTATTCAAGGTAGCTATCTGATGTTGATTAGTAGTGTTAAGATTAGACCAAGTATTGAAGAAATACATTTTTTCAAAAAATGTTTTGCATTCTTTGTATTTTGAAAATGACATTTAACATAAACACTTTTTGTTGTAACGCCTTTAAACATCATTCTTTAGTTATTTTGTTTATAAAAATTAAAACTCCTCTTTATAATTTGAAAAATCAAAGAATATTTATAAAATTGCAATAAATTATATAAAATTATGTAATTATACTATTTTTTATAGGTATTAATTGAATTACTAAAAACACCATATTTAAATAGTAAAAGAAATAAAAACAATTGTTGAATTTCAATTATTCTAAAAAATCAACCAGCATTCTCATAAATGTATACCACACCTAAATTTGATTTAAAACAGAACCTTGTTTACCGTCGTGCCATATTAGTAAGGTAATTTTGTTTGTATACATCATTTTATGAAATCGATATACCTACCTAAACTGCTCAGTTAGTTGCCGAGTACCTATGCATGATTCTATTATACTTATTATTAACTGAAAAGAAATATACATACTATATCTATATATAGTTTTAAGTGTATATATATTATTTGTGGCAATAAGAAAAATAGCAATTCATTATTAGTTAAGTAGTAAATCATGAAAAATTTTAATTAAGGAATATTGGATGGTAATTTTTATAAATTTATGTTAAATTAAAATAATTTTTTAAATTGATTTTCTAAAATCTAAAATGGCCCTGAACTATGCTGTTTATAAAGGTATCCACTGTCCCTGAACTATGCTATAAAAACCTGTGGAACGGTCCCAAACTATAATAAACGAGATGAAAAATCTATATAAATATATTCATCTGTCTGGTTTTGATTCATGCCATAATATAAAGGTCTTGAACTATACGTTGTATATAAATATCGTACGGAACCTGGCCTCAAAGCATGCAAATGTCCTCAAACCATGCTATATATCGAAAATTTGACCCCAAAGCATGCTTCCGACATACATATATATATATATATATATATATACAATTTATTAAAATAAATGTTTCCGAAAGCTTGGATATTCAAAAAATAGTGTGCTTTTATTTAAGCCCTTCATATATTGACTACAATACCCAAAATTAAAGTAAAGAAATTGTGTTTTTTTTCCAAACTAGTCAAAAAAATTGTGACTACTTTTATATATATATATATTGTAATAAATTACAATTATTTTGAATGTACTGATTGCATAAATATTGTTATTATTGATGTAATTATTAATTTTGTTGTTTTATAATTTGAAATTTTTATTTTTAAAGTTTTGTGGGGCTATTATTTATATTTAAATTTGTTTCAATTTTAATTTAATCCTTTTTTAATCTAAAACACCTTAAAATTTCTTTATTTTATTGATCCTTCTGTTTAAAAAAAAATTATGTTATCAAATTTAAAATATGTAATTTTGTTTATCATTTATTATTAAATTTTATATATCAAAATCAATTATTTAGCATTATAGACTCATAAACTCAGTAGTCAGTTCAAATGTAAGATTTAACAATATTTTATTTATTAACTTTGTTTTCCCTAAAAGAATAATATACCCTTGATCTCTTCAATGATACGGCTATGGCAGATTTTGTGCGCATCAACCCCCGCACATAGAAACACGTGATACTTAACAGTAATTTCTGGGGTGAAAGTTGTTGGGACGCGTGTCGTGTGTCTATTAATTGTTATAAACTTCTTAGTGATACAGTGTTCTCAGATCAAGATTATAGAAAATTTGTTTAATGATATCGAAATATATTACTCACAATGTTTATAATATTTGTGAAAATGATATTAGTGAATATAGTTAAAAACATACCCTAAAGCACTTGCTAGTTGACGGTGATAAATGGAAATTTTTCGTAGCGGCTTCCCAGATTCAGCCTCCTTCCAATGGTAATCTACAACACGTACAAATGTTTCCTTGGATGGATATTAAACAGGATTATGACCACCGGATATTATTTCTCCTTGGTTTCTTCCGGAATTTTTATATTGTAGTTACAGGTTAGTCAAAAATATTTAATTTTTTTTTTTTTTTAGGATTTTATTTTATTAGCTGGTACTATTTCTATTTACAATTTTCCAATAAACTTTGTTTTACAATATTTCATATAATTGATTATGTTAATTGTCAGCCATTTTTAATTTTTAACAGTCATCCGCCATTGTTTTTATAATAATTTTCAAAAATACTGACGTGGATTGGCCTTTTGATAAATTTAGAATGCTCCGAATTTTCTTTTCCAAGGGCTTATATACCCTCGGTCAAATTTTCATAATGGCTGCCTTTTCGAGCGTGTTTTGTTTTTATATAACCTCTCTTACATCAAAATTTTGAAAAATTGACTTTTTAATTATACATTTTCTGACCTTAAAATTATTACAAATTAAATCTGTACAATTTATTTCATTATAAATTAACATTTTTAGAATTTTAAAATCAACCTTTCTTTATTAAAACAGCTGGCTTTGTGGAGTAAACAATGTCAGCCATTTTGACGCTAATTATTAATATAAAATTTAACAATTGTGAGCTAATATCTCTTTTTGGCCAATAATTTTAACAAAAATTGAAATTTTACATATTAAAATATGATCAGATAACTTTTATTTTCAATGACACCGCTTATATTAGCTTTTATTTTCTTTTAAAAATTTTCTATGTCATAGCGATTTACATACAAAATTTATCAAGTAAACGAATTAATAACATCCAAAAACATCAAAAAAACAACTTAAAATTAATTACTTTACAAAAACATACAATTACAACAAATAGAAACATCAATTAAACATCTAATACTAAGTTTAGGTCTTTCTCATACAAGCACCTTTTTAAAGTTTATAGTCAACGTTTTTAATCACCACATCACTATTTATAGTGTTTTTTCATTGAATTTATCATTCATAAAGTCTTTGATCAAGCTTGATTAAATAGTCTTAGCTTGTAAACACAAACATCACTTTCTCACAGCTTTATTCTATCATGTAATATATTTCAATATCTCTCTTTTTAGATTCTGTCTTAAATAGTGTATTTTTATCAAGTCTGAGATGTTCAGGACATAGGGACTACTAGACTTGTATTGACATCCGATACATCATACTACAAGACTCATCATTTGATACTTAAATGAATTTGAAAATATTGTTTAGGGTAAGTAAAATTTATTTATCAAATTATAATCATTGTCTCTGATTCATTTAATTTGCTCAAATATTTAAATTAGTTTGTTGAGATTTAAATTTTTGTATCTTATATTACTGACTGTATACAGTTAAATATTCTCTACTTCATATAATAATTTTAAATAACCTATACCTTACTTATTCTCATTTTATAGCTACTTATAAAAAAAATATTATTAAAATCATTATTATTATTAACCTTAATTATTACTTATTTAGCTTTTGATCTAACTAACTTAATATAACTAATATAGTTGGTTTCTTACTAATATTGTATTCCTATGATTTATTATTAACATATTTTTTTTTTATTTTTTTATTTTTAGCTTAAACAAATTAGTGTTTTGGATTTTGATTCTTGGATCGACTACTGGTATTATGAACTCATCTTATCAAGATGGTTTTTGTGTTCTTGTGTGTATTACGGTTTATTGGATTGGCTCTAATAAAGAAATTTTTGGTGTATTAATCATTTAATGAAAAGATTTGTAAATAACATCCATGTTTAATGGTTTACTTCAATTCAAGTTATTTATTTGGTAAGTTATATTTACTATTATTTTTTAAAACATTACAAATTTCCCCCAATTTAATTTTAACAAATTGTTACTCGGTAATAATTTTTAAAATTTAATTCCATTATATTTGATCCAAATCTAATAAGCTTCAAATTCCACTTTGTTATCTTTCAATTCTAACATATACCTTAATTGTATCTTACAAATAATCTTCATTAATATCTTACATAAAATTCTAATTCATTTGGTTGTATATAACCACTAACTATTTATTGATAATTCATACTTTTATTCCTAATTTTAACTACAATATAATATTTACTTGTTCTAATATCTACATCTTAAACTATCTTATATTCTAAATTTAGCTAGATTTTTAAAATGTTGATCTATTGATGGTATGCATATAAGTTTTTAACGTTTACCTTTCCCCTCAATAAATTGTTATGTGGATTTCTTAAAATATAACTGTTTTCATAAGCTTTTTCGATTATAAATGGTCCTATAAACGGTAGTTTTAATTTTGCACACTCATTATTTCTTTTGTTGGCTACCTGTAGTGACCTTTCAATTACCCAATCCCCTTCTTTGAATATCGTTGGTTTCTTTAAATTTTTGTATCTCCTTTTAAATATCGTTCTGCATTTCTTTTTAATTTATTATGAAAAAAATTTTTAATTAAATTACTATTCTGCTCTAATTTTGTACAACTACTAGTGAATTGATATATGATTTGTTACTTCTTCGAATTATTCCTTCAATCTATAAGATTTTTTATTCTCTCTTCACTCTTTTCTTTTAATTTTAATGGTACAGGATATATTCTCACCTTAAACTCCTCAACATCTCTCACCTCCATATTATATTCATGTTCGGTAGCTTCTTTTGGCTCCTTAAACATCAAACACTATACTTCATCAACAAATCTCCTACAATATTGTAATATATTCCATCACAATCAAATCATCATTTTCAAATACATCTTCTTCTTTCTTCTATTTACTTCATAATCATAACTTTCTTCTTTATACTTCATACTCATAATTTTCTTCTTTATCATAATCATTTCTAATATAAATAATATCCTTCTTACTATCTTCTACTTCTTCTATCATATCCATTGACATCCATATACCATTTAGTTATACCTTCTTCTCTTCTTTATAATTAATTATAGTTTCTAATTGTTCCTATGTATCATTTAATATTACCATATCACTATCCAAATTAAACACAGCTAGTAGTTTATAATTTATTATGATTTCAACATAGATTTATTTTAATATCATATTTGTTTATTTATTTCATATAACCTTTGTTTTTAATATCAGTTATTATTATATTTGGAATTTTATTTCATTATTCGTTAATATTATTTAGTTTTGAAATTGATTTTGAATCTATTAATGATGTTTTATTTCTTATATTAAGTAAAATTTTTAACGGTTTGTCATAATTTCAATCTTGAATATGCAATAACTCATTAGAATGTATTTGATTTAAGTTTCATTTCAATTAGTATAATTAATATAACAGTTTATCATAATTTTTACCCTTGAATATTCAATGACCCATTATAATATAATTGATCTAAGTTTCATTAAAGTTAATATAATTAATTGGGGTGGTATTTTAAATTTAATATAATACACAACATTTTAAAATTCAAACAATAAAACTTACTTACTACCTATAAATATAATTAGCAATATTATTTACACCTTGCTACTACCTTCTTCCTGCTCAATAACATATTCATTTTCTTTTTCAGCTTCTTCCAATTTCTTTCTACAAGTCTCTTCCTGTTTTTTGTTGCTTTCATTAACATGTGTAATTTTTTATCATTGGTTTGTTTTCTCATTCTTTTAAATTTTCCTATATCGGTGTTCATATTTATTTCTTCCTTTTCTTTCTTTGTTTCGATAAGTTTCCTTCCAAACAATTGTTCAAATAAATTTTTAATCTTCTTGTTTTCATCTACATCCATGATCATACTTGAATCAATCTTATTCTTATTTTCATCCATGTTATATTTAGTATAAGTTTGCATTAATTTATTCATTTCAATCTTCTCAGTTTCAACATCTTTATCTTTGTTTCTGTCAAACTTCATATTGTTATTATTCCCACAACTAATTATTCTTGTCTCCCCGGACATCTTCATCATTTCTCTTCTCATATTTGTTACTTTTTCTTCTTGTTCTTTCTTCTTTTTATTTATATTATGTTCCATTTCTATTAATTTTTGTTTATATTCTTTGTTTTCCATTTGTTCCACTTCTTCTTGTATATTTTTGATTTCCAATTTAAGTTCTTTAATTGTTTTCTTGTTTTCTTCTTCCGCAATTTTGAAATTTAATTTTATCTCCTTACTCAAGTCTTCCTGCACTCCTTGTATATTTTTATTTATTTTCATAACTTCTCGGTCAATCTTCTTGTTATTTTCTTTTACTTCTTCTTTCAAAACTTTCCCATCTTTCTTGATTTCATTTATTTGTTTCAAGTGGTTCTCTTCTACTTCCATAATTCTTCCAATCATCTCCTCTCTAACCTCCTGTTTGGTACTCCTTATTTCTTCCCGTAATTTACAATTTTGTTCCCCCATTTCTCCCCTTAATTCATCAAATTTCTTATTTATATCTTCTTTATTCTCATCCAGTTTCTTATTTATATCTCTTCTTAAATCTTCATTGTTTTTGTCTAATTTTGCATTATTTTCTTCTAATCTCTTATCCATCTTCTTCATATCTTCCTTCATGTCTCTTCTCAAATCTTCATTATTTTTGTTCATGTCTTTCTTTAAATCTTCATTCATTTTGGCTAAATTTATCAACATCTTCATCACTTCACTCTGATCCTCTTTTCCTTCCACTCTTCTTGTTTCCTGCATTTTTTTATGTTCTTGTTCTTCTTGTCCATCTTCGTTTCTTCCATCCTGCACTCCACGATCTCCAGATCCCTGATTTCTTTCTTCATCTACCTGAGTACCTACTTCTTCCCCAGACTTCTCTCCCACTTGCTTTCCATCTCTCAATGTCATTTTGTCCATTTTAAATAGTTTTATTCAATTTCATTCAATATTAAATATAAGATTTTGTTTAATAATTATGTAATTATTGTTATTATTGTAAAACACAATATACAATTTAAAATTATAACAGTTTTACACTTTTAATATCCAATTTCTCCTGATAACCTACCAAATTAGATATCAAACTTGTTTATTATATTTTAAAAAAAAACTTTACCTTTACAACCAGTTGATTTTTAATTATAACCAATTAATTTATTATAATCAATAGTTTTTTTATTATAGCCCCACGTTGGGCGCCATTTTTGTAATAAATTACAATTATTTTGAATGTACTGATTGCATAAATATTGTTATTATTGATGTAATTATTAATTTTGTTGTTTTATAATTTGAAATTTTTATTTTTAAAGTTTTGTGGGGCTATTATTTATATTTAAATTTGTTTCAATTTTAATTTAATCCTTTTTTAATCTAAAACACCTTAAAATTTCTTTATTTTATTGATCCTTCTGTTTGTAAAAAAATTATGTTATCAAATTTAAAATATGTAATTTTGTTTATCATTTATTATTAAATTTTATATATCAAAATCAATTATTTAGCATTATAGACTCATAAACTCAGTAGTCAGTTCAAATGTAAGATTTAACAATATTTTATTTATTAACTTTGTTTTCCCTAAAAGAATAATATACCCTTGATCTCTTCAATGATACGGCTATGGCAGATTTTGTGCGCATCAACCCCCGCACATAGAAACACGTGATACTTAACAGTAATTTCTGGGGTGAAAGTTGTTGGGACGCGTGTCGTGTGTCTATTAATTGTTATAAACTTCTTAGTGATACAGTGTTCTCAGATCAAGATTATAGAAAATTTGTTTAATGATATCGAAATATATTACTCACAATGTTTATAATATTTGTGAAAATGATATTAGTGAATATAGTTAAAAAACATACCCTAAAGCACTTGCTAGTTGACGGTGATAAATGGAAATTTTCCGTAGCGGCTTCCCAGATTCAGCCTCCTTCCAATGGTAATCTACAACACGTACAAATGTTTCCTTGGATGGATATTAAACAGGATTATGACCACCGGATATTATTTCTCCTTGGTTTCTTCCGGAATTTTTATATTGTAGTTACAGGTTAGTCAAAAATATTTAATTTTTTTTTTTTTTAGGATTTTATTTTATTAGCTGGTACTATTTCTATTTACAATTTTCCAATAAACTTTGTTTTACAATATTTCATATAATTGATTATGTTAATTGTCAGCCATTTTTAATTTTTAACAGTCATCCGCCATTGTTTTTATAATAATTTTCAAAAATACTGACGTGGATTGGCCTTTTGATAAATTTAGAATGCTCCGAATTTTCTTTTCCAAGGGCTTATATACCCTCGGTCAAATTTTCATAATGGCTGCCTTTTCGAGCGTGTTTTGTTTTTATATAACCTCTCTTACATCAAAATTTTGAAAAATTGACTTTTTAATTATACATTTTCTGACCTTAAAATTATTACAAATTAAATCTGTACAATTTATTTCATTATAAATTAACATTTTTAGAATTTTAAAATCAACCTTTCTTTATTAAAACAGCTGGCTTTGTGGAGTAAACAATGTCAGCCATTTTGACAATTATTAATATAAAATTTAACAATTGTGAGCTAATATCTCTTTTTGGCCAATAATTTTAACAAAAATTGAAATTTTACATATTAAAATATGATCAGATAACTTTTATTTTCAATGACACCGCTTATATTAGCTTTTATTTTCTTTTAAAAATTTTCTATGTCATAGCGATTTACATACAAAATTTATCAAGTAAACGAATTAATAACATCCAAAAACATCAAAAAACAACTTAAAATTAATTACTTTACAAAAACATACAATTACAACAAATAGAAACATCAATTAAACATCTAATACTAAGTTTAGGTCTTTCTCATACAAGCACCTTTTTAAAGTTTATAGTCAACGTTTTTAATCACCACATCACTATTTATAGTGTTTTTCATTGAATTTATCATTCATAAAGTCTTTGATCAAGCTTGATTAAATAGTATTAGCTTGTAAAAACAAACATCACTTTCTCACAGCTTTATTCTATCATGTAATATATTTCAATATCTCTCTTTAGATTCTGTCTTAAATAGTGTATTTTTATCAAGTCTGAGATGTTCAGGACATAGGGACTACTAGACTTGTATTGACATCCGATACATCATACTACAAGACTCATCATTTGATACTTAAATGAATTTGAAAATATTGTTTAGGGTAAGTAAAATTTATTTATCAAATTATAATCATTGTCTCTGATTCATTTAATTTGCTCAAATATTTAAATTAGTTTGTTGAGATTTAAATTTTTGTATCTTATATTACTGACTGTATACAGTTAAATATTCTCTACTTCATATAATAATTTTAAATAACCTATACCTTACTTATTCTCATTTTATAGCTACTTATAAAAAAAATATTATTAAAATCATTATTATTATTAACCTTAATTATTACTTATTTAGCTTTTGATCTAACTAACTTAATATAACTAATATAGTTGGTTTCTTACTAATATTGTATTCCTATGATTTATTATTAACATATTCTAATACTTTTTTTTTTTAATTTTTTATTTTTAGCTTAAACAAATTAGTGTTTTGGATTTTGATTCTTGGATCGACTACTGGTATTATGAACTCATCTTATCAAGATGGTTTTTGTGTTCTTGTGTGTATTACGGTTTATTGGATTGGCTCTAATAAAGAAATTTTTGGTGTATTAATCATTTAATGAAAAGATTTGTAAATAACATCCATGTTTAATGGTTTACTTCAATTCAAGTTATTTATTTGGTAAGTTATATTTACTATTATTTTTTAAAACATTACAATATATATATATATAAAAATGAAGATATTTGGTTAAGCCCGCTAATTAATTAATTTATTCCCGCAAAAATACTACTACCATTTATATATATATATATATATATATATATATATATATATATATATATATTTATATATATATGAGTAAATTTATGTTTTTATGTTTTTTGCCGACTAATAGGTATTAAACCAAAAATTCTGGTTTAATATATTGTAACGTTTATTTATTTTTATACTAATAAAATCACTAACACTGTTTAATTTATATAACACAATTTATTTACAATACTTTAATTTATATAAGACAATATTTCTAATCGCATTTATCTAACAACATACTACTAACTAACTTCAAATATTCAAATCGGTCCTTTATATATAGGTAAGTATTGTTCCAGCATACTCCAGTCTATTTTTGATCGTATCGAGTCTAGATGCTTCGCTCATCGGACGCCGTATATTCCAGAACGTATATTCTGGAAGACTCTCGCATCATCTGTTTCCTTCGCGTCTGGGTCATGGCGCCAGGGGCGTACTCGCACAACATTGCCCCCTCCTTAAGAGATAATTCCTCCTGGAACTTTTAAGGAATTGAGACTGGATAGAGATACTTGCAACTGAATCCTCGTCTACAATTTCCAGTTGCATGGAAATAACATGGAATGGTCTTTGATGTCAGCTGGACACGGGGCGAATGGCTGCATACCAACACTTGGACTTCGGTATCTTGAAAGATTACTTCCACCATATTTCGGATGACCCTCCAATCCAATGAGTTGCACTTTATTTTCGGCATGGCTAGCTTCTGTATGTTGGACTCCAATACGTGCTCTCTCAAGTTAAGTAATGATTCCCATATATTTCGATAAGTGGGCTGGTCTTGGTAGGTATTCTTGGTAATCAGATAGAAGAGGCAACGGGAGTCATCTCGAAGTATCAAAGCCTTCCCAGTGGCTGGTAACTGATTTCGAAGTTCTGACAATCGACCAAACTTCCTTCGAAAGACAGACGCTAAACCTCGGCCGTCGCTAATAGTGGCGGAAACGCTATGGGCCAATGAGTAGTCATCAGGAATTGTGAACAGGTCTTGCTGTTTCTCAATAGTCACGCCGTATCTAGCTTTCCCAGTACCTCCATATGCACCCATAAATTATTCGAAAGCAAGGTCGGGTGTATCTTGGACTTGATTTACGACTTCTTCTTCCTGGTCATGATCTTCAAATTTTGCCAGTCGGTTTCGGTGTACTACCTTAGGTTTTCCATTCGGGGTCTTTATTATACGGTATATGACGTCATTGATTCTTTTCTTAATGATGTATGGTCCCTCCCAAGATTGTTGTAGCTTTGGTGAGTACCCCTTCTGTCTTTTCGGGTTATGGAGCCATACTTTGTCACCTACTTGGAAACATCCCTCTATAGCTTGGGTATCATACCGTTTCTTCATTCTGTCACTGGCAACTTGGAGATGGGAGCGAACCAAATCATGCATGTCGTCCATTTTTCTTCGTAACTGGATTACATAGTCTTCTCCAGCTATATCCTCTCCAGGTCGGCATCCAAACTCGAGGTCGCATGGTAACCTCATCTCGCGTCCAAACAAGACTGTTGCTGGTGTTTGACCTGTTGATTCATTGACGGTGGATCGATAAGCCATTGCAAAGAGCGAAATATACTGGTCCCAGTCTCTTTGGTGATTGGATACTACTTTTGATAGATATTTGCCAATGGTTTTATTCATGCGTTCTACCATTCCATCCGATTGTGGGTGCAATGCTGTAGTTCTTGTTTTCTTCATTCCTAAATTGTCGCAAATTCCTTGAAAGAGTTGACTTTCGAAGTTCCTTCCTTGGTCACTGTGAATCTCCAAGGGCACTCCATATCGGCAAATAAACTCCTTCACTAGCACGTCTACGACAGTTGCTGCCTCTTGATTTGGAATGGCGTAGACTTCAACCCACTTCGTAAAATAATCCATTACCACCAACATGTATTTATTCTTATTCTCAGTAGTGGGGAACGGTCCAGCAATATCTAATGCAATTCTCTCAAATGGGCTACCAACGTTATATTGTTTCATGGGAGCCTTTTCTCTTTTCTGAGGTCCATTACTAGCAGCACAGATGGTACACTTCTTACACCAGTCCTTAACATCATCGGAACTATTCATCCAATAAAACCTTTCACGAACTCTCTGCAGGGTTTTCTTGACACCAAGATGACCTCCTGATGGACTGTCATGTAACTGTCGTAGTACTTCTGCTACTCTACTCTTTGGTATAACCAATTGCTTTCTGTTAACGGAACCGTCATCATTTTCAATTATTCGCTTTAATAAATCGCCTTCCAAAATGAAAGACTCCCACTGAGCCCAATATGATTTAAGGACTGTAGAGAATTTCGACACTTCTTGCCAAGTAGGTCGACGATCTTCTATCTTCCATTCTCTCATTTTCTTTAAAACAGAATCATTATCTTGTTCTTCTTTAATTTTAGTAGGTGCCCAGTCGTCGTTAACTACAGTTGTTCGTAGTATTGCAGTTTCTTTTAATTCTGTCTTACTGCAGTGAGAACACTCTTCTGGGCACGGTCTTCTGGAAAGGGAGTCTGCATTTCTGTAACTTATCCCAGCTCGATGTTCGATCCTAAAGTCGTACTCTTGGAGTCGTTCGATCCACCTGGCAATTTGATCTTCAGGGTTCTTAAACTGCATTAGCCATTTTAGGGCTGCATGGTCCGTCTGGATTAAGAATTTTCTTCCATAAAGATATTGGTAAAAGTGTTCCACCGATTTCACAACTGCCAGAAGTTCTCTTCTCGTAACGCAGTAATTCCGCTCAGGTTTGGAGAGTACTTTACTAAAATAACCCAGGACTCTCTCTTGTCCATCTTGAATCTGTGAAAGGACTCCTCCAATTCCGACATTACTGGCATCTGTATCCAAAATAAATTCTCCTTCCGGTTGTGGTTAACCTAATATCGGTGCTGCGGTTAAATGCTTCTTCAGAGTTTCAAAAGCCGTTTGACAGTTTTTATCCCAGCAGAACTCTCTCGTTTCCTCTGTAAGGCGTGTTAATGGCTTAGCAATGTCTGAAAACTTTCTGATAAATCTGCGATAGTATGTACATAGACCAAGAAAACTTCTTATTTGATGTTTATCAGTTGGTTGTGGCCATTGTTTGATAGAAGAAACCTTGTCCTTATCTACAGACACGCCTTCCTTGCTGACAATATGACCCAGATAATTAACTTTGTCTTGGAATAACTGGCATTTCTTTGGATTCAGCATCAGTTGGGCAGCTTGAAGTCTTTTAAAAACATCTTCTAAGTTTTTCAGATGTTCTTCGAATGTCTCCCCTAAGACTATGATGTCGTCTAAGTAGACCAGGCACGTTTTCCAAGACAACCCTCTCAATACGTTCTCCATCAGTCTTTCAAATGTCGCAGGAGCATTACATAGTCCGAATGGCATGACATTGAACTGAAATAATCCAGAACCGGTGGTAAAGGCTGTCTTTTCTTTGTCTCTTGGGTCCATTTCTACCTGCCAATAACCAGACTTCAAATCTAAGGTAGAAAATAATTTACTTCCAGCTAGAGTGTCCAGGGTATCGTCGATTCGAGGCAGAGGATAACTGTCCTTCTTGGTAACATTGTTCAACTGGCGGTAGTCTAAACAGAACCTCGTAGTTCCATCCTTTTTCTTGACCAAGACTACCGGAGAGACCCATGGACTGGTAGAAGGTTCTATCACTCCATCTTCTTCCATTTCTCGAACAATCCTTTCAGCTTCTTGCCTCTTTGCCTGTGGTAATCTTCTAGCTGATTGACGAATTGGCTTGGCATCACCCGTGTCGATTTTATGTTTTACAGCAGAAGTACGTCCTGTCTTACCTCCCTTTGGTACAAAAATGTTGCGATACCGATGAAGAAAATCTTTCATTTTTCTTTTCTCTTCTCGGTTTAAAGATGTACCAGCAACCGCCCCCATTTGTTCAAACTTATCGTTGGAATTATCGGGAATAGCTGTCTGTCGAATTATAAATGTTACTGGTACGGAGGTTCCAACTTTGGTCTCTTTCTTGATCGTAATTGGGTGATCATTGACATTTATAACTCGTACTGGAATTTCTTTAGCAGAAGTGACCAATCCTTTTCCTATCAAAATTCCTCGACCGACCTCCTCATCATGGTTCCATGGTTCCATCATCACAGGTATTCCTTCGTCAATAGTTCCTTGCAGTCTGGCCGCTATGATCGTTTCGCTTCTACCAGGTACCACAGTATCCTCCTGGACAACGGCTGGCACGGTTTTGTCCTCATATGGATGAAGGAATATTTCTTCAGAACCAACTTTGATAACTCTGTTCTTGAAATCCAGTTGGAAACCATGTAAATTCATCACATCCATTCCTAATATAACATCTTCCTCAATATCAGCGACAATAACAGTATGCGTAAACTTTTCTGAGCCAATTCCTATTTGAACCTGGACTTCTCCAAGGATGTTAGCTCTATCACCTGTGGCAGTTCGCAGTCGTACCCTTGTTGGTAAAAGCTTCTTACGGCTATTTATAGTTGTTGGCCGTATAATCGTTCTGGTCGCTCCAGTATCCACCAATAGTGTATATTTTTTACCGTTGACTTCACCATCTACATATACACTGTCGTCGCGGCATTTCAAAGAGGCTATTAATATGAGAGGGTCTTTGGAAACGTTCCGGGTCGAAGCTGCCCCCTCTAGGCCGACCCGTTTTAGTTTTCCTGTGGAGCAGTTTCTTAATTCGTTGTGACCCCAGGGCGTTTACATGAATTGCGAACATGTCCTATTTCACCACAATTCCAGCACCTGATGGTCTTCTTCTTTTTCTTATCAGTAAAGTTCTTCATCATGTTTACTAATTGGTCTAACTTATTTTCATCTTCCTCTTCCGTTACGGATCTTACTTTACTGTATCCTCCACAAGCTTTCGAAGCCGCTTCATACTCAAGCGCGGCTGACAAGATGTCAACTAATGTTTTGTGGTGGGCTAATCGGAGTGTCTTTGCCATTTCGTGGTCACGAAGTCCATCAAGAAATGCTTCAACAGCTAAACATTCCATCATTTGTTCTGGAGCTGAAGGGTAAGCAAATCTTACCAATCTGGCAATATCTACTTCGTACTCTTGAAGTGTCTCCTCTCGCTTCTGTTTTCGAGTCTTTAACTGCGATCGGTGCAAGTTCTCCAAGTGTTCGTGACCATATCGCATGTTCAAGCTTTTCTTCAGTTGCTCAAAATCATCTGTGTCCTCCACTGGTATGGTCTGAAGAACATCCAAAGCGTCTCCTCTCAGAGCGATGGTAAGGTTTATTGCCTTCTCTTTTTGGGACCATCCGTTCGCTCTTGCAGCTGTTTCGAACTGTTTGAGATAATTTTCCCAAGACATCTTTCCGTCAAAGGTTGGGGCCTTAACACGAACAGAACTTTCGTTGCCTTCCAATTTCGGTTTCCGCTCCACTTTGTAGCTTCTCATTTCGTCCTTGTTTTCCTCCCCTAAATCTTCCATATCCTCTTTACCTCCTTTTTCCATCTCTTCCATTTGCTTTTCCATTTCTCTTATTTTCTCTTCAATTTTTTTTTCAAATGAAGACATTTTATTTTCCATAGAAGAAATGTCCAAAGAAACTTTGTTTTCCAAAGAAGAAATATCATTTTTTAAAGAAGACATATCAGTAGAAACTTTTTTTTCCAAAGAAGAAATGTCAGAAGAAACTTTATTTTCCAAAGAAGAAATATCACTTTTCAAAGAAGACATGTCGGAAGAGATATCACTCTTCAAAGAAGACATATCGGAAGAAACTTTATTTTCCAAAAAAGAAATATCAGAAGAAACTTTAATTTACAAAGAAGAAATATCAGAAGAAACTTTAATTTCCAAAGAAGAAATATCACTCTTCAAAGAAGACATATCGGAAGAGATATCACTCTTCAAGGAAGACATATCGGAAGAAACTTTATTTAATGAAGAAATAATTGTAGCAGAAGAGTCGTCTACAAAAATATGATTTTCTGGATCTAAACCATCATTTTCCAATGCCTGCTTAAGTCGCTCCAACAACTCAGTCTTTCTTCCTGTTGTTTCCAATTCACGGTCCTCCAGCTCTTGACGCAATTCTGTCACTTTCAAGTCACAAAGTTTTTTCGACATATTTATTTATTTATTATTTTTTTTTACCTTATTTATTTACAATATCCCACTTCTGACACCAATGTAACGTTTATTTATTTTTACTAGTCTTTTAATTTATTTTTATACTAATTAAATCACTAACACTGTTTAATTTATATAACACAATTTATTTACAATACTTTAATTTATATAAGACAATATTTCTAATCGCATTTATCTAACAACATACTACTAACTAACTTCAAATATTCAAATCGGTCCTTTATATATAGGTAAGTATTGTTCCAGCATACTCCAGTCTATTCTCGATCGTATCGAGTCTCGATGCTTCGCTCATCGAACGCCGTATATTCCAGAACGTATATTCTGGAAGACTCTCGCATCATCTGTTTCCTTCGCGTCTGGGTAATAGCGCCAGGGGCGTACTCGCACAACAATATATTGTTATGGTATGAACATGCCCAAAATAAATCATTTAAAAATAATCATAAAGCAATAGGACCAACTCTGTTATTTGGTTACTTAGTTAAATAAATTTATCACAATAAAAGAAATATAATAGAAATAAACTAATAAATAAGTCAAATTAAAACATGCAAAACTGATAATATTAATAAAAATAAATAACATTCTTTAGTTTTGGCAAACACTATATTCTAAATTATTAATCAATTTTAATAAACCCTATATAATCAAGAATTTAAGCTATAAATTGACAGATAAAAATAGGAGTACCAAATTCAAGCAAATTGTGTAAAATACCAACCTAAAATTTAAGGCTATAAAAGATATAAATACAAATATTTGACCACTGCAATGATAAAAACAATAACATAAAAATGAAACAAACACCATATAGAAACTAAAACATAATTTCATTTGAATAAACTCACAATATTTTTAAAGATTGGAAATATCAATTTAGTAACAAACTTTTAAAATGAATTTCATTGATTGAAATAAAACAAAAGAAAGTTTGTTTAGAAAACAAATGAAAAAATCAACAACTTTTTAACTAGATAAATAGTCTATTATAATTAAGGTCACATATCCACGTAACTGAATTTAGTTCTGTGAGTATAGTTAAATAGTGTGCATGGATGAATAAAAGAAACTTTAGATAAATAAGAATTGGAATAACTGTATAATTTGAATATTTTATTATATAAAAACCTAATAATAATAATTGAATAAAAGATAAAACACTTATCCAAGAGTACATGTGGCTGTTTTGTTTCAATTTTTATGATTCAATTGTAGTAATATACTTTATTGCCAACTTTCAACACGAAGGCCAAAGAACAGAGTCGGTCTTCATAAATTTTAATTTCACCTCACAATAAAATATTCCCTGAGAGTATAAAAAAAAGATTAAGAGTCTCATAAATTAGTTGAGATAATAATTAATGGCGGCCAACTAAAATATAAATAGAAAATTTAAATCATAAAAAAAATAAATATTCCAAAACCATAACAATATATATATTTATTAGAAAAGATAACACTATAACTATAGATTGGTACAGAAAACCAATAAATTCTGGTAGAATAATTTTTGGTCATATCATAAATTTTCAACTAAAATTAATTTAATAATGCAAATGAAAAAAAAAAAAAAAAAAATTTCAAATCAAAATATTCCGAAAACGGTACATAAAATCGAGTTTTACAAGAGTACCTTTTTGGTGTAGAATTAAACGATGTTTATGTTCACTTGGAGTTTTGACTAATAATTCTACCCTAAAAAAAGTTATGTTGAATAATACGTTGTATGAATCGTGTAACTAGCGCCCTCTATGAGAGTTAGTTATAAAAACGAATTCATGGGATATATCAGCTTCCAAAACATTGCAATGGTGCCAGTAGTTTCGGCAAAATCGTAAGAAATTTGTAATTTTTTATTTTTTTCAACGCCCTTTATCTTGAAAACGGATGGCAAACCCCAATTATTTTTCAGTTTTTTACCTATCCTAGAGACGGTGTTACCTTTTTTTGAAACACCCTGTATATAATATAGTCTTGACTGATATATTATGAAATTAAAAGTTTTTTTGAGGTAAGCAATCAATTATAAAAGGGCAATTAATGAAAACTTTTTATATTAGTGAATCTTTCCAAAAAGGTTTAATTTCTTCTTCAGCACAAACTAAAATTATAATAAATTTGTAACATAATATTATAATAGTTAAATTAAAAACTTACTATCGTGAGGTTAAATAGTTTTTGGCTGCATAAATGCGCACATTATAAAAATTTCTACCAAAATACAAAAAATAAATTAAATTAAAGGAAAAGATAGTCTAGAATAAATATTTTTCGAAAAAACTTCAAAATTTGATGTTTATGGTATATATAAATAAAAATAAATACATGACATAACCATCAAATTTTAAAGTTTTTTAAAAAAATATTTATTCTAAATTAACTTTTCCTTTAATTTAATTTAATTTTAATTTAATTTTAATTTTCACCTAATTTCTTTTCCAGATTTTTATTATTTTTTGGTCATGTCTCTTCTTAATTCCATTAAAAACTTCATCATCCCATTTTGTTCCTTTCCTTCTTCCATTTTCCTAGTTAGTTGTACTGTCTCCTCTTTGACTTCTTCACTTCTTTCATCCCTTACTCCATGATCTCCAGATCCTTGATTTCTTTCCTCATCTACCTGAGTACCTACTTCTTCTGACTTCTCTCCTACTTGCTTTCCATCTTTCAATGTCATCTTGTCCATATTGTATGTTTTTATTAAATTTTTAAATGTTAAATATAAATTTTTGTTAATAATGATTTTATTATTATTATTATATAACAAACTTTTGAAATTTATATTATTCAAATTGTAACAGTTTTTAGAATTTTTACTATATTTATAATTACCATTAATTACCTTTTAAATTAATTATCAAACCTGTTTATTACATTTTTAATAGGCTCTTTAATTGTATTATAAATAATAATTACATATCTAAGTGAGATTATAGGTAAAACGGTGTAAAAAATTGTAATAAATGTGACATGTGTACTAAAAAACTCAAAAAACAATATGATTTAAAAATGTTGATAGATTTGTTTAATATATAAATTCAATTGTTTTAAAATTCTACATACTCGTAGTAATTCGTTTTTTTTTAATTTTTTAAATTTTGTTTCTCCAAATCCAAAAGATTGCATATATTATACTTAAATTATTTACATCAGTTTTTTCATTACATCGATCTTCTTGAGCTATATAAGCTGTTTCTAAGAATATCCGCTTTTTATAATTGATTTCTGTGGTTAAAATTTTGGCATGTTCATAATTCATTATATGGCCTTCAGAGAATACTTACAAAATCATATGACTACAGCAATGAGTATTACATTAGAGATTATTTTGAAATAAATAAAAAATTTAATAATATTGTATTACCACCAAATTATGTTTTTTTAAGTTTGGATGTATTGTCACTTTTTAGTAATGTTCATCAAAATTTATGTTTAACAGCAATTAATAAGAAATGGAATGATATAAATAAAAATTGCAGACTAAATAAAGAGACATTTTTAGAATTAATAACATTTATTTTCAATATTATATATTTTTTCTATGATAATAAACTATATCAACAAAATGTTGGAATATCTTCAATATCTCCTATTTTAGCAGACTATGTAATGGATTACATCTTGGACTTAGTTATATCTGTTTTCCTTTTAAATTATTCTTCGTTCAAAAATATGTAGATGATATAATTTTATCTCTTCCATATGATGAAATAAATAATATACTTTTTCTACAACCCTATATAAAATAGCGTTATTTTGTAATAGTAAACGTTCAGCGAAAACGCGATTTCCGTTGCAAGTGAGAGAATATATTTTCGTCTCTAGTGACGAAAGTGACGTTTATATTTTTAGCCATTTTTTTGCGCTTGCATAGGTACATAATGTTTTTAAAATTTTAAATTATTAATAAACGCAAACAAGAATTATTTTTATAATTAGAATACAACTTTTTATTTAATAAATATATAAATTAAAAAATTAAATTGGATTTAAACACCATTTTTATCTACTGCCCTGGTTTCATTAGTTTGAAGTTTATCCATTTTTATCTAGTGCCCAGGATTCATTAGTTTGACGTTTCTTGTGTTATAATGTGTAAAAAAAGACAGATAATGTGTAAAAAGGAGACAGATATATTTTTACTACATTTTGTTTTGGAATGAACGACAATAGACGAAGTGAGTATGTCTAGTCATACATAAAAAAGAGAGAGATGCATATAGTGTTTTTAGAAAATGGTAATTCAGGAAGTTTCTAAAAAGTTTGAAACCTATAAAAAGACTTGCACCGAGGTCGTAAGGGAGGTAGTATATTATTGGAAGTCAGAGGTATAAGATCAGTCAGTGTGAACAGTCAAATAGAACAAAGTGAACAAACAGTTTTTAAAGTAGTTATAATAAAGAGTTAAATAGTGACGTTAGGAATATAAAGTAAAACAATCAAAAAGTAAAATAAAGTGCCAAAAAGTGACATTAAGATCAATTTAAAAAGTGAAATTAAAACATTTTCGGTCGATAAAAAAGAAGAATATAAGAGTACTTACTATTATTAATTCAATTAAAGGAACTGAAATCCAACAAAGACTGAACTATATCCATTTGGAGGAACAAAGAACAATAATATTACACAAGAAACTAATCTTCTAACAACACATTTTACCAAAGTCGCAAATTCCACGTATCACTTCGTTCGTTTCCGTTTTTCATAGAGCGACTACAGACTTTTTCCACCAATCAGGAAGCAGGACTCTACATCAGGGTCAGATAAAATTGTAAACTTTTTGAAAATTTTTGTAGTAGTTAGTTAAGTTTTATAATTTAAAATCAAAGGAATTTACTTGATATTCAATAATTAGTGTATTTCGATAATCTTACTTACCATTACATAAATAACATTGATTAATTTAGCCCAATTTTAGCATCAAGTAAGTTTTTCTTTCCTACCTATTATTTTATTAGTCATTCAATAGATTACTGTTTTAATTTAACTCATAATAAATTTGTAATTATAATTTAATCAAATTTTTCATTCACATACACCTAATAATCCAACTGAAAACTTGCATAACCAAACACCCCTGAGAAAAAGAAGATCTTGTTGCTATATTACATTTAAATAATAATATCAAATATTAATCAATTGAAATTTATAAAATAAATAATCATTAAATCATATTATTCATTACAAAATGGCGTCCCAACTATAGGGCAAGTTTCTGTTGGAAAATTAGGTATTCAATTTAACAATTTCTGTTGACAACCAATAGACAAGTTGCATTACATAATATATAGGTGTTTTTTTAATAAAACACTACATTATTAGATATTTTATTAAGATTAACATACATTTTGCATTTTATTTTAACATAAGTACAATTTTCTTATAATATAATAACACAATCAAATATAATAAAATAAATAATTATACTAAATACTTAAACAATAAATAATCAAAATAGAATCAAGAAAGACATTAAAAGAACTAAGTCTATCAGAACTTAAAAAAGAATTAAATTTATGTACCGAAGGATCTAGAGAAACATTGATAGAAAGACTACAGGAAGCACTAGAAGCGGGAATAATTCCTGAAGAATACATATTTCAAACAGAAGAACCGTCAACCACAAACACAACAAACCATGGAAAGAGGTGGTTTTGTCTGCGAGAGATATGATAGTGTCGAAGAAACAAAAAGAAATAGCAAGGAAGAGAAACCAAAATGGTTAAAGCAACTGATGACAGCAATAGGAAGACTGGAAGACTTAATAGATCAAATGCAAAACATATTTGAAAATCGTTACAAACAAATGCAAGACATATTGGATAATCCACTGCAGAAAATTGTAATATTTAAATATTCGATAATAGTAGATATAATGAGTATAGTATCAACAGAAGTTGTTTAAAATAACTTAATCAAATAATTTTAATTATATTTTATTATATATCATGTGTATTTGTAAGAGAATTTTAAGTTAGAAATTATTTTATTATGTAATGTATCAATATTATATTTAGTACATAAATATGTTATTTAAAACTTACTGGAAACTTCGCGAAAATTGATTATATAATGTGTAAAAAAAGACATATGATGTGTAAAAAGGAGACAGGTATATTTTTACTATATTTTGTTCTGGAATGAACGACATTAGACGAAGTGAGCATGTCTAGTCATACATAAAAAAGAGAGATGCATATAGTGTTCTTAAAAAATGGTTATTCAGGAAGTTTCTAGAAAATTTGAAACCTATAAAAAGACTTGAACAGAGGTCGTAAGGGAGATAGTATATTATTGGAAGTCAGAGGTATAAGATCAGCTAGTGTAAACAGTCAAATAGAACAAAGTAAACAAACAGTTTTTAAAGTAGTTATAATAAAGAGTTAAATAGTGACATTAGGAATATAAAGTGAAACAATCAAAAAGTAAAATAAAGTGCCAAAAAGTGACATTAAGATCGAATCAAAAAGTTTTTTTTTGACATTTGCTTTATTTACAATTTACTTCTATTTAACAGAGTATTAAGTAAATATTATAAAGGATTTTCGCGTTAAAAGGAAACATCCAGTGACGTTTCACCTTATTCTACATTGTTTTATTTTTGATTAGGTGTTCAGGTCAAATTATAGCAAGTCTCCGGACGGTCGGTCCATTGTTGTATAGATTCTCTACTAGTTCATTATGTTGGTTGATGGTCCGTTGGTTGTATGAGATTGATAGCCGGTTGATTTTATCTTTGATTAGGGGAATTTGTAGATATTCGTGAAGTGTCCGATTGCTTACATACCATGGTGCATTGGTTAGTGATCGTAGTACTTTGGATTAAAACCTTTGAATGATATTCAACGATGTTGGCTTTGCACAGCCCCTAGTTGAAGTCCATCAGTCCAGATTGGTTTTATAATAGCTTTGTAGATCAGTACCTTATTTGAGAGACACAGTTTTGATTTTCGACCTAAGAGCCAATACATTTGCCGAAACTTTAAGTCAAGTTGTCTTCTTTTGGTTTGGATATATTTTTTCTAAGTAAGGCGTTGGTCCAAGGGGAGACCAAGATATTTAGCTTCTTTTGCTGTTGGTATTCGTACGCCATTAATATTTACATTAATATTTACCAATCACTAAGCAGGTTCAGATGGTGTTACAGATATGCAGATGCGGATATAGGGTCGTCACTTACTGCAACTGAGGCTACGTCGTCAGCAGAAGAAGCCATGACAGTGTTGTTGGTTTGTGGAATATCAGCTGTGTAGAGAAAAAAAAGCAGAGCAGATAAAGCGCTTTTTAATTTAAAAAGTAGGCCCTTATACCAAACTTTGTCGAAAGCCTGGGAGATATCGAGGAATGCGGCATTGCAAAATTTCTTATTTTCAATACTTTTGGAAATTTCATTCACTATTCTGAGGACTTGTTGTATCGTGGAGTGGTCTTCCCGAAAGCCAAATTGATGATTAGGTAAAAGCGTTGAAATCTCGTGGTCGGAGTAAACCCTTTGTAGCAACAGTTGGGATGTCGGGAACATATCCCCAGGCTATTGTTAATATAAGAGACCTGCTGCTTACCCGAAGATCTTCACTTCCAAGACTTCATAGAGTAAACAGTACGCCACTGGTTGTTTTAATTTTCGTTTGTTGACCACTAATTGACAAAAAGTTCGAAAAAAGGTAAAGATAAGTACAAAATTGATAGCACGCTCAATCGCGATAAACATGTACTCTCTTCAACTATTTGCTGGATACCGAATCATCAAGAAGTAAAATTAAAACACTTTTGGTCGTTAAAAAAGAAGAATATAAGAATACTTACTATTATTAATACAATTAAAAGAACTGTAATCCAACAAGGACTAAACTATATCAATTTGGAGAAACAAAGAACAATAATATTACACAAGAAACTAATCATCTAACAACACGACATTTTACCAAAGTCGCAAATTCCACGTATCACTTCGTTCGTTTCCGTTTTTCATAGAGCGACTACAGACTTTTTCCACCAATCAGGAAGCGGGACTCTACATCAAGGTCAGATAAAAATAAAATAAAAAATCAAGTTTTATAATTTAAAAACAAAGAAATTTACTCGATATTCAATAATTAGTGTATTTCGATAATCTTACTTACCATTACATAAATAACATTGATTAATTTAGCCCAATTTTAACATCAAGTAAGTTCTTTTATAGTGACTAAAAGGCCTTTTTTTAATATTTTCCTACTTATTATTTTATTAGTCATTCAATAGACTACTGTTTTAATTTAACTCATAATAAATTTGTAATTATAACCTGTTGTAATTGTACCTGTTGTCTTGTATCATTTCAAAGTTTAGAGATACTATTTTGTTCTCATTAGAACAGATTTTTTTAAGTTTATTAACAACACAGTATCAATTCTCGATACTAATTGTGATCTTCGCTTAGTATTTAGAGAAGACTAAAAATAACTGATATTTTAAATCGGCATTTTTGGTTAATATAATAAAATAACTATATTATTATTATTTATATAGTCTTCAGAAAACCAACAACCACCCAACTAGCAATTCAACATCGATACGGAACTAATATATTTTATACTTGTTTTATTTATAAGAATTTATAAGAATCGTATAAGAAAGTGGCCATTTTGTGAAGATTTAAAGTCTATTTTAAAATCATATTTTTTTGTCTTTCATAACGTTTTCATAAAAGATAAATATGCTCAACTAGCAGGTTTATCATTTAAAAAGTACTAATAAACTATTAATCAAAAATAGACATAATATATAAATTTTGATTAACTAAATTATATTTTAAATTTATTTATTTATCATAATTCGGGAGGCGCGTTAAAATTTTATTATAATTGTACCATATAATTAACAGTAAATTTAATTTCGCAGCCACATCTGCACCATGGGTGAATTTTTTTAAAATTATTAAGTACTTTTGTATACTGAATAAGCCATTTGTTTTATATTTGCTACCATATATTAACAGATTTTGTATGTCATCTACAGTAACTAAAGAGGCTAATTGCATATTTAAAAACAATTTTGTATAAATGGGAATATTAAAACAACATTTTTATCTTGTAACTACTGTCGGCACTAGCAAAAGTGCTAAAGTTGCTAGCTTTATAAAACATTTACATAACATTTTTATAACAGCTCTAAAAAGTTCTTTTGTCATTCTAGTAACAGAGCCGTTATAAAACAATTTTATAATTGTTTTTTCAAATTCTTATTAGACATTTATTAATGTTCTAAAAACTGTTTAATTATAGCTACGACAACATCTGTAGAGCATGTCTAAAAGGCGATTTATTTTATAATTCGCCCCAATTCCATGCTTATAAAAGCTGTAAGAACATTGTGAAAATGTTTATAAAACGGTTGTTGTTTTATAAGTACGTTCTGTAAACGTTCTAAACTCCAACATAAAACTTAAATTGTTAGTTGGGAACAGATTATCTTATTGATTACTTTCCTTCCTTCCAATGTCACGAAGCGGCGAAGCTGGGGGTGTGCGTTTATACGGGTGTTAACTCTACAGCTTATCACCATGAAACAATCGGAGCCTTTGAAAACACTCATAAACATCTAAATGCTTATCTTAGAATTCAAACCTCTAATTATAAAGAATATTGGAGTTCTTGGATACCCTTTTGGTGTTTCTCGTATAATACCTCTGTTCACTCCGCAACTGGGTATACTCCTTACTAGTTAGTTTTTGGGAAAACCTGTGTCTTACCTTCTAATTTAAAGGAAAAAATTGAACCTTTGTATAATTTTGAGGATTATCCGTTAGAACCAAAATATAGGTTACAAGTTGCATTAAACGATGCTAGAAATAATTTAGTGGCTTCAAAAAATAAGAGAAAAATTAAATATGACAAACAAGCGATAGAGACAAACTATAAAGTAGAGGATGAAGTTTTACTTCATGATGAGACCGCTTCTAAATTAAAACCAATTTATAAAGGTCCATATAAAATTTTAGAAAATGAGCCTGTAAATGTAGTAATTGACGTAGAAAATAAAAGACTAACAGTACACAAAAATAGGGTAAAACCGTTCCACCAGTAACGAAAAAAAAAATAATAATAATAATAATAATTATTAAATTTGTTTTTTTTTTCTGTTACGGGGGAGGTGTGATATGATAATATCACCCTGTATAAATTGTTAATTTAAATTGTTAATGAGGTTACTCAGTTTTAGTTTATTATTTATATTATTTTTATTATACCTATTCAGCATAACTAAGCTAAGTGTATTTTGAGGGCATGTATCAATTATAGTTTAGAAAACAATATAGAATAAATTTGTCCTTTAAGTAAAATGGTTGTTTTTATTCAAATCTACCAATTGTTCAAAAAATTAATATAAGAACATCACACAATAATAATTTACTGGTTCTACTGCACACAAATTGGTAATTATTCAAAGTTCAGTACAATATTTAAAAGGACAACCACTACTTGAAAAGTAAGGGGTGATCCAAAGAGTAAAGCCCAAATACGTATTTGTTTCACAGTTGTTTGTTGACAATTATTTGGGTAAGTACGTATCTATATCTTATAATCTAAGTTAGAATTGCTTATGTTATTTTTCTGAACTAAGTTACTTTTGATCAATTGTAATAATTTGCCACTAACTATATTAAAGTGGTGATTTATATCTTAATTTTAATCTGTAGGTATAATTGTAATTAAATATTCAAAAATTGTAAGAAAAGTTATAGTCCAGGAGGAATCGGCGCATGAGTACCAAAAACTATTCCACCTTAATTTTTTTATGTGATCCTCTTCAAATTGTCCTCCTTATGATATAAATGCATGTTGCTATGGCGCAACCCGGTGCCATATTGTTTAAACCGAAATTGTTTAAACAATTACAAGGAATTGATATTTTTCAAACGGACAAATTTTTTTTATATTCTTTATTGAAATACCAATAAAAAAGGTCCTATGACTTTTCACGATAAAGTTAATATTTTTAAAGATATGAATTTTTTAAAATTCGAATAATCTCAAATTTGGGTACTTTCGACCCATGAAAAATATATTAAAAAAAAAGATATTGTAAAAGTAATATTTTTTTTTAATTCTCTATACAATAGTTAATAATATTGTTAATAGAGATTTAAAAAAATTTCATTGTTTATATCTTTTTTTTTAATTGTTAATTTGTATGCATCGCTTACCTTTAAGTATCGCTGTCTCTCTCTGACTCATGCGTTGCGTCGGCCTCTCTGTGTCTTGAATCATTAATTATCATTTATCTTAAAAACTATCAACTTTATCAAAATTTTTAAAGAAAGCAATGCTATAAGATAATAATTAAATTGCCTACAATTTGTTTTTAATAATTTTTTTCCTGAAATCAATTTTTCAAAAGTTAAGCATATGTCATTAAAATTACTTTTATCAGTTTATATTACTTTTTTGATATTATCGGTTATAATTGCACAAGTGCATAAAAATTACCGATAATTTTGCAAGAAAGCGTGTTATCTAAAAATTGCACGAGATTTTTTTCATATTTTGGCGAAAGAGCCCGACTCCGAAGGAGGAGGGCTCTTTTACAAAATGTGAAAAAAACGGAGTGCAATTTTTATAGATAACACGCTTGAATGTAAAATTATCTGGTCATTTTTATGCACGAGTGTAATTCAATGGAATATTTCACGAATAAACATTTTTTCACTTTTTGAAGTATATCTGACATTTATCAGTATTGTCAGTCAGTGTTGTTGTCATGACGACGGGATGTTTTCGCTTGGTGTCATGACGACGGGATGTTTTCGCAGTGCAATTACCGCTGTAATTTTTCGATAATTGCATTCCTCTTATGACATATATTATACATGAGGGAAATATTCATAGTAATTTTTGCATTTATATCAACAATAATAGGATATAATGGTATTTGAACATTTTTTGAAATCACAATTATTTATAAATAATAAAAATATATTGGGTATTTAGAAAAAACATTCAAATAAATTGAATAAAAATAATTTTATGTATATGTATCATAGTGTGTGTATGAGTGTGTCTGAGTTAGAAAAAAATTCTTTCTTTTATTTTTTATTCTTTCAAGGTTACTCTTTGTATAAATAATATCGTTTAATAGCAAAAAGTAATATAATCTGATAAAAAAGTAATTTTAATGACATGTTCCGATTTATGCTTAAAGAACTTTTGAAAAATTGATTTCAGAAAAAAATTTATTAGAAACAAATTGTAGGCAATTTAATTATTATCTAATAACATTGCTTTCTTTAACAATTTTGATAAAGTTGATGGTTTTTAAGATAAATGATAATGATTCAAGACACAGAGAGGCCGACGCAACGCATGAGTCAGAGAGAGACAACGATACTTAAAAGTAAGCGATGCATACTTGTGAGCGTGCCAAATTAACAATTAAAAAAAAAAGATATAAACAATGAAATTTTTTTAAATCTCTATTAACAATATTATTAAATATTGCATAGAGAATTAAAAACATTTATTACTTTCACATTATCTGTTTTTTTAATATATTTTTCATAGGTCGAAAGTACCCAAATTTGAGATTTTTCAAACCTTAAAAATTCATATCTTTAAAAATATTAACTTTATCGCGAAAAGTCATAGGACCTTCATTATTGGCATTTCAATAAAAAATATAAAAAAAAATTTGTCCGGTTGAAAAATAACAATTCCTTGTAATCGTTTAAACAATTTTGGTTTAAACAATATGGCACCGGGTTGCGCCATGGCAACATGCATTTATATCATTAGGAGGGCAATTTGGAAAGGATCACATAAAAAAATTGAGGTGGAATAGTTTTCGGTACTCATGCGCCGATTCCTCCTGGACTATTATAATTATTATTAGGCTTATCTGTCTGATCTTGTAGGTGATGCAGTAGATCCAGGTGAGTCTCGGAATGTAAAGTCAACTATTTACTTGAGTAAGGATATGCCAATGTGTCTATTACCCAGGGAGTTGGAGACTTAAGAATGATCACAGAGATGTTTGAAATACTTGTATACATTCAATTATACTAATCCTATTAATGTTTGGCCTAAAATAGTAATAGAAAAGTTGAAGTAGCTGTTCATAAAATTGATAAGGTTATAAGTGTTTTTAGAAGACTTACCAACAGTTGGTGTGGGGCCAGAAAGTGGCTTCGAAAAGACTAAAATGATAAATGGTTTTTTCAGTTTAATAAAATAGAAATAATTATCCACACAATGTGTCTATTTGATCAACTTCCCCAAATAGCTAAATTTTCTATTTTATAACTAAAGAAAATGCAGGAAAACTTGTAATCCGTTATAAAACGTTCAGAATTTCCACGTGAATCTTCCAAAAAAAAAGTTAAAAGAAGGACAGAAGTTTTTGCCTAATTGACCTTGATCACCTGAATGGTACGTTATTAAAACAATTAATTTTTGGATGGCCAGCCTGTCTAATGAGATTGACATTACTTAGCTAGCTAATTAATAGTCCATGACCTATTGTCATAAAATAAGAAGGTTAGTTTTAATGTTATGTTTTGGAAGGTTTATGTGTATTTATTTAATATTTTATTAAATAATTGGACTTAGTTGTATTGATTATTATTTAAGCTAAATATTAACAAGACTATAACTTCACCACAATGCAAAAAAAAATATTATTACTTTCAAGAACAGATATTATTATATCAAAATATATTGGTTCCAAATATTAAATATAATTTTATACACTCATCAATATTGTTACTTTTAACACGTAACACACCACCCTTCCCAAAAAAAAGTTATACCAAACTTTTAAGAAATAATTACCAATTACTTATAACTAAAATAAAAATTATTCATTATCCCGGTCTGGAGGTTTTGCCTAAACGTCTGCACTAATTTCAGACGATACCGCTTTTAAATCTTTTGCGTTCCATATTCCCACTGATTTATTATTCTCATCCACTAACTGGTAGGTCCAAGGACTAATCTTCCTTGTTATTGTAAATGGACCCTCATATTTTTGACTTAATTTAGCACTGAAATAGTTCGCCGCATTGGACTGGGTATACTTACGCTTCCAGACCTTTTGTCCTATATTAAATCGCTCATTCCCATGACGCAAGTTATATGGAATTACTGCCTTATCATACGCAACCTGAAGTCGCTTTTTAACATTATGAAACAGTTTCTTTAAATTCAAAATTTGTTCCTCTAAATTATGGGGATTCAAGTTAGGCACGTTCTCGTCTTCAGCTCCATTTAGATGAATTTCTCTTCCAAAGAGGTGGTGGTATAAAGCTACAAAACGGTATATAAACACCATATTTGAAAAGAGTTTCTTTAAACAAATGACTTACAAATTGTGCCCCATAATCGACTATGATTCGCTTTGGTGCACCAAATACCAAAATGACCTGATCTTCAAGAATTTTTATAAAACGTTCAGAATTTCCACGTGAATCTTCCAAAAAAAAAGTTAAAAAGAAGGACAGGAAGTTTTTGCCTAATTGACCTTGATCACCTGAATGGTACGTTATTAAAACAATTAATTTTTGGATGGCCTGTCTAATGAGATTGACATTACTTAGCTAGCTAATTAATAGTGCATGACCTATTGTCATAAAATAAGATGGTTAGTTTTAATGTTTGGTTTTGGAAGGGTTATGTTTATTTATTTAATCTTTTATTAAATAATTTGACTTAGTTGTATTGATTATTATTTAAGCTAAATATTAACAAGACTATAACTTCACCACAATGCAAAAATAAAAGTATTATTTCTTTCAAGAACAGATATTATTATATCAAAATATATTGGTTCCAAATATTAAATATAAAAGGTACGTACTATAATTGATTTTACACACTCATCAATATTGTTACTTTTAACACGTAACATGGGATCAATGCATTCAAATCCGAACCTTGTGAATATAAAGAAACCATAACATTTGAGCAAATATTATTTGCATTGGGAATACTCCCCCCTATGACCCAACCAAACAAAGTATTTTGGAGAATGGGCAAGTCATCACCTAACCTTAAAATGCCACCACTCATTACATCGAAATAAATATCTGCTGCTAGTAGTAAATCTATTTTTGCTGGAATACCAAATGAAGGATCAGCCAAATCCAAACCCTTAGGTATATTTAAAGAACCGTTATCAACGTAAGAGTAGGGCAATGGACAAGTAATATCCCTTGGCATTATAACACAAACTGCCGAAATTCTTTTTGTTGGATTATATTGAGATTCCACCTCAATATTAACAACGCTTGTGACTTAAACATCACATTTTCCAATTCCAGAAATATGAATATTAGCCGAAGTTTTTGGCAACGGTAGTTTATCCGCCATACGTGCTGTAATGACTGAACACATAGAGGCCGAATCCAAAAGTGCTCTGGCCTGAACCTTTGAACCGTCTTGGCAAACTAAATTAACCATTGCTGTGGCCAAAAGGATTTGTTTATTAACCTTGGAAAATAAACATGGAAAAAAATTTGTTTCATCCGAAGTAGATACCAATGACGTAGACGCAGAAGGTCCTCTATCAATATTTTCTTGAACCTTAGAACTATTCTGCTCATTGTCCGTTTCTTTTCCCTTAAATGTATTTGCATTTGAAACCAAACTGCCACTTCAGTAGATAGGCAACACCGGTTCGGCCTCATGGCGGAGGCGCTAACATGGGAATCTCCATAAGAAAATCGTCAAAAAAGCTAAGGTCTAAAAACGTCGAAATTGGCTCATTCAAGGTCACGAGTGATCAACGGACACAAGCCAGCCTCCAACGCGACGTATACAAGTAAGGTCAAAAGGACAGTTGGGCGAGCAAAGGCAAACAGATCACGTGACACACCTTCTATTTGCAAACCTCGATAAGAAAAAACCACAACCGGCACTGTATACAGAGAAAAGTCGCAAGAGAAAGATAAACCAAAATTATTAAAAATTTTTGTGTAATCAAGGTCATCTAAAAAGTATATCGGTAATATTTTACTCCGATGTTAAAGAATAAATAAACTTCTAAAAATAATAATCGTTATTAATAGAATTACATACACACGACTAGATAACAGCGAAGGTCTTATAGGAAATTAGATCATCCAAATATCGTCCCAGATGTGAAAAATGTTTTATTTATAATCTGTTTGGGGGGGGGTATAGTACAAATAAAGGTAAATTCTGATCGAACGGTTTTTATCGAATTTCATCGAATAGATATCTTGTATACAGGGTATGTCGAGATACTAAGAAATTTTAGAAATATCAGTTTGATCATTCATAAGTGGATATGGTACGGGTCAAAGGTCCTAGATACGGGATATATAATACGCTCAACTAACCATTCGCGCGCGCGAATTGCGAAAAGTCGCTAATCGAAAGTGGTATCAACTTGGCAACCGCGCATATCCTCAACATATGTTTTATTGAAAGTAAGGTATAAAACACAACAGAAACATAATATTCTAATAATGTTTAATTTTTCAATTCTCATAATTATAAATACAAATAATTTTTTATATTCATTTAGCTAATCTTTTACAATGCAAATAATAAGCCTTTCAAATATAAAGGAAGAATTGCATCATTTGTTAGTATCGATAAATTAACCTAGATATATCAATCTAAAATAAAATTCCTAATAAAAGAAAAATTGTCGTATATAATTAAATTTAATATCTGTTTTATTTAATATAAGGCATAAAACAAATCTATGTCAAAATATAACGTCCTGGTTATGTTTATTGTTTTAAATTTTTATTGTTATACATGCAAATAATGTTATATTATATAAAATCTTATACAATATAAAATTAATGTAACTAAAAGAAAATAAGCAGCACTGACAACGCCGCTAAAACGATAAAGAGATGTCAGAACTATTTTAATTTGTGACCTTCTCTCCCTAGACACTTTAGACATTTAGACTATTTTACAGTGTGATTATAACCTCTAAGTGTCAACTGAAAGTAGTTTTGCTCAAGAATATTTCTAAAAATTAGTAAAATTTAAGTATTATTTCCCGGTTTGTTAAGTGATACAGATTTTCAATTAGTATAAGATAATAACCTTTACAGTTTACAGTGAAAACATTTATCGCAATATAGAATTAAAAAGTGTTAAATCAGTGCTATTTATTGAATGAATTTCGTGATTTTTAAAGTATTTGGTGAATGATCCAACGAAATTTTTGTTTTAATCTACATTATTTAAGGTAAGCTATAAATTAAATTTAAAATTAACATGAAATTCCGTGGGTCGCAAAGTACAAAATAACCGAATTTGCTGTTGCATTAGCAATTTATGCAAGGTATTTTTACAATTGTGAAGCAGATTCATACAAGGTTGATTACTGGACTAGTACATGGTAGATTACTGATAAGTGGTATATGAAACTGGTAGTAAGCGGACTATTGTTATATGGAAATTTTACATGGTATTATACTAAGAAGGAGTAAAGAAGACTGCTGAAACAAGGTCAGATCTTTCTTTATTATTGTTACACAGCATCAGGGATATTTTGAATACGTTTTGCCAGGAAATTTGACAGACATTTTTGGATTTATAATTAGTGATTTACACTTCGTAGAGGGTGTTATTAGTTAAGTATTTGTGTGATTTCAATTTGTTTATAATTTTCTGAGCGTTAAACAAAATGGGAGAGGAGGATAATACATTGCTAATACAAAAAAGAGGCAGAATTAAATCAAAAATAACTAGGTTGGAGTACTATGTAAATTCAAATAGAAATAACATATCAATAGATGTAAATGACTTTGTAGTTAGGGAATCGATGTTTGTAAAAACTTATAGTGATTATGAATATGTACAAGAACAACTTGAGGAAATTGATGGTTGCCAAGAGAGTGATAGGGTAGAAGTTGAAGCTCAATACATTTCACTATATAGTAAAATTAAAACAATAATTTCCAATCGGTCACGACCCGGCGCGCTCGCTTCGCTCGCGGTTTCTTGGTAATGGTTGCCATGGTAATAGTTTTTTACAACTAGTTTTAGCTAAACTAAAGTTAGCATTTCATTATGTTAAATAAACAATTTGACAACTATGTACTTTCCCACTATACTTTACTTATACTTTGTATGATGTCAGTTGGTCGGTAAGCGATATGTTTTGAATGATAATGAAATAAATTGATTTTTATTACAAATCTGAGATAAACATAATTTTCTAAAGATGTTTATGATACCTACATACATTTTTTCAAATAAGGAAAGGGAAAGTAGAATATAAATTATTTAATATTTACATCTATTAAATAATTTATATATATTGTAATGAATATTATGATTCTAAAGATAATTTATTGATTTATTTGTTTATGAATTTGACTGATTAATATTTGATATTATTATTAGCAACAAGATCTTTTCCTCTAGGGTGTTTGGTTACGCCAGTTTCCAGTTGGATTATTAGGTATGTGAATGACAAATTTAATTCAATTATAATTATAAAAATTTACAAAATAGTTAAATTAAAACAGTAATATTGAAGTTTAATAAGGAAAAAGAAAGGCCTTTTAGTAATTATAAAAGAACTTACTTGATGTGAATTAAGTTAAATTAACCAATGTTGTTTATGTAATGGCAAATAAGATTATCAAATACACTAATTATTAAATATCAAGTAAATTCCTTGGTTTTTTTTTAAATTATAAACTTCAACTAACTACTACAAATTTTTTTTTTAATAAATTACAATTTTATCTGACCTTGAAATAAAGTCCTGCTTCCTGATTGGTGGAAAAATCTGTAGTTGATCTATGAAAAACGGAGACGAACGAAGCGATACTTGGAACCTCCGACCTTGGCAAAATGTCGCCTTATTAGACGTTTGGACTCTCGTGTAATATTATTGTGTTTTGTTTGTTCCTCAAATTTGTTACAGTTTAGTGTTTGTTGGATTACTGTTCGATTTATTGTATTAATAATGGTAAGTACACTTATATTCTTCTTTTTTATCGACCAAAAACGTTTTAATTTCACTTTTGGATTCAATCTTAGTAATGTCACTTTTTTTTTACTTTATTTTACTTTTTGATTGTTTTAGTTTATTCTTAACGTCACTATTTAACACTTTATTATGATAACTACTTTAAAAACTGTTTGTTCAAATTGACTGTTCACACTCAGATCTTCACTGTTTGACTTCCAATAATAAACTTCCTTTTAACGACCTCTGTTCAGTCTTTTATAGGTTTGAAACTTCTAGATTATTCGTTTTTTGTTCTAGAGCTTAGTCATTTCTGGGAAAAAGTATGTGTATCTCTTTCTTTCATATATATGACTAGACATACTCACTTCGTCTACTGTCCGATCATTCGAGAATAAAATATTGTACAAATATATCTGTCTCCTTTTTACACATTATCTGTCCTTTTTTTACACATTATATAATCAATTTTCGCGAAGTTTCTACTAAGTACTAGATATAATATCGATACGTTATATAATAAAATAATTTCTAACTTAAAATTCTCCTACAAATACACAAAATATATAATAAAATAATACAATATAATAAAAATTATTTGATTTAGTTATATTAAACAACCTCTGTTGATATTATAACCATTCAACTATTGACAAATATTTAAACATTACAATATATATATATATAGAAAGCTCGGTAAATAAATTCTAAAATGAGTACACATTGGTTTCATTGCCACATCCCCAAAACATTCCCATTATACAAATAATTGGCAAATATTTCTATTTAAATTATATATATTGTAATAAATTATTATTATTATAAATGTAAGATTGTATTGATATAGTTTAAATTGATATAATTATTAATTTTGTTGTTTTTATAATTTGAAATTTTTATTTTTTAAAGTTTTGTGAGGCTATAATTTATGTTTAAAATTGTTTCAATTTTTATTTAATCTTTATTCAATTTAAAACACCTTAAAGTTTCTTTATTTTATTGATCCTTTTTGCTTGTAAAAAAATTATATTATCAAACGTAAAATATGTAATTTTATTTATTATTTATTTTTAAATTTAGTATATCTAAATCAATTGCTTAGCATTTGAGACTCATAACCCCAGTAGTCAGTTCATAATATAAAATTTAACAATATTATTATTTATTTACTTTCCTTTACCTAAAAGAATTAATATACCCTTAACCTATTCAATGATACGGCTATGGCAATTTCGTGCGCATCAACCCCCATATAGAGAAACACGTGATCCTTAACGGTTGTTTCTGGGGTGAAGGATATTAAGTAGCGTATGTTTATTAGTCGTTATAAAATTTTCAATAATGCAATGTTCTCCGATCAAGATTATAAAAAAAATTATTCAACGATATTGAAATATATTACTTACAATATTTTATAGGAATTATGAAAGTGATATTAGTGAATAAAGTCAAAAACATACCCTAACTCACTTGTTGCTGACGGTGAAGGATGGAAATTCCTCTTGGCGGCTTCCCAGACTCGGCTTTTTACCAGCAGATAATTTATACCACATGCAAATGCCTCCTTGGACGGATACCAAACAGGATTATAACCACTGGATATTATTTCTCCTTGGTTTCTTCCAGTTTTTATTATTATTACAGGTTAGTCAAAAATATTTAATTTTTTTTTCTTAGGATTTAATATTTTATTAGTCGGTACACAATTTCCATTTACAATTTTCCAATAAGTTTTGTTTTAAAATACATTATATAATTGATCATATTAATTTTCAGCCATCTTTTATTTTTTTAACAGTCATCGGCCATTGTTTTTATGATAATTTTAAAATTGACTGACATGGATTGGCCTTTTTATGAATTTAGAGTGACCCCGATTTTCATTTTCCATGGGCTTATATACCCTCCCCCAAAAAATCGAATAATGGCTGCCTTTTCGAGCGTATTTTGTTTTTCATAACCCCACTTACATCAAATTTTTAAAAAATTGACTTTTTAATTAGACACTTTCTGACCTTATAATTGTTACAAATCAACTCTGTATAACTTATTTCATTATAAATTAACATTTTTAGAATTTTAAAATCAATTTTTCCTTATTAAAACAGCTGACTTTACGGAGTAAACAATGTCGGCCATTTTGACAATTATCAATATTAAATTTAACAATTATGAGCTAATATCTCTTTTTGGCCATTAATTTTGTCAAAAACTGAAAATCTACGTATTCTAATATGATTAGATAACTTTTATTTTTAATGACACCGCTTATCTTAGCCTTTATTTACTTTTTAAATCTACTACGTCATAACGATTCAAATACAAAATTTATCAAATAAACGAATTAATAACATCCAAAATCATCAAAGAACAACCTAAAATTAATTATCTTACAACAACATATAATAATAACAAATAGTAACATCAGTTAATCCTCTAGTATTAAGTTTATGTCTTTCCACTACAAGCACATCTTTTAAGTTTATAATCCGCAGTTTTTTTTTTAACATCACTTCACTATTTACAGTGTTTTTCATTGAATTTATCATTCATACTGTCCTTGACTAAGCTTTAATTAAACAGTCTTAGCTTGTAAACAAAAACATCACTTTCTTACAGTTTTATTCTTTCATGTAATATATTTCAATATCTTTATTTTTAGATTCTGACTCAAGTATTGTATTTTATCAAATCTGAGATGTACCAGAAAATAGGAAGTACTGGACTTGTACTGTGATCCGATACATCATAATACAGGACTCATCACTTGATGCTTAATTAAATTTGAAAATATTGTTTGGGGTAAGTAAAATTTATTTATCAAATTATAATCATCGTCTATGATTTATTTATTTTGCTCTAACATCTAAAATTAGTTTGTTGAGGTTTAAATTTTGTACCTTACATTACTAACTGAATACAGTTAAATAATCTCTACTTTATATAATAATTTTAAATAACCTACACCTACTTGTTCTCATTTTATAACTACCTATTAAAAAAAATTATTGAACTTATTATTATTTTAACATTGATTATAACTTATTTGGATTTTAATTTAAATAACTTAATATAACTAAAATAGTTGGTTTTTTACTAATATTGTATTCTTATGATTCATTATTAACATATTCTAATACTTATTTATTTTTTTTTATTTTTAGCTTAAACAAAATAGTATCTTGGACTTTGATTCTTGGATCGACTACTGGTGTTAGTGCTCATTCTTATGAACTCATTTTATCAAGATAGTTTTGTGTTCTTGTGTGAATTAAGATTTACTGGATTGGCTCAAATAAATAAATTTTTGGTGTATTGATCATTTAATGAAAAGATTTGAAAATAACATCCCTGTTTAATAGTTTATTTCAATTCAAGTTATATTTTGGGTAAGTTATATATATTATTATTTTAAAACATTACAATATATATATATATATATATATATATATATATATATATATATATATATATATATATATTAAACCAGAAATATTGGGGAGTACAGCAATTAGAAAAAGTAAACTCTTTATACTTTTTACCGAGCTTTCGGAAAATTTATTTCCATTATCTAGGTATGTATATGAGAATATTAAATTTTGATGTTATAATGGTAAATATGTAAAAACTTAAAACTATTATCTGTAAAGAAAATTGTTTTACAACAAAAATTGTCAGAATGACACTTATGAAATTGTTTAGGCACTCGTTATTTTTTAATTAAGTACTTGCTATTTACTTATTTATATTATATATTTACTTATTTATATCAAATTAAAATAAAAGAAGATACTTTTAGGTTAATTTTGAATTTCATAGTGTTACTTTTTACAATGTTAAAATAATATGTCAATATAATTGTCAAAGTCAGAAAGTAATCAAAATAAAATCTCAAAAAAATTATTTTGGTTAACAGTAATTTTTAAGATATTTGATTGTTTAAATTTTCTTTTTGTTTTTATGTTTATCTTTGGATAATAAATAATAATAAATGTCACTAAGATTTTTATGGTCACTTTTTTTGTTAATAATATTTTCTTCTTGAGAAATAAAAGACATTTCTAAGAAGAGTCTCTTTTTTAAAACAGGTTGTATATCTAAAATACTAACAGATACGAAATCCATGATATGATCATTTTCAAATACATGTTTGGCCAATTCACACCTTTCAGGGTGTAATCTGCAATCACTTTTATGTAAAGATAATCGACTTTTTAATTTTTGACTTGTATGGCCAATATACTTTTTTTCACAATTTACATGGAACACAATATACTAAATTTGATAATTCAAGAATTGGAGTTTTATCTTTTACTTTTGTGAATACTGATCTTATTGTAAAACACGTCTTATTTGCAATTTTAATATTCGTTAATTTTAATATTCGTATGGTAAAGATACATAATAATTTATAATTTCAGTTGTATTATTTATATAATTATTTACATTAGGATTTATTCTATCGATTACTGAAGAACTATTGAATAATATATTTTTTATTAATTTATTGGGATAACCATTATTTAAAAATAATTGATGGAGTATTTTAAAATTATTTTCATAAAATATTGGATCTGAAATCTTGGTTATACGATTTTTCATTTGTTTAATTAAATTAATTTTCATAGAATATTTATGATAAGACCAATAGTTCATAATTCTTCCTGAACTAATTGGTTTTTGATACCAATTAATAGAAATAGTATTATCAATATTTCGTATAAATTTAGTGTCTAAAAATGCTATACTTTGTTCTTTATCTTCTTTTTCGATAGTAAATTGTATGTGTGGATCGTAACTATTAAATATGAAAAGAATTTCCTCCAATCCATTTTTTGGTAACGCCAAGACAATGTCATCTACATACTTTTTATAAATATTAAATTAAAAGGTAAAACTGGTATCACTGTATCTAATAAGTTGTCCATAACATAACATGCTATAATTGGAGAAATAGCAGAGCCCATTGGAGTACCGAAAATTTGTTTATATAATTGGTTATCAAATGAAAAATAAGTATTTTCAAAAAGAAATTTAATTATTTCTTGAAAGTAGTTTTTAGGTATCGAACAATGTTGACTAATTCTATTCCAATTTTTATCAATAGCTCTTAAAGCAGAATCCAAATATACATTACTAAATAAAGAAATAACATCTAAACTACAAATAACATAATTTTCAGGTAATTGAAAATGATTAAATTTATTAAAAACATCAAAAGAATCCTTTATGTAATATTCTGTGTTGTAATCGTAAGCATTAGTCAATATTTCGGTAATATATGTATTTAATAAATTTCTTGGAGTATTTATAGAAGCTACTATAGGTCTTAATGATAACGTAGGTTTATGTTTTTTGGGAAGACCATAAAATTTTGCAGGAATACCGTTGTAGCAAGTTAACTTATCTTTCAGATCTTTATTTATATGTTTTTTATCGTAAAGTTTTTTTATAATTGAATTGCACTTATTTTGAATTGTTGTAGTAGGATTTTTATCTAGTTTAATATAAGAGCAATTGTTATTGATTATTTCTGAGGAAAGATTAATGTAATTGTCTTTTAACATAATAACTGTACAATTACCTTTGTCGCTATTAGTTATGACTATATTCGGATTCTTTTTTAGAAATCTTATAGTTTTATGATATAAATTACGAAAAAAATTATTATTAGTTTTATTGTTTATATGATTTGTAATAACATTGGTTGATTTTGCCATTATTGTTTTTCTTAAATTATCATCAGGTGTAAGCGAAATTATGTTATCAATATCTGCTAGCATATGTTTAATTTTAATGTCTTTTCCTAATATCGGTTCAATACTAAATTTAGGTCCTAGGGATAAAAAACACAAAATGTCATACGGTATTTCAATATCAGTCAAATTTTTAATCCATTTAGGATTTGTTTTTAGTTTAAATTTAAATTCCTCATCTATTAGTTTATTTAATTTATTAATATTTTTATTTTTTGTTGAATAAAAATTTTTATTATAGGTTACTTTCTGACGATATTCAAAATTCTTAAAAATATATTCTAACGTAGATTGTATAATGTTGTTTTTAAATATTTCTAAATTATTTTCCAGATTTACAATAGTTTTATGATTATTGGATATTTCAATATTTAATATTTTACTTCCTAAACCTAAGAAAAAACCTGTATTTCTTTTCATCTGTATGTCCTGACGATGTAAGAGGTCTAATAAAGGTACTAAAGAATGATGTATATGTTTTGGAATGATTCCTTCTTTTCTACATTTCAATAAAAAGCATCTTCTGTTATATTCTTTGGCAAGTTTCATTTTAGATTTGGACCAATTTTTCAAATATTGAACACTATATTTACCATATCTTTCTTCGATGTTCTTATAAAACCCCATTGTCTTTACTTGTATGTAAAGGTAGTTTATTTGCTGAATAATTAGGTATTAAACCAGAAATATTGGGGAGTACAGCAATTAGAAAAAGTAAACTCTTTATACTTTTTACAGAGCTTTCGGAAAATTTATTTCCATTATCTAGGTATGTATATGAGAATATTAAATTTTGATGTTATAATGGTAAATATGTAAAAACTTAAAACTATTATCTGTAAAGAAAATTGTTTTACAACAAAAATTGTCAGAATGACACTTATGAAATTGTTTAGGCATTCGTTATTTTTTAATTAAGTACTTGCTATTTACTTATTTATATCAAATTAAAATAAAAGAAGATATTTTTAGGTTAATTTTGAATTTCATAGTGTCACTTTTTACAATGTTAAAATAATATGTCAATATGATTGTCAAAGTCAGAAAGTAATCAAAATAAAATATTAAAAAAAATTATTTTGGTTAACAGTAATTTTTAAGATATTTGATTGTTTAAATTTTCTTTTTGTTTTTATGTTTATCTTTGGATAATAAATAATAATAAATGTCACTAAGATTTTTATGGTCACTTTTTTTGTTAATAATATTTTCTTCTTGAGAAATAAAAGAACTAACACCAAAATTAAAAAGAATTTTTAAACCATTAACGAATATTAAAATTGCAAATAAGACGTGTTTTACAATAAGATCAATATTCACAAAAGTAAAAGATAAAACTCCAATTCTTGAATTATCAAATTTAGTATATTGTGTTCCATGTAAAAATTGTGAAAAAAAGTATATTGGCCATACAAGTCAAAAATTAAAAAGTCGATTATCTTTACATAAAAGTGATTGCAGATTACACCCTGAAAGGTGTGAATTGGCCAAACATGTATTTGAAAATGATCATATCATGGATTTCGTATCTGTTAGTATTTTAGATATACAACCTGTTTTAAAAAAGAGACTCTTCTTAGAAATGTCTTTTATTTCTCAAGAAGAAAATATTATTAACAAAAAAAGTGACCATAAAAATCTTAGTGACATTTATTATTATTTATTATCCAAAGATAAACATAAAAACAAAAAGAAAATTTAAACAATCAAATATCTTAAAAATTACTGTTAACCAAAATAATTTTTTTGAGATTTTATTTTGATTGCTTTCTGACTTTGACAATTATATTGACATATTATTTTAACATTGTAAAAAGTGACACTATGAAATTCAAAATTAACCTAAAAATATCTTCTTTTATTTTAATTTGATATAAATAAGTAAATATAAATAAGTAAATAGCAAGTATTTAAAAAATAACGAATGCCTAAACAATTTCATAAGTGTCATTCTGACAATTTTTGTTGTAAAAAAATTTTCTTTACAAATAATAGTTTTAAGTTTTTACATATTTACCATTATAACATCAAAATTTAATATTCTCATATACATACCTAGATAATGGAAATAAATTTTCCGAAAGCTCGGTAAAAAGTATAAAGAGTTTACTTTTTCTAATTGCTGTACTCCCCAATATTTCTGGTTTAATACCTAATTATTTAGCAAATAAACTACCTTTACATATATATATATATATATATATATATATATATATATATATATATATATATATATATATATATATATATATATTATTATGTATTTGTATGTGTGGGTGAATGTGAATGTGTGAGAATAATTATGTTGTTTATTATTATGTATACGGTATGAGATGGGATGTTATCTGGGTTCGTGGTTGGTTGAATAAATTCTAGTTGATAAATAAATAAAGAAACATTTTACTTGAAAAACATATTTTTATTTTAATAAATGAAAATTTGATGAGACGCCCATGTATGGCGAACTGAAATTATTGATTTATTTTTATATGACGTTCTGTGCGCATGCTTAAAAATGATGTGCCGATGCGTTGGAATAATCACCTGATAGACACGTTGCGTCTGTTCAGTTTTACAGTGAGCTTTATGCTATATTACAGAACGTGTTTCAAATTTATATATAAGTTAAAAGAATTTATGCCTGGAAATTTATAAATACAGAAACATAGAAAATACAATACAAGAAATAGATATCAAATTTATATACATAGAGCTTAAATGTTACATAGATGAATCAGATGCATCTTTTTTATGATTCTTATTTGAGAAATGCGTAAGTATTAAATTTTATCTCTTTATATTGGCCATTTATCATTGAATATCATTTAATCTTATAGTTATATTGAGTCTCTAATTTAATTCTTTTTTTAGATCGATCGTCATTTCAAAGTTTATTTTACTCATGAGATTTTAAAAGAAAAACACTTGATTGGAATTATGAGTTTCCTCTATAACTCTTGTTGTACAACAAAACACTAACCTTGTGTTCAGGAACCAGGATCTGCCTCTCGGGACTCTGGAACGCTGCTTCCGAAGTTCAAAGTTATGCAATTTTGTAGAAATATGATTTTCTCCTTGGAAAATCAGCTGTAGTCACCAGGTAAGCACTTGTATATGTTTTATTAACAGTTTCTTATATCTTTATCCTCACTTTTAGGATAATTACTCAAAATTTCTGGAGAGCTTCAAAACCCAACCTTCCAGAAAACGAAGACAAGCCAACCCACACTTTTTTCTTCAACTTTTTTCAACAATCAACAACCAGTCTTTTATTTTATTCAGCTTACTATTGAAAAAGTTTGTTACACTTGTTTGTCATTTGAAAGTTCTTTTTGTCATGTCACATAAACCAATCAAACTTTTGATTTCACTTAGCATTCAAATATCTTTACCTATATACAAGAATTAGTTTCACTAGACATTGTTTATGTAATATTGAAGTTCATTCTATTATTATGGGACGAATAGTTTTTTTTTTTACAGGCGATATACAATAGTCTTAACATCAATGTTTATTTAAATTTTTTTTATTACAATTAGCGATTGTGTTTTGCCATCAACATAAATTCTTTTAAAACATTTATCAATATTCCTTAATCCAATTATTCTGTTTTACACCAATGTTTCTCTCTTTATTTATCCGTTATAACATTCCCTGAATTTTTATAAAATCATTCTAATTATTGTTCACAATGATCTAGAATGTTTTACTATAAAATTCATTTAATAGTACTTAACTTTACTTATTTTGTAATAATCTATCATCATTCAATCTACTTCATTATATTCTATCTTTTATGAAATTAAATCATTAATTTGTTACTATACCTCAATCTATTTCTAATTCTTCACCTGTCTTACACTTTATTCCTACAAATAATTAATTCCCTGTTTCAACTTAAAAATATTTCATTCTAATTATAACTATTTCTTTACAGATTAAACTTATTGAATTTCATTGAATTCAGGATGGAATCGATATAATTGGTCCACATTGAAAATTCCTCTAACATTGCCAGTTACGGGATGTACGAGTTTGTAACTATTTATGCCGTTAGATGTTACTACTTTATATGGACCTTCGTAAGGTAATTGTAATTTTGCACAAATATTACGCTTATAATTAGGAATTCTAAGTGCTTTAATTATTACTAATTCTCCTTCCTTAAAAGTAGTTCTCTTCTTAATTCTCTTGCTTCGTTTTCTTATGTATTTTTCAGCATTCTTGGAAATTCTTTCCCTCGTTTCCTTGATTATCTGTTCATATTTCTCTACATTTTCTGATATCCATGGTCTTTCAGGTACTATGTTTTTCATAATTAATATGGGTGATCTTCCAGTTACTTCGTGTGGTACATTATTTAAACAGAATTCTATATTCTTCAAATTCCTTTCCCAGTTTCGTTGTTGATCGTGAACAAGTAATCTCAGACATTTAATGACTTCTCTTATATATCTCTCCGTTTGATTAGCACATGGATGTCTAATACTTGTAAAGTGAGGCTTTACGTTTGACTTTCTTAACCATGCTTTAAAATTTTCGTTATTAAAATAAGTAGCGTTATCCATTAAACAAGTTTCCGGTATGCCCACTTCTAGAAAGTAGCTTGTCAGGCATTTCTTTACCGTCTTTTTGTCTGTTCGTTGACATGGATATAACGTTACATATTTTGAAAAAGCATCTACGACTACAAATATATTCTTATTACCTTCTTCACTAGGTATTATATTTGAAATGAAATCCACTGTTATAAATTCAAGAGGACGTTCCGTTACTAATGATTTTGGCATATTTTCATTGTGATGATTTTTTTCCTTTCCCAGTTGGCAAAGTTCACATCTAGTGACTATAATTTTTGTGATGGATAGATCTTTCTTCGAAATGTAATTTTCCCTGAAAATATTGTGTAGTTTTCGGATTCCTACATGATTGTATCGCAGATGTAACTCCTTGATTATTCTTCTTGTTAAATTTTCTGTTATTACATATAACTCCTTTTGCTTGATAATTTTGAATATTATATTGTCTTTTGTTTGACAGTTATGTTTTTCCCTTTTTGTTAAATTTTTCTGATCTTCCATTATTGTGTGTATTGAAAATATACCTACTTCCTCTCTCATAAAATTTACTCCTACGTATTTGTTTCTTTTAATCTTGTCTTCTCCATCCATTCTCGTTAAAGCATCTGGAACTACATTTTTAACACCAGGTACATATTTGATATCGAAAGAATATTCCTGCAGAAGCAAAGCCCATCTATGTATCCTGTTGTTTCCATACTTATTCTTTAAAATGGTTGTAAGTGATTGGTTGTCTGTTTCAATGATAAATTTGTTGCCTAATAAGAAAAATCTTAGTTTGTTCACACAAAACAGTATGCTTGCTAGCTCCAGTTCACTGACGCTATAATTTTTCTCAGCCTTTTTCGTAATTCTGGATACAAATGAAATGGGAACTTCTCCACATTCATGGTATTGTACCAAACTTCCGGCAAATCTTTGCTGTGAGGCATCTGTTCTTAGGATGAATGTTTTCGTGTAGTCGGGATGGTATAATTTTGCATTCTCTGTGAATTCTTCTTTGATCTTATTAAAAGCTGTTTCTCTTTCGTGCGTCCATTTCCATCTCACATTTTTCCTCAGCAGTTCTATGAGTGGTATTTCCTTTTCTGTTAAATCTGGCAATAGTCTCTTAAAGTAGTGTAACACGCCAAGGAAACCTCTTAGAGTTTTCAGATTTGTAGGTCTCTTATATTCTTTGATAATCTTAATTCTGTCTGGATCCATGCTTACGCCATCTTTATCAATTTTATAACCAAGATATACCACTTCTTCCTTATAAAATTGGCACTTTTTAATGTTTAATTTTAATCCTGCTTCATCTAAGGCTTTTAAAAATTGTATCTATATGTTTCATATGTTCATCTTCTTCTTCGGAATATATTAAAATGTCGTCAATGTAATGTAGTGTAAATTTTTCATATCGGTTTAAAATCTTATGAAGAGCTTTGAGTAGAGCTGACGTAGCCGATTGTGTTCCAAATGGTACTACTTTGAATCTGTAAACTACTCCATCTACCATGAAACCAGTATAATCTCTACTATTCACATCCAGTGGTATCAACCAAAAACTATGCTTCAGGTCCAGTTTCGTGAAAATTTTTGTTTTCGAAATACGACCAAGTATTGCTTCTATATTTAAAGGTGCCTCAAATTCAGGTATACAGTGTTTGTTTAGGTTTCTAGCGTCTAGACAAATTCTCATGTCGCCGTCTCTTTTCTTCACAATTACAATGGGGTTTATATATGAAGTATTACTATGTTCTATGATTTCATCTTCTATTAATTTTCTAATTGCATCTTGCATTTGATCCTTGTATTTGTATGGAATTGGGTAACTTTTAGCTCTGAAACTTTCCATATCCTTCACCTTCAGACTATGTACAAAATGTTTGGCAACTCTTGCTTCTTTGTTGAATAAACCTTCATATTTTCCTAACAATTTCCGTACTTCTTCCTTTCTTCCTCTTCCACAATCCAAATGTACTTCATTCCATATACCATCCTCATAATTATCACATCCCATATTATATTTTAAATAATTATTAATATCATTTTCTTCATATTTTCCATTCCACATTCCATTTTCACAATTATTATATACCATATCATCTCTAAAACAATGATCAATATCCTTTTCTTCATCTAAAACTATCTCTTCATCTCTTCTTTTTTCAAATTCATTTCTCCCATCATGACAATCATTATTCATAGCTTTTCCTTCTAATTCCAGTCTGATATCCTTTTCTTCTGTAATCCTCATAATTTTTTGTTTCTTGTTTGTTCTCTGTTTTCATTAAATTTAACTCCAATTCCATTAACGCTTACTGTTTTTGTTTCATAGTTGATATCTACCTTATGTTTTAGTAATTCATCCGAACCCAATAAAATATCATACTCCATTTCTTGTATAACCAATAATTGTACTTCCAAATGAATATTTTGTAATTGTAGTTTTACAATAATAGATTTATTCACCTCGCTAAATCTTTTCGCATTAAGACCTATTAAATTTACCTTCGGCACTTTTATAAGATGTTTTTGCATGTTTAATTTATTTACAATACTTTCAGTAATTAGTGATGTTTCTGAACCTGTGTCAATTAAAATATTTACATTTAAATCTAATATATTTCCTGTAATAGATACTAATAAATTATTTTCTATATTTTCTAGGCAATCTATATCTTTGAGGAATTCTCTAGGATGGACATAACTATACCGATTGCGTGCTACACCATCCTTCAATGAAAATTCTGATCAGTGGCATTTTGTACACCACCATCAGCAGTCGTTGTTATGGGAGAATGAATATTGTTTGACGACTCATGTAGTTCTATTCGATTGTTTGGAGAGTTTGCCCTTTCCTGACTGTTAGCTCTCCTCTGGAAGTTGACACGTCTATTGTGGCCGTCATCATTCCTTCGATTCATATTGCCATCAGAGTTCCTTCTTGTGAAGTAGCTGTTCTGATGATTATTATTGTTTGAATTGTTATTATTGTTATTATAATTATTATTATTATTGTAGTTGTTGTATCTTCTATTATTATAATTATTGTTTGCATTGTTGTAATTATTTCTTCCCCTTCCTTGATTATTGTTGTTATTGTAATTATTTACTGGATAGTTACTGTATCTTGTATTAGTCGTTCTATTATTAGTATTACTATTTAAATTTCTATTATTACTGTTATTGTATTCGTAGTTGGTGTTGCTTAAATTATTTCCAGTATTTCCTCGGTTAGCATGTTCTATGTTTCGGTTGTAATTTGTATTATTTCTATACTCATTTTGTTTGTTCCTATTACTCGTCAGGTTTCTCTCTATCCTCATCAAGTAATTAGATAGTTGCTCAAAAGTCCTGATGTTTTGTATAGCTATTGTTTCAGCTATCTGTGACTTGAAATGCCTGGATAGAAACATGATTATTTCTTCTTCTTTAATTACAGGTTCTAAGTGTTGCGCTTGAGAATAGAGTAGCAACGAGTAGAGGTACATTGTATTCCCTCTATTCTCATCATATCGTCCAAAATATAGTTTTTCTCTAACCTCTCCTTGTGTGATTTCACCCCAATACAATTTTAGAAAAGCTGTTTCAAATTCCTTATAGTTGTTGAAGTCTATCTCGTTGCTTGTGAACCACAATAGAGCTTGTCCAGTAAGGTGTTTTCTCAATATTTCCCTTATATCTTCAAAGTTTCTTATATGTTTTATCTTATTTGTTAATATTCTCAAAAATATTTTTGGATGTATCTTCCTGATGTTACCATCAAATTTGATATTCTCTTCGTTCCCACCTTGATATGTATGAATGATCATTCCTTGTTCGCCTTTTAGTTGCATTCTAATCTGTTCCAATTCATTCTTCATATCTCTTTTAATGTCATTCTTTGTTTTCACTATGTCCTTTTCGGTTTCTTCTCTCACTTCATGTATTTCTTTTTCTCACATCACTTCTGATGGATTCGATATCTCTTCCATGTTTGATAATGCTCCTTTTCACATCTTCTATATCCTTCTTTCCTGATTTTTCTATTATTTCAACGGCTCTGGTAATGTTTACTTCCGTGATCTTCTTCGTTTTTCTATTAGATTTTGTTCCAAGTTTTCGAATTTTTCTTCTTGGTTTTCTAAACTTTTTTCTATCTCGTCTTGTTTTCTTTTGATCTCCTCTACCTTTTCGTCTTGTTTCCGTAGTCTTAGTTCCAATGAGTTATTCATTCTTTCAATTTTTTTATTTTGTTCGTCCATCTTCTCTTTAATTATTTCTTTCAAATATTCTTTCTGTTCTTCCATCATTTTCTTATTATTTTCTTGTTGATTTTCTATCTTTTCCATCATTTTCTTGCTATCTTCCCTTATCTTCATACTATCTTCTTGTTGTTTTTCTATTAAGTATCTTATGCTCTGCATTATTTGATTTTCACTGTCTCTTTTACTTGTTTCTCCCTCATATGTTTCTCCCTCATATGTTCCTCTTGGTTCTTCAATTTTTGTTTCTCCCTCAGCTTGTGTGATCTTTTCCTCACTTGGCTGCAGGTTTTCTCTCGATTCCGTTACATTTTCTAATTCTCCAATCATTTTTTTATCCCGATCTTCATTATTTTCTTCCTGATCGAAGCAATATGTTTCCGGATCTTTCCCTTCTCTAATTATAGCCTCCTGTAGCCTTCTAACGAGCGCCTGTTTTGTCCCCGTTTTGTCCAGTCCTTTGCTTTCCAAAATTTCCTTCAACTCCGTTGTTTTTAATTCTTTTATTGTTTTGTTTAACTCCATTGTTTAGAATTTTAATTTCTAACAGACAGAACAGTACAAAACTCCAAACAAATTTTCCCCGAAATTATTACTGATTTTAAAGTTAAGTCGTCACAAGAATTAGTCAAATTTATTTTTATTTTATTAATAATTAATTATTTACTGAATTCATTCAACGCCCCACGTTGGGCGCCATTTTATTATGTATTTGTATGTGTGGGTGAATGTGAATGTGTGAGAATAATTATGTTGTTTATTATTATGTATACGGTATGAGATGGGATGTTATCTGGGTTCGTGGTTGGTTGAATAAATTCTAGTTGATAAATAAATAAAGAAACATTTTACTTGAAAAACATATTTTTTATTTTAATAAATGAAAATTTGATGAGACGCCCATGTATGGCGAACTGAAATTATTAATTTATTTTTATATGACGTTCTGTGCGCATGCTTAAAAATGATGTGCCGATGCGTTGGAATAATCACCTGATAGACACGTTGCGTCTGTTCAGTTTTACAGTGAGCTTTATGCTATATCACAGAACGTGTTTCAAATTTATATATAAGTTAAAAGAATTTATGCCTGGAAATTTATAAATACAGAAACATAGAAAATACAATACAAGAAATAGATATCAAATTTATATACATAGAGCTTAAATGTTACATAGATGAATCAGATGCATCTTTTTTTATGATTCTTATTTGAGAAATGCGTAAGTATTAAATTTTATCTCTTTATATTGGCCATTTATCATTGAATATCATTTAATCTTATAGTTATATTGAGTCTCTAATTTTGATTCTTTTTTAGATCGATCGTCATTTCAAAGTTTATTTTACTCATGAGATTTTAAAAGAAAAACACTTGATTGGAATTATGAGTTTCCTCTATAACTCTTGTTGTACAACAAAACACTAACCTTGTGTTCAGGAACCAGGATCTGCCTCTCGGGACTCTGGAACGCTGCTTCCGAAGTTCAAAGTTATGCAATTTTGTAGAAATATGATTTTCTCCTTGGAAAATCAGCTGTAGTCACCAGGTAAGCACTTGTATATGTTTTATTAACAGTTTCTTATATCTTTATCCTCACTTTTAGGATAATTACTCAAAATTTCTGGAGAGCTTCAAAACCCAACCTTCCAGAAAACGAAGACAAGCCAACCCACACTTTTTTCTTCAACTTTTTTCAACAATCAACAACCAGTCTTTTATTTTATTCAGCTTACTATTGAAAAAGTTTGTTACACTTGTTTGTCATTTGAAAGTTCTTTTTGTCATGTCACATAAACCAGGCGATATACAATAGTCTTAACATCAATGTTTATTTAAATTTTTTTTATTACAATTAGCGATTGTGTTTTGCCATCAACATAAATTCATTTAAAACATTTATCAATATTCCTTAATCCAATTATTCTGTTTTACACCAATGTTTCTCTCTTTATTTATCCGTTATAATATATATATATATATATATAATTTTTTTATTAGTCAGTATTCTTGGAAATATATATATATAATTAAATTTTTGTTATTTGCCGACTAATAGGTATTAAACCAGAATTTTTTGGGGTAAACGGCAATGTTTTTTAAGAAAACTCTTTTACTTGTTTTCCAAGCTTTCGAAATACATTTATTTCATTTTCAAGGAATAAGTGCGAGTTAAAACAAAATTGGTGTTAACAACTTGGTAAATATAACATAAAAAAACTATTTTAACTTTAATTTCGAATTTAAAAAAAATTTTTAAGTCAAATTATTTATAAAACAAAATAACGTCATAAAATTAAAAAACAACTTAATTGCTTACGATAAAATTTAATAATAAAAGATTAGAAAATAATAGGTTATAATTTGATTTCTTCTTTTATAAAAAATGTGAATTTTGATTAAAATTTACTAAATATTTAATTGTTCTATGATAAAAAATAACGATATCTTATTCTTTTTTATAATTTTGAATTAAGCTTCTAAAATGTCATTTAAAAATAAAAAAAATAAAAATGTCAAATAGATGTCATGAATTTTAGGTATTATTTAGATCTTTATTTGTATGTTTATCCAAAGATAGCAGATAATAATAAATGTCACTCAAGTTTTTATGGTCACTTTTTTTATTCATAATATCATTGTCTTGTGATAAAAATTCTGGTTTAATATATATATATAATTCATATATATAGATTATAAAGTGTTTAACTATTTTTTTATAAAATATGTCTAGATATTGGTTATAGTGAAGAATTAGGTTCTTTGGATTTCTGTCTATAACTTTTTTAGTAAAACTGAGTAAATAAGTACATCTTAAACATGTATTTAAGATGTAATCTAGGATGTAATTTATAACTGTGGGTATGATATGTATAAAATACACATTTTTGTACAAAAGTATTTCATTAATAGTCAGTTTTCTGAAAGTCACATATGTATCAATTTATTTATTGGTTCCATAAAAGTGATGGAATACTAATAGTTATTGAGTATTTTCAATAAACTGGCCACTAGAAACACAAAATCCCTATTTATGGAACCCATAATCCTAATTGATACATATATGACTTTGAAAAAACCAGTCATAAGACATATTTTGTGCAATCTACAATATACCTTATTAAAAATGTACTGTACTGAGTTTCCATTTTATTTTAAAAAACTTGGACTACCACTTTTATTTTCTACTTCCATTGTGGTTTCTCTGTCTTCTATTATACCCCCCTACACCTTGAATATTCTCAACCCTTTTTTAAACATTTAACTTTAAATCCCTTCCCACTCTTGGTTTTTTATTCCTCCACCCTCTCCTTCGTCCTACTGTTGGTTTTTTATTCCTTCTAGTAGGACATAATCCCTAATTCCCTCCTCCCCTTCGACCCCTTAACTCCTACACTACTTATGGTTTTTTATTCCATCAAGAAGGGACATATTAAATTCCTCTCTTACTCCATTTAGTAGACTTCCCCCCAAAAAATCCCCATATCTTATTATTTCTTGACAAATTTATAAATAAAAAATTTTTTTAAAACCACACACAATATTCAAAAACCACCCCTTAATAGAATGTAACATTACAAATCTTCACCTATCTACGTTGTGTTAACACCCTCAACTTCTACTCTTGTGACTCTGGTAAGTATTTGTTTGTCAATTATCTATTTAGCATGTTCATGTAGCTACAACATATAATTTTTTTACTTTTTACTTTATTGTTATTTGATCTAATTAAGGTGTAACCCTACACATACTAGTATTATATTATACATATATAGGTAAATACATAAGATTCGCTTATTGTATTCCAAAAGAAAGAGAAAAAGTATTGATATTTTTATGATTTGAAATAACTTCTGTTCTGTTGACCTGTTTAATATTGTTTTCTACCACCGATTACTATTTGCACTTCTTGCTTACCATTTATTGTATTCTTTACAGCCTGATGATGGTCTGATCTAGACCGAAACTAGTTGCAATAATTGTACATTAATTGAATAAAAGTCTGTGGTTTTGACTGAGTTTTATTGGATCTTTTCTATTATTATTAATGTTATAATCAAGAATTAATATTAGTAGAATTTGAAGAATCAATAAAAATGTATCCAGAGTCTGAACTAGAAGTCTTACTTAAATAATTAAGTATAATGAGATGTACAAGGGACAGCAAGACTTACATTCAAATAATATTTATTTTTAAACAAAATATTGTCTGAATCATGCTTATTTGGAGAACCAGGAAGACAATAATCAATGAATATTACTTTTTTTTTATTAAGAGAGAAAAAAAGATACCTTACCTTTATTATAACCAGCTGCAAGTATCCAAGAAGTGACAAAGATTACAGGATAAAATAGAATTATATAATCTCTGATATAATAGTCGAGATAATAGTATATCAGAAAAATTGCACAAATTTATTGGAAATTCATCATGTTCACATGTACACTCAATTTTACCGACAAGGACACAAAAAAAATACAAAATTAAATTACTGATCACATTACTTCCTTGGTTATTAAAAATTTTAAATATTAGGTTATAAGTTATATTAATTCGCTTCTTCTTTTCTTGCCTTGGCTTTGCTGTGGCCTTATTCTCAAGGGACTAGTGAGATGCGATTAGTTGTAAGATTACATAAAAGATAGACATATTTTTTAAATCTAATTTCTATCGTTTTTGCAACTCATAATACACCAATCTAATGGTAAGGTCACATACACGAATACATATAACAAGGATGAGAAACTCGAGTGGAGAGGGTAGCAGGAGAAAAGGCGCCTATCTGGACAGGGTTAAATTCTCGGTCGTTGCGTACTCCGTACTGCGCAACAGGCTGTCTTTTTCTTTGTGCAAGCGAGATAACCAACCACATGTGTTTTCGAATAGTTATGATGTTCGAACTGATGCGCAGTACAAAGTACGCAACCACCGTGGACTAGACTCCGCCCAGATAGGAGCCGTAAATTCAGCCACGGGCGCTTATAGCTCGGCATAGGAGTTTCAAATCCTTGTTATATGTATTCGTGGTCACATACTTGATTCTCACTAGTCTCTTAATACTACGAGGCCTGGTCTATGGAACAATTTAGCTATATTTTTTCATCATTTTATAAATACTAAATGTCTTCATTTATTCAAGTAAACATTTATCAATTATAAAATAATAGCAATATAAATATAGAATCTAACTAAAATTGAATAAAACAATGTTTTAAATAATCCATTGGATTCGATTTAGAGAAATAAGTACTGGCAACATTGTCAATTCACCGTTCTTTTTAAGATTTATGACCATCTGATATCTAGACATTATTGACAGAAATTGTCAAAATTTAAAAAAAATGGCGGATTTTTAGTACTTTTAATTGCGATTTTCTATTTCAAATCTGCATCATCCAAGAATTTTTCTCTTAAAATGCTCTATAGCAATAGGGCTTTCCAATAAAAAAAAATCATCATGAAATTCCGTGGGTCTCAGAGTTCAACGGACCTGCAAATTCTAATCCCGTTAAGTGCCAAATCAATGGTGTAACATCTTCTTTGTTCTCCAGTAAAATCCTGCTCGAAGATGACCAAATGTTGAGCTTCAATTAGCTCAGTAAAACTTCGGTGGTTTATAACAACTCAACTTTATTTAAAAGCCTTAGAACTATACTAATATTGATTATAAACCACTTAAATTAATAAAAAAATGGACTGTATATTTTTTAACAACGTAAAACTCAACCATCAAAATTACATCGATTTGGTTGTTACCTGGGAAACGGTTGGTCAGCCAAAAGGCGATTACTTAGGTAGTGATTCGCGGTACTGAGTACGTACAAAGGCACGGCTGGAGTGAGAATTTATAATTCGCGAATCTAAATCAAACAACCTGTTTGTGCTATTACTCCAGGTTCAAAATCTATCTTAGCTTTTAAAGCAGACAAGGAAAAAAAGGCATTAACACTTCTCTGAGATGTCCTAGTAACAGCCTTTTATATGAATCCAAAGACGACATAATATAAGGTCCAGGTAATGCTTATAATTTAGTTACAAAAAACAAATTTACTGGGGAATAGACACCAAAAAATGTCAATTTAACAAAGAAATTACTGCCAGTATGGTACTACATAGGCTAATTTTATTAACAGGTAAAAATTTCATATAACCAATATGCAAAATAGCTATATTAATACATATTTTAAAAATAAATTTGGATCTGCATCACTTAGTCATTATAGTTTAGAAGTAGTTTCCCGCAAGAAAAATGTACCTTAGCCATTTTTATAAAATTCCTTTCTTTAATTATCTATAAAAATATATGTACTTGATTTATTGTAATTTGTAGGTAGGTAATAAAAAGATTGTAAAATTTATTGTGGGTCTCACTGGAAACTGTCCTTTGAGGTTCACCTCAGAATAATGGACAAATAGGAAAGTGAAAACTGTCGTTTTTGCGAAAGTACAGAGAAGTCTATTTGACCTAAGACAATCTAATCTAATCTACTTGTATTTTTTAGGCTTTTGGAGCCCCCTTGAGCCGGAGGCACTCGATGATCGGCGACCAGCCGTCCTGACCAAATCGTGCCTGTGTCTCACATTTCTTTAAGGCTTATTTTAGTGGTTTGCATAAATAGTTATCAATTCGGAAAGAAGCATTTTTCCAACCACAGATTTTTTTTTGTTTTTTGCTTACCACTTTTCTACTTTTTTTTTAATAGTATAACATTAAAACGTTTGCTTATATGAACACTATCTTTAACTAGCTCAGTCGACTTTTAAGTTCATTTAATCACCACGATAAAATATTACTTTCAATTTATATAAAAACATCTTGTTGATCCATTTATGAAATGGACCCCTATCCAGACGTTCCTAGTTTGATTGTGACGTTAACGTATTGAATATTTTGATGAGTAATGTACAGTTTAAACATTCAATTTATGTGTACAACATAGTTGGACGTATCTAATAACTATGTTCCATCGCATCATTTCAAACAGCATTGTTGTGAAATCGATTTATTAATTAATCAGTTATCATATAACTAGATCTCTCGTGGTGCTATATATTGGTCCTTTGATTGGTAGCCTTAGGCTATAGGGAGATAATTATAAGCTGTAGTTTCTTAATTACCGTTTTTGCTGTCTTTTTCTGTATAAATTAAGATTATGCCAGACTTTTAAAAGAAAAAAACCTTCCACAAACGTAAATTAAGTTTGGAATAATTAATTTTCAAATTAAAATCATTTTAAGTTTGTTTGTTTTAAATTGTTTTAAACTTTGTTCTTTGGTAAAAATAACAAAATATGTAATTTTTTAATAAAACAACAGCTAAAAATATATTACCAGTTCAATATAAAATAAAATATATTTTTCTTCTTGGTTACATAAAAAAAAGAATATATCTATATAGATGATCTGTTACTACAAGAACCTTTTCTACTTATGTCAAAAAAGCAACAACAAATACCCTGACAGTAAGCAATCAGAGACTACTTAATTATTACATGTAATAATTTGTAACGGTTCAATTTCTATGAAAGAAAATTTTATTTGCTATTCTATTTATTTTCTTGGTAACATTCTGTGTTGTTATAGTTAGTTATAAAAATATTACATATTGTGGAAATATTTCCAATAAAATTTCAAAAATAATATCTTCGGCAACATCAGCATTAATATCATTTAAAACACAAAATAATGTTGGTACAAGGTTGTTAAATTTAAAAACAAAATCACCAAAATTAAAAAAATCTGGTGTTTACAAAAAATTAATAGTCCAAAATGTAATGCGGTATATAAAGGTCAAACACAAAGAAATTTTGATGTAAGATTCAATGAACACTTAAGATCATATAGATTAAAACAACCAGATAAGTTAATTTATGCAAAACACCTACTTGAACATCCAACCTCACTCTTACACACCAATGACATCCAAATACTACACACTTGTGATAAAAAACAAAATTTAGATTTCCTTGAATACATGTAGCAGATCCACAATTTAAAGTTGTTAATGAACAAATAAATCTTGAAAGTTCTCACTATTAAACTGTTTACTTTGATTGAGTTTACATTTTATACATATATAAGACATAATTGTAAAACACAAATATATTAAGTTATTGTAAAGATCAGCATGATATAGTTTTTTCCTGGTTTTGCTATATCATTGCACAGTTATGCTGATCTTAGAGGGAATTACATCCAATATAATCCCTTAGGGCTATTAACATCTAGGCTTTAATATTGTTATGTCTTATTACTTCCATACTTGGTCTAGCCTTAATACTACCTAAACATCAGGTACCTAGCTACAAACAAACAAAATGTAACTTAAATGTCAATCTGACGATGCAAATCAGCGAAACGGTCGTCATTGTAATTTAAAACAAATTTTTCCAATTCAAGTTGGAAGTTACGTTGAAACAAAGAGTTTTTTTATTATTCTACCTATTCGCCTTTTCGAAAGTCTAGACGCCCTCTGGAGGATAAATAATAAACCTACTTTGTGAGTAATCGCAGATTATTTTTAATTTTATTTTGGATTGTTATGTGGAGGTTGATGTTTGATTCTTTTATTTGTATTTGTAAAATTACCACCAAACAATTAAAACACACAACTCAACCACTAAGTTCGACACCTCAAACAAAAAGATTACTCACAATCCTCTGTTATATATATTTTATTTAAACTTAGTTACCGTTTTGATGTTGTCAAGGCAATAAGAGATAAAAATAATAATTATTCTGTCAATCAAATAATTTTGTTAAATATACGTTTATTGAGATCAAATTTAGTTTATAATAATTTGGCGACGAGTAGAAAAAAAAATAAAAAGCAAAAATGGATACAGAACAATTCGAAAAAATTCTTCAACAGCAACAAGCTATACAGTCTCAACAAGCAGAAATGATAAAGAAGCAGACGGAAATGCTCACCCAACTGCTAAGTAATTTAAAATCCACAGAATCAAACCAGGGAAGTAATCTTTCTAATATTACACCTTTTGAAAATTTCAATGCTAACCACGAAAAATTTTCAAACTACCTGGAGAGATTTGACAACTATTGTAGAATGAAAAATGTCACTTCTAATGAAAAGAAGGCACAGTTATTATGTGTATCCATTGGATCTATCCATTACAATAATCTAAATGTTTTATTAGGCCCAAGTAAGCCCATCAACCAGGTAATTTACAAAGATTTAGTAGATTCTTTTACTCAAATGCTTGCTCCAAAGAGAAGTACCGTAATCTCTCAACATTATTTACTTAATATTTACCAGGAAGAGAACCAATCTATACCAGAGTTTGTAGCTGCCCTACAGAAAAACGTTGATGAATGTGAACTTCAAGTCACCTGTGAATGTACAAAATCCATTTCTATAGCAGAAACGTTTCTGAGAGCACAATTCATCAGAGGCTTAAAAGATAATTGGATTCGTGAACAAATTCTTCAATGCGGCGCTACAAAGTTTAACGAAATTCTGCAGAAAGCGACAGCATTGGAAGCATCCAGAATTGAAAGCCAAGAGCTTACTGCAGCATGTTCCAGTTCGAAAACTTCAAATTTTCAAAATATAAACAAAACCAGTCATCGATCCAGATCTCACCAGCGACAACGTTCCAAAAATCGAAGTGTGGATTATAAATCCCTTGGTATCGATAACCGATGTTTACGTTGTGGTCGTAACAATCACAAATCAACTGACTGTCGTATCAATCTGACACAACTCAAATGCAACTTGTGCAGAAAAATCGGACATGTAGCTTCAGTGTGTATTAAAAGTTTGATTCGTAAGAACAAAACTCAAAATTCTGCAAATTCTATCGACAACTATCCAGACGTTAATGAATCGAATCAAGGAAATTATGTATCGAATGTATCTACGTATGGCCTGCATCAAATTGAAACCGAACCAGTGCAAAATAATGAAATTATCGACTTATACGAAATTAATCCTAAATTAGACAAGTACATAATTAATGTTTTATTGAATGGAAAGAATCAAATGTTCGAGGTTGACTCTGGTACAAAATTTTCACTCTTATCTGAAAATGAATTTGAAAAGTTGGAATTAAACATTCCTATCCAGCCATCTAATCTTGTTTTCAAGTCGTACTCTGGTAACATTATTAAGCCGAAAGGAAAAGTAAAAATTCTTGTACAATACAATGGCAAGGAGATGATGGGAGATCTCCATATTGTTCCAAATGGACTCGATGCTCTGCTTGGTCGGCAGTGGATACGTAGTCTTGATATTGAGCTAAGTGAAATCGACAGGAAGACCAGCAACCCAACTGTAAGTGCTCATATTCATCAAATTACTTCTGTCCAGGAGATCATTCAAAAGTTTCCCAAAGTTTTCGAAGAGGAAATTGGTTGCGTACCTAATATTCAAGTTAACCTTCAAATACGTCCAGGTGCAAATCCTTGTTTTACAAAAGAACGTTCTCTGCCATAATATGCTCTCACAGAAAAAGTGGACAAAGAACTTGATTTTCTAGAGAAACAAGGAATCATCTCACCAGTACCCTTTAGTGATTGGGGGTCCCCACTCGTATGTATTCCAAAACCAGACGGTGGGATTCGTCTATGCGTGGATTACAAGGTTGGAGTAAATGAAAGGCTAGTACAAGCTAATCATCCAATACGCAAAATCGAAGATGTATTTCATGGTTTAAGAGATTCAAAGTATTTTTGTAAATTAGATTTGTACAAAGCTTACCTACACCTTCAAGTTGACGAGGAAAGTTCTAAAATCCAGACAATTTCTACACACAGAGGTACTTATCGAATGAACAGACTAAGCTTTGGTATCAAAACAGCACCATCTGAATTTAACCGTATTTTACGTCAGATTCTGAAAAGGGTTGAAGAAAACCGATGCTTATTTTGATGACATAATAATTCACGGAGAAACATTAGAAGAGTGCACACAAAATCTTTTTGCTTGTTTACAAAGATTATCCGATTATGATTTACACGTGAATAGAAGCAAATGCTCATTTTTCCTTCAAGAGATAGAGTATCTTGGACATATTATTGGGTACAATAAGATATGTAAATCTCCAGAAAAAGTACGTGCTGTACAGGAAATGCCAAGACCAATCAACGCTGAAGAAGTCAAACGATTCCTAGGTCTTGTTACCTACTATTCAAGGTTTATTCCAAATTTTTCGAATATTTCATACCCCTTACGCAATCTTTTAAGAAAGAATAAAAAATTCCATTGGACTTCTCAGTGTCAGGCTACATTCGAAAATCTTAAATCTATTATGTGCAGTGATCAAGTACTTATACCCTACAATCCTAATCTTAAAGTAATTCTCACCACAGATGCGGGACCTCATGGTATAGCAGCCATACTAAGTCATATGATAGATGATGTTGAACACCCCATTGCTTACTCTTCACGCTCTCTCACTGCCGCTGAAAGAAATTACAGCCAGCTCGATCGGGAAGCACTCGCAATTGTCTTTGGAGTTACACATTTTCACAATTATTTATATGGAAAACATTTTGTCCTTATTACAGACAATCAACCCCTCACCAGAATTTTTCATCACAACAAGGCGTTACCCCAAATGACATCAGCTCGACTTCTCCGGTATGCATCATTTCTATCTGGTTTCGATTACAACGTTCAGTTCAAGAAGGGGAAGGAAAATCAAAATGTTGACTGTTTGTCTCGCGCATCCATCAAAACCCAGCATTTGAATACAGATTATTACGTAGGTGAGGAAGTGAACCAATTGTGCAGTGAAGTTATTCTTCAAATTTCAAGTACTAAAATTACGGCAAGTGTTATCAAAACAGAATCTGAAAAAGACTCCGAACTATCTAAAATAATTTTCGAATTGAAGAACAATTCAAACGAAAAAGAATACACTTTGGTTGATGACATTTTATTTAGATATGACAGGGTTGTAATTCCAAAAACATTACAGTCTCAAATCCTTGCAGAATTACATCACACTCATTTAGGCATCACTAAAATGAAACAGTTAGCTAGAAGATATGTTTATTGGAATAAAATTGACCGTGATATTGAACGTCTAGTAAGAGGTTGTGAATCTTGTGCTCTGACTAGACCCAATCTAGCCAAAATTCAAGTTCATCCATGGGAATGTCCACAAGAAAATTGGGAACGCGTTCATATCGATTATGCGGGACCATTCCAGAACGTATATTTTCTCGTTTGTGTTGATGCAAGGTCAAAATGGATCGAAGTGCGAATGATAAACCATGCACCTACCAGTTTAAGTACAATAAATTTACTTGAAAATATTTTCTCAAGCCATGGATATCCTTTTGTTATTGTTAGCGATAATCATTCTATATTCCAAAGTGAAGAATTCCATACATACTGCAATGATCAAGGAATTTTTCAGAAATATATAGCTCCTGGTCATCCTGCCACAAATGGATTAGCCGAGAGAAATATTCAAACTTTGAAAAATCGACTAAAAGCAATGAATGAAGATATAAGACCTCTACAAATCAAACTTCAGGAAATATTAATGCGGTATCGGGCTACACCCCTTATGTGTGGAAAAACTCCTGCAGAGTTGTATTTGAAGAGAAAAATACGAATTCGACTTGATGCTGTGTTTCCATACCGGCCTCAGCCCAACTCTGCATCTGAAAAACCTTTACGTTCTTTACAAGAAGGGGAAAGAGTACAAGTTAGACTTTTTATAAACAACAGAAATGTATGGGAATTTGCGGAAGTAAAGAAGAAATTAGGACGTCTTCACTACTTAGTTCAATTGGATTCTGGTCGAATAATTAAACGACACATTAACCAACTTAGACCATCTCTTGTACCTAAAAAGAGAGTAACATTCAATATTCCATCTTTGCCTGAACCACAACAACCTGTATCACCTCCTGGTTCTCACATTCCTGTATCACCTCCTGGTTCTCACATTGATAATGATTCATCTCTGAGATTACCAACTCCAATTACAACTCCAGTGACTAATACTCCTCCAATTCCTCAGAATCGTCCGGTGCGGAACCGACGACACCCAGTGCGGTTTGAAGACTATGATATGTATTAATATCATATATGAGTTCTTCATTCAAGAGGGAGAGACTGTTATATATATTTTATTTAAACTTAGTTACCGTTTTGATGTTGTCAAGGCAATAAGAGATAAAAATAATAATTATTCTGTCAATCAAATAATTTTGTTAAATATACGTTTATTGAGATCAAATTTATTTATTTATTTGTTTACGTTTCTTAGCGCCCTTAACGGTAGTCGAAATCGCGAATAGTATTTAATATTTCCGCTTTACAATTAAGTTCTTTGGGGATCTATAGAACGTTAGTTTTTTTATTGTGTGTTTGGGTGGTTTTACTGTCCTTGATAGTAACAGGGCGTACTGAAATAGAAGATCGGGGTTTTCCAGTTTAGACTCGCGGATTTATGAGCTGGTGGCGCTATTTCTGTGAATTCTTTAGTAACTTCTCAAGTATTTCTTTTACGTTCCCACTCCCTTCTCCTGAGTGAACCGGGTAATATTTTGTCACTATTCGCTTACGTATCATTCCAGTACGGACCGTGACAAATTAATACGTAGCAGATTTAAAATAACTTGTAAATAACATTAATTAAAATTATGTATTACATTAGAGTTTAATTATTTTACTCCTATTTATTATTTTATAAATTGTAATTTAATAATAAAGACGTATCATTCCAGTACGGACCGTGACAAATTAATACGTAGCAGATTTAAAATAACTTGTAAATAACATTAATTAAAATTATGTATTACATTAAAGTTTAATTATTTTACTCCTATTTATTATTTTATAAATTGTAATTTAATAATAAAGATGTTTTTAATATTTGTGAATGTGTAGCTTAAATATTCAATTTTGAAATTGGCATTGTATCTACCATAATAAAATATTTACAAAGAAATACAGGTACAAAAGTTTAAGAATAGATGTTTGATTCCAGTGGCGGTCCATATTTTGTTAAATTATAGCCCTAAAAAAAGTTGGGGAGTGAAAGGGGTGTTGATCCCCTCTGAAAATCCATAATAAATCAAAATAATTGAATGCAACTGTTTTCAATTTATTGGGTATTCTCTACTAGTATTTGCTATAAATACCGTTTTAGAGTAATGTTAAAAAAATTATTTTAATTTTAAACTTTAGCACCCTATAACTTTTTTTGTGTGCACTATTGTATATAGGTAAGTGGGTTTCAATCAAATTTATTGTACTAACCCTTACTATGTGGAAGTACATCTTATTAAGAACAGTAAACAACTAAACGGTTGAATTAAATCTTTAATTCTAGTAATAAAAACAATATTGTATTTTGGTATAGATATGTTGATGATGTGTTAGCAGGTTTTGTAGATAGCGAACGACAATTAGATATATTTTTTAATTTCATTCAAAAATTAATATCACCTTAGAAGTTGAAGAAAATAATTCAGTTAATTTTCTAGATTTAAGAATTGAAAAAGTTAATAATTTATTAAATTATTTAGTATACAGAAAACCAACACAAACAGATGTACCCATACCATATCATAAAAATCATCCTATATCACATCAATTAGCAGCATTTTCAATTCTCATTAAAAAAATAATTTTAATAAAGATATTAAGATTATAAAACAAATAGCTACACCTAATGGCTATCCAATACATTTGATAAAGAACAGAAAATGTCACTACAACTAATATTCCCTCGGCAAACTAAAGAAATTAAAAGTAATAAAAGTATTACATATTATGGAAATATTTCTAATACAATTTCAAAAATAATATCTTCGGCGACATCTGCATTAATTTCATTCAAATCACACAATTTTTTTGGTACAAAATACTTAAATTTAAAAACAAAATTATCTAAATTAAAAAACTCTGGTGTTGTCCAAAATATAATGCTGTATATATAGGTCAAACACAAAAAAATTTAAAATAAGATTCAATGAACACTTAAGAGCATATACACTACAACAACCAGATAAGTCAAACTAAGCAAAACACGTTTATAAACATCCACACTCACTCATACACACCAATGACATTCAAATATTACATATTTGTGATAAAAAACAAAATTTGGATTTCCTTTAAGAACTTGAAATACAAAGACATCTAGTAGATCAACAATATAAAGTAGTTGATGAAGAAATAAATCTGGGAAGTTCACCACTGTTTACTTTGATTGAGTCTTCATTTTATACATAGATAAGACGTAATTGTAACAGAAATATATTAAGTTATTGTAAAGATCAGCATGATATAGTTTTTCCTGGATTTCTATATTATTGCACAGTTATCTTGGAAATACATCCAGGATAATCCCTTAGGGATAATAACATCTAGGCTTTAATATTGCTATATCTTATTATTTCCATACTTGGTCTAGCCTTAATACTACCTAATAAACATCAGGTACCTAGCTACAAACAAACGAAATGTAACTTCAATATGTCAATGTGACAATGCTAGTTCTAGGGAAACGGCCGTCATTACATTTAAAAACGTATTTTATAAAAACGTATTATTGGCTATCCAATACATTTGATAAAGAACAGAAAATGTCACTACAACTAATATTCCCTCGGCAAACTAAAGAAATTAAAAGTAATAAAAGTATTACATATTATGGAAATATTTCTAATACAATTTCAAAAATAATATCTTCGGCGACATCTGCATTAATTTCATTAAAATCACACAATTTTTTTGGTACAAAATACTTAAATTTAAAAACAAAATTACCTAAATTAAAAAAAATCTGGTGTTGACAAAATTAGTTGTCCAAAATATAATGCTGTATATGTAGGTCAAACACAAAGAAATTTTGAAATAAGATTCAATGAACACTTAAGAGCATATATATTATAACAACCAGATTAGTCAAACCAAGCAAAACACGTTTTTGAACAGCTACACTTACTCATACACACCAATCACATTCAAAAAAAGACATATAGCAGATGAACAATATAAAGTAGTTAATGAAAAAATAAATCTTGGAAGTTCTCCATTATTAAACTGTTTACTTTGATGGAGTCTTCATTTTATACATAGATAAGACATAATTGTAATAGAAAATATATTAAGTTATTGTAATATAGTTTTTTCCTGGTTTTTATTTATCATTGCACAGTTATACTGATCTTAGAGGAATAGGGCTAATAACATCTAGGCTTTAATATTGATATGTCTTATTACTTCTAGCCTTAATACTACCTAATCAACATCGGGTACCTGGCTAAAAACAAAATGTAACTTCATTATGTCAATCTGACAATGCTAATTATGAGGGAACGGCTGTCATTGAAATTAAAACGTATTTTTGAATAAATACTTAGTGGAAGTTTTATTCCACCGTTTAGTTGTTTACTGTTCTTAATAAGATGGACTTTCACATAGTATTTTTTTTTTGTTTGGTCATATTATAATTTCTATTGTATTATATTTTTAAAGATGCATATAATGAAAATAGTTAAAAATTGATTTTATCATATTTTCATAATAATTTAACTAATTAGTTTTAACTGATCAAAGTAAATTATTCAAATTATATCTTGTTCCATAAACATGCAGTAAGACTACTGCAGTAAGACTATCTTATATATTTCGATTAAAAATATTATTACACATACACATAATAAAATAAGCTTGATTTATGTTTTCGTAAGTATATTTTAACCTAGAAATAATTTGTATTGTGTAATTTCACCAATATTATATTTTTGTATGTAAACAATTTAGCATATTCTGGAGATTTGTTATGTAATAGGATAAAAAAGACAGAAACATTTCTATTAAATTTGTTCTAGAAAGTTCCACAGTGGATAATGTTAGTATGTTTAACTATTAACTAGAATAGCTACACTTTGCTAGCTATACTTTTCCACTACTTTCAAATAAAATTTGCTAGTATTTATAAAATATATTTTTTCTTCAAGCGGTCAATAAATGCATCTTTATGTGCATGTATATACGTAGTAAAAGTACGTCTTTATTTATTACTGGGAGGTAAAGTGAATTATGGGCGGAGCATATGACGTCATAAAGTAAGGTTCATTTAAAATTTCTTAAATAATAATACCGATTTATTGATCAATATTTATACAAAATACTTAATTAATATTTGTCAATTATCCAAATTAAAAAAATATATATATATTAAACAACAGTTACGTTATTGTTATTGAATATTATTTTCCAATACGCGAATACCAACTACTTCGACAACTGTCAAAAAAAGTAAGATGGCGACAACTATTTCAGTGAGACCTAAAATTTGTTGTTTAAGGTAGGTAAATATATTTGTTTAATTTTTATTTATTTTACACGCTTGAAGAAAAAATAGTATATATTACACGGAGTAGAACGTTCTTTTTGTATTCGTTCTGATTGCAGCCGAAGCGAAGCTGAGGCTGCAAACTAAGGACTCAAGACAAAAAGAGTCACCTACTCCTTGTTACGGTTTTAAATTTGTTACGGTTTTAAATTAATTCATTTTAATTTAAATAATAATAAATAATTCATTTTAATTTAATAAATTTAATTTTGGAAAAAAACAAGTAAAAATTCTTTCTATTTACCTAGCCACTAAAACACTCCAGCATAAACATTACAGTATCTCCACTAAAAATAATCCACTCAGCTATTAGTAGAAGATCCGGCCCTAAATCGACCTTCACCGAGGTGATAAATGAATGAAACATGTTTTATATTAAATTTAATACACTAAATATTAAGTAAAAAATAGGTTGACAGAAAAAATCCTGGACAGGCTATATTTAATAATTGTTTAAAAAATGATTTTTTTTGTTAAAATGTACCGACGAGATAAATAAAAAAATCTCATACCAACAGAAAGTATAAAGCCTGTAGATTATGCAATTGATAGGTTGCCTGGACAGACTACTAGGTTGACAGGTATAAACAGGTGTGCTGAATTTAGGTTCTTTCACTTAACATGATAAATAAATAAATTTTATATCATCCTGAGCGCTGTTTCATGGCGAACACGTTGATATAAGGTTGTCGGCAAAAATATTGGTCTTAATAGGGGTTGCCGATTTTTAAAGATTAAAATTTTCTCCGAACTGGGGATAGAGCGACAGAGAGGTCTAATGTAACTATCCAATGAAACAGAAAAGGACGCAACACGGCAGCTGTGCGCGACGCGACCCTCGAACGAAAGTGAGTGCGCATGCGCAAGAGAATGGGAGTGATGTATTAGTAAATACCGAGGTTTGTTTTGGAGCCGTTAATAACTTACACGTCTTATTTTGTATAATTAATTAAGATAAGTATACATTTTTTTATTCAAAATAATAATATAAAAATATATTTAATTCATTATATGTTTATTTAGATATTTTATGTAATATTGTTTAATATTTATCTATGACATATCATAATTTATAAATAATATCAAATTGTTATGTTATTATTTAATTATGTTTTCCGCAACTTCCAGTTGCTCCAAAACAACACTAAGTATTTACTAATACATCGCTCTCATCCTCTTGCGCATGCGCACTCACTTTCGTTCGAGGGTCGCGTCGCGCACAGCTGCCGTGTTGCGTCCTTTTCTGTTTCATTGGATAGTTACATTAGACCTCTCTGTCGCTCTATCCCCAGTTCGGCGAAAATTTTAATCTTTAAAAATCGGCAACCCCTATTACGACCAATATTTTTGCCGACAACCTTATATCAACGTGTTCGCCATGAAACAGCGCTCATGATGATATAAAATTTATTTATTTATTATGTTAAGTGAAAGAACCTAAATTCAGCACACCTGTTTATACCTGTCAACCTAGTAGTCTGTCCAGGTAAAAAACCGGCAACCTATCAATTGCACAATCTACACGCTTCATACTTTCTGTTGTTATGAGATTTTTTTATTTATCTCGTCGGTACATTTAAAAAAAAATCATTTTTTAAACAATTATTAAATATAGCCTGTCCAGGATTTTTTCTGTCAACCTATTCTTTACTTAATATTTAGTGTATTAAATTTAATATAAAACATGTTTCATTCATTTATCACCTCGGTGAAGGTCGATTTAGGGCCGGATCTTAGGCTATATGTAAATCACTTAACCCTTATCCATGAGTTTATTGTTTTGTTTATAAAATTAACCTCTATGACACTAAAAAGTCTTCTTCTTGCACTCTTCTCTTACTGTTGGCCTATCTTGTTGAAGTATACTTAATTAACTAAGGGTATTATAACCAAGGTTGACAGGTAAATCAGTTAATCGCATCAATCACTGTTCAGTTTGGATGGTATAGATATCTCTCTTGGTTCATCTCCATTTTGGATTGGTTTTTTTTTGCTTTTGACTTTGGACTTGGAGCAGGTGCCTCTTTGAAACTCGAATTTTATTTCGGATTTTTGTGCCAAAATAAAAGTAAATTACCTATACCAGAAAAGGGAATATGCTATCAGAGGTCTGATATCGCATTTTTTGTGGATTTTCCCCTTTCTCGTTTCTTTTCTTTAAAGGCCATCCAACACCACATGGTAAGTTGTAATTAGTTAGTATTGTACAACCCTGTATGGAACATCATTACTTTTGTAGGCCTTTTTTTGGTTGTAATTCCTAATTTGTAACTACTACTAGTTACACAAGACTGAGTCTGGAGACTACTACACCACCTTAATTAATATATTCTGCTAGAAAAGCTCACACTCACCTGGCTTGGCTAATGGTAGGGCTGCGGAGTAAATGACTGCATGTTACTAATAACCACCAAGTAAGACTGTTTAATTTTTCTTTTAAAATTAAGGCGACACCACTTCAACCTCTGCATACTTACAACGGTTACTACTATTACCTCTACTTATAGCCTATAAGTTGAGCCTATGGGACTTGAATTTCCTCTACTACTTATAATTACTGGATATGGTTTAGAACTATTGCTTTTGGTGCCTTACACTAGAACTTCTGCATGCTGTGCTTTGGTATATTAGAAAGATCACTTAATAACTTAAATATTATGTTGTTAATATTTCATCCTAGGTTATGCTACTTTTACTCATTTCTTTCTTTATTTTAAACACTGTGAACAGTTGGTACCAATTGGAAGATAACTAAGGTATTATATAGAAGATCGTGATATAACTCTATAACCATTTCACTTTTTAAAACCTTATTTTCTTTTCTTTCTTTTGTAGTAAATCATATATGAGTTTAGTAAACTTCTTCCCTGGAATAAAATATTTATTTCCACGACCCTCTCTCCGACGTTTAGTTATATATTTTATAATCCACCCTGAGCTAGCACATATAAAATTCTTAACATATATAGGATTACCAGACGTAAACAAAGCTTGGTAACAAAAAGTGGCGCCCTTTAACGTGTGTAAGTCGATTTTTTTACTGCATTTAGTGGTTATAAATATAAGTAGAAGCAAGTAAATAAGTAAGTGCAGATTTCAAACATTTTGGTTTAAGAAGTGATTTAAAATTGATGCATTTTTTTAATAATTGTTATCTGTTGTTCAGTGGAAGTTGACATTTAACTACTACCTATAAGATTTGAATAGGTTTGTTATACCTTCTCACTGTAGCATCTTGAAAATAAATCTTACAGTAAATTTCTCTGAATTTTGATAGTTGAGGAGTTTGTAAAGAGCAGCATTGCATAGCATAACAAAACAAAATATAAAGAGCACTACATAAACCAAAAAAAAACACAAGGTACATAACACATAATAACATAACATAAACAGAAGACAAAAGTATTAGGGAACATTTTGTTGACTCTTCAATAATTTAAATTTATTAATTATTCAGATTTAATAGGTACTTCAGACATAACCAAATTTGTCTGTCAGTGTCAGTTTGGGATTCTGTCACATGGACGAAACATAAAACTCAAGGACATTATCCGGACATAAAACTTACACATTTTCGTCTTTTCTAGCGATCTTTACAGGACGTAGTACTGGTTTGGTTAATTTAGGAATTTTTCATGATTTAAATTTATTGTACAAATTATTGTCAGGAATAGCAGAACACCCATATATATATCGACAGACAATTTATTCTTTTCTCTTCCGTCAATATATCAAAACTGATTAGATATCTTCTTTTTATTGAATTTTAATTTTGCTGGTCTGTTTTAGTTAGGCAATATGATAAAACTTAAACATTTTTCATCAGTATTATCATAACAATATTAGGGCTAATACACAGTAAAAAGGAAGGTGGTTAATGTTATTGAATTATTAGGATTTGAAAGTTGCCTAAATTAGAGAAGCGTACATAAATATTTTCTTGCGTATACTTTAATAAAAGAACAAGTTTTATTATTTTGCTTTTATTAGGTTTTGCTATTGTTGGTATGTATAGTGTAAGTAATTAGAGATTTAAGTAGCTATTCTTTTAGAAGTTAATTAATGTAAGTATAGAATGTCTATTTAGGGATGGCAGTGCAATTGAATTGTTACGGGGTTCTTCCTCCTTTTTTTGGAAGGGGAGGATTTGGACATTAAAATGCACACTTCTTTGGATTTGTTTTGTCGGTAACTTTTTTTTGAAAGATTTTATTTTAATTAAAGCTTGATCAACATTTCTTTTTTTTTCATTTACATAAATTTACAATACAAATAGGTACAATTTATTTAAAATGGAGAGTAATAGACTCCTTAAGGATGAGCTAATCTACGAACTGTATATTCGTAGACTTCCTGTGGTAAATACGGTAGCGGACTTGAGACAGAAAGTAAGGGAAGCTTTGAAGAGGGAAAGAGATGGTGGCGAATCGTTGATTAAAGGAGATATTCCTCTGGAATATGAGAACGAAATATTGATTTGTGGAAAGAAAGTTGTTGAATTAGATGAAGCTTTAGAAAATTTTGATAATGAAAACGCGGAAAATGATTTCAAGAGAATCTCTTCTAGGCTTCAACATGTTTCTGCACGGTTAGGACGGTTTAAAGGAGAGAACGAAGAGGAAGAACAAAAACGCAATAAGTTGATTCACCACTGTCTTCAGTTGAAGAAAGAACTGGCAGTAGTTTATGCACACTCTTTTACTCGAGCGATGAACCAGTTAACCCCAAACCTAGATAACGTTTCGGTGCCTGCAACCTCAGAAAAGGTAACAACACCTCCACCAGATAATCTTACGGAAGCGGTTTATCAGTTATCGTTATTGGATGTGCCCATATCCTCTAATCAGCCTCCAGCGGGGTATCGAAGCTTAAATGTGCTAGGGGATATCATAGATATGCCTGAGGAAAATCCCATTGCTGCAACGACACAGTCTTACCCAACATTTAATTTGGCTCCTTCTACTGGACCGATGGTGGATCCTAGACACCATGTGAATTTCCTACCTACGGTTACAGAATATCATTACCAGCCGGACAATGTTTCTTCTAGACGAGCAACGCTGAATAGTACAACAGGATCTTGGGATAGACCTGAATTCATGTCAAGTCATCTGGATGAGTATGCTCCCTATCGACAACAGTGGGGGTCTAACTGTGACAACGCTTATCGCATGCCAGACGTAGCCAGGTGGAATGTAAAATTCAATTATCGTACCAGTGTAAATGAGTTTCTGGAAAGAATTGAAGAACTCAGAATGTCGAGAGGAGTCTCTCATCAGCAATTGCTACGGGGTGCTCCGGAACTTTTGACACAAGACGCATTATTATGGTATAGGACGAGAAGATTTGATTCTTGGCAAGATCTGGTAGCTCAGCTCCGTGAAGCCTATTTGCCTTACGATTATGAATTCAGTTTAATGGATGAGATTAGAAGGAGGACCCAGGGTGCGCAAGAAAAGGTTCTGACGTTTGTTACCATTATGGAGAATCTATTTCGTAAACTGAAGCAACCACCGATGGAGTTGGATCGAGTAGCGTTAATCAAGAGAAACCTTCTTCCGAACATCCAGTCCCACTTAGCTCTTCACCGAGTGTCAACAGTGGATGAACTCATTCGTTTAGGCCGAGCGGAAGAAGAAACCGAAATCAGGATACAACGATTCGTCCCTCCACCGTCAGCAAATCGTTCCTTGTTGGAACCAGAATTGGCATATCGCAGACCGTCCGGCCAACCGTCGGTAGCCGCGATTAAAAGCCCTTCCTCTGGTCGAGAACGAGACAACAGCATTACGCCATCTGACAGTGCTTCATCAAGTGGCTCATCATCAAACGTCTCGACGTCGCCGTCTTGTTGGAATTGCGGTAAGACTGGCCATCGCTTTAAGAAGTGTGATCAGCCCCGAAAGCGATTCTGTTTTAAATGTGGCGAAAACAATTGCTCAATTTACAATTGTCCCAACTGTCGAAAAAACTGGAATCGAAGTCAGCAGTTGGTCAGCTGCCTGACTCTTTATCGTCTATGGCCGATTCCAAACGTCATGTGTTGCTGGACTATGTCCTCGCTCATGCCAAGGGAGATGCGAGACCTTATCTGTTAGTTCAGATATATGGATGTCACCTGTAGGAATTATGGGATAGGCAATGTTTAAGTTGTTAAATAATTAATCTTTGATTATTAAAAGAATGTCTTTATTTTAAAAGGAGAGTCTCAGAAGTATGTCTATACACTTACAAAATTGAGAGAGAACTAAAAAAACTTTACAACTAGGTTACTGTAGTTGTCCCTTAACATCTGGTGACATTTTGGGTTCTCAACTCAGCTTAAATTATAACTGGTTTTATGATTCGTAGTTTAAAAGAATTTTATTTTAATCTTTAGAAAATAGAAATATAAAACACCAAATGTTCACGTTTACAATACCTACAATAAAATAATAAAATATAATATAAAAAGAGGGATTTTTGAACTCAATATTTCTACACGCCCCCTCAAAAATTAATCTCTTTTAAGATTTACAATATCAATAATTATAAAATTAAACCAGATATAATAATATTTAACTAGAATACTTTTAATATTTACTGACATATCTTCCGTTAACTCTTTGTCTGGGATGGTTATTACTAACCATATACATAATGATCCGACATTTGACTTAACGATAAGGGAAACCAAGAAAAACCTTATGAGATCATAGATCAGAATAATAAAATTATAATTATATTATTAATACATCTATATTATTTACTAATTTTTTTCTAATCCCAATTTCGCTCTCAACTCCAAGAACTTGACCCTTGGTAGTGGCTTGGTCAGCATGTCTGCAATTTGCTCACCTGTTGAAAAATGTTTAAGAATTATTGTCTTTTTTGCAACTTCTTGTCTAGAAAAATGATATTTAATGTCAATATGTTTGGATCTTTTGTGGCTTGTTGGATTATTAGCTATGCTGATACATCCATTGTTATCTTCATATATTAAAATAGGTTCTTTTGTTTCCAGGTTTATACCTGCTGCTAAAATTTTTAACCACATTGCCTCTTTGACAGCTTCATACAGTGCCATATATTCAGCCTCTGTAGATGAACCTGCCACAGATGCCTGCCTTTTTGTATTCCAACATATTGTACATATAACTTAAATAAATAACCCGTTGTACTTCTTCTCTTAAACTTTAAGTCAGAGGTTTAATTTTCATTTCCCCCCCAATTAGCGTCAACATACCCTGTCAATATATTATTATATGTTCCCTGTACATATTTTAATTTTAAATTGATAGTACCTTGTAAGTATCTAAGTACTCGTTTTAAACATTGCCAAAGTTCTTGATTATTTTTATTAGTATATCTACTTAATGTATTTACAGCTAGAGTTAGATCGGGTCTTGTACATACCATTAAATACATTAGACCAGGGCCCGTTCACTCCCCACGCTTTGACAGGTCTGAGGTTTTAGTTAGGCAACGCATCACTGAAGGCGCTAGTATAGCAATATTTAAAATTGCCGCCACGAATTGTTTCCGACCGTCAGCTGACCGGCCATAAAACAAGAAGTCAAGCCAGGAAAAACAATTTTTAATTTTATATTTATATTGAAGTGTTTGATTTGTGGTCGTGTTTATTAGTACTACTATTATTACCGAGTGTTTTATTCCAGATAATAATTATGGTTCAACGTTGTTGTGTTCCTGGTTGTAATTTAACCAGCAAAGATATTAAAATGCATGTTTTGCCCAAGGATCATAAGGTAAGGTTTTATTTATTTTTATTATATATAAAATGAGGATTTATACAGAATGTTTTAGTCTTAAATATAAACATATTCATAAGCCTACAATTAACAACAATAATAAGCAAAAAAGAAGTTAATTGTTATATGATTTTTTTTATATTTATGACTAAAACAATTTGTATAAATACAACTTTATAGTTAGACGTTGTTTTATTGAGTAAGTAATAATTTATATATATGTGCATTTCCACCTTTATTTGTCAGTATGTCAATAAAAATAATATAAGCTGCTTTGCTTTAATATTTTATTAACAAACTTATTAAATTTCAGCTACGAAAAGTCTGGTGTCTTCAAATTAACAGGTTGGAGTTATTAGATATGGATGAGAACAAAAGACGGAATATGTACAGGGTGTGTGACTTGCACTTTAGTAATGAGGATAAGTTTTCATCATATCATAACAAAACAAATTTAAAGGCCACAGCAATTCCAACAATTATTCCTGGTATGTTCAAATTTTTTATCTAAATTTTGGAGTTAAAAGTATTGGTTATTTCTTGTTATAACACAACTGAGGTTGTTTTGTTGTGCCATTATTGTTGTTATTGGTTTATCTGCCTGTAATTCCTAACAATTTCCTGTAATTTTAGAATGATCATCTTCAGAGGAAAGAGATATGCCATCAACTTCAGAAAGGTGCAAGAGAACAACAGTTATTGTCAGTGCCTTCTACTTTAAAAATAACAGGTAGAATAAATTGGAATATTAAGTAATTTTACTTTCCTTCAATGCAAACATCTTTTAAGTAATAATAGAATATACTTTAACATCCCTAATTGTTTAACATCAATCCTAGATGTAAATTTGACTGAAAATATTATAAACTCTTTAAAACATATTGGAATGTAATATAAGTTGTAGCAATTGTGTTGCTCATTGGTAGTTGATGCAAACAAATAAATAAAAAAATTAATATTTGTTTATTTTTATTATATTAATCTCTAGTACCTATTTATTTTATACTTTTATAATTTACCTAACACTATGATGGCAAATTTGATAATTTTCAAATTCATAAAATTTTTATTTTCGTGTTAGGTAAATTATAAAAGTATAAAAAGTATTTAAGTATTTAAACTTAAATTCAGGAGGTATGCAACTAGCCGTACAAAAGTTTTAATTCGGCAACGCACCGCTCAAGGCGCTGATGTTCAATTTCGAATGCGCGGGAAAGAGGGAGTCGGCTATCTTTCCTTGAGATGATTTGTGCATTAGACACCCAATGAGACTTCGACACGGAGCATCGTATATCTCATCAGATTCCAATGCACTATAATTTAAATTAGTTGCTAATGGTGTAATTACAGGCTTCCAATCTGTCATATTAAATTTATTTAATACTGCTTTAATATATGTACTTTGATCCAGTGATATTACTTTATTTTGTTTAGTAACTCTAATTTTTATCTCTTTTAGATCAACCATTGAGAATTTATTCATTAAATAATTTTTTAAATTCTTCATTGTAATATTATTTGCAGTACATATCACTAGATCATCCACATATATCCACACATAGTGTAAATATTTTTAGAAATATCTCCTCTGTCTAATATGTACATGCACCGATCTCCATGGGAATTTGTAAAATTTAATTCTAAAAGAGTCTTTTCAAACATTTCAAACCAACATCTGGCAGCTTGTTTTAGGCCATATAATGCTTTGTTTAACTTACAGACCTGGTCGTCTTTACATTTTACACCCTCAGGTACTCTCATGTATATTTCCTCTACTAACTCACCATTTAAAAATGCAGTTTTTACATCCATCTGGTGGACTAACAAGCCATGTTGATTTGAAAATGCTATTAAAAATCTAAATGTTGAAATTCTTGCTACTGGAGAAAATGTTTCATTATAATCTACAAGATATTCTTGACTAAAACCTTTGGCAACTAAACGAGCTTTATACTTTAATGGATTTCCGAACTCATCGTTCTTTATAGTAAATATCCATTTACAATCTACAATATTTTTATTACTTGGTTTCGGTACTAAAGTCCAAGTTTTATTTATCATTAAAGAATTTAATTCATCTTTAATTGCCTGTCGCCATTGTTTAGCATCATTCCTATACTTAATTTCATGATACGAATTAGGTATAGGACTTACAATGGAATGTGCACATAACAAATAATCGTCAGCTACATCATCTTCATTATATGAAGCTTGGCTACGATCTTTGAGTCTATCACTCCGCCTAAGTCCTACACTATCTTTATCTTGAGATGAAGAATTATCCTTTAGTTTTTCAACACTGTCTATTTCGTTACAAGGGTCGTCTACTGAGTTTAACACATCGTTAGGGACTTCAGTTTTTCTACCTGAATCGACCTGACCTTCAAGTACCTTTATTTTCGGTCTTGACTTAACAAAATTTGTCTCATCTACAATTCATCTTACTACCACGTATTTATCATTCTCCACTTCATATACTCTATACCCATTTGGTTCGTAACCCACCAGTATTCCCTTTGATGACTTTTCATCAAACTTGTTTTTACTGGTTTTAACATGCACATATACAGTTGAACCAAAAACCTTTAGGTATTTTAATTGTGGTTTCTTATTATACCACATTTCATATGGTGTTTTGTTTGCATTCAATGATTTTGTTGGTGTCTTATTAATTAGATAAGTTGCAGTTAAAACTGCATCACCCCAAAATACCTTATCTAATTCTGCACCAGATATCATTGTTCGAGCTTTCTCTGTGATGGTTCTAACCATTCTTTCAGATACACCATTTAATTGTGGAGTTCGTGGTACTGTAAGATGATAACTAATGCCCTTTTTAACACAATAATCCTTCATCTCGTTAGATAAATATTCTTTACCATTATCTGTATATAAGTTAACAATTTTTAAATTAAACCTGGATTCACTCTTTGCTACATAATCTTTAAACATTGCAAAAACATCAGATTTATTTTTAATTAAATAAGTTACACAGTAATGAGTGAATTCATCAAAAAACAATACAAAATAATTTGTATTATTTATCGCAGAAGGCGAAATAGGACCACATACATCTGAGTGTATGTTAAATAATAATCTTTTTATGTAATCTTTATTTTTAAATTTATTGAATGATAGTCGCGCTTGTTTTCCGTTAATGCAAGCTTCACATAAATCATTATCAGGTATAATTTTACTTAATGTTTCTACGTCATTTACTAATTGCTTATTTCTTATTTCATTAAATTTATCTTTTCCGATATGGCCTAATCGCTGATGCCATAATTTGTAATCGGAATTAGATATGTCTTTTGAAAAATTAATAAAGCTTTTACTTACAGAAAATTCCAGTGTAAATAAATTGTTCCTTGGCTTACCAGTCATTATTGTTTTACCGTTATGGCTTACTATTACTCCAGAATCACTGAAGTTTACCGAGTATCCTGCTTGTTGCATTTTGAAGACTGATAATAGATTATACGGTACATCAGGACTGTACAGTACATTCTCGATTTTCCCTTGGACTCCAATGTTGCTCTCCAGTACAATGGTCCCCATCTTAGTTGCAGTGATGAAAGCTCCACTCTTGGCAATAGAAATCTTAATGGGTGTATGTAAATTACAAAAGTTTTTAGCTAGATCTTCTCGGTTTATCAGATGATCGGAGGCACCTGAATCGAGTAGAAAAGAAATTTTATTCTCTTCATTTGCTAACTGAAAGTTCCCAGCCATAAATGCAAATCCTTCTTCGGTTTGTGGGGCAACTTGGATTGTCTGGATGGTCCTTGGTCTTTCTGCATTTTGTTTAGGCTTTAAAGTTTGCAAGTAGTAACGGCACTCCTTCTTATAATGTCTTCTTCTCCCACAATGATGACACTTTACGTTCTTTTTGTTATTATTTGCATGTTTTGGCTTGAAAATTCCGCGATGATTATTCGATGATTTTCTAACATTCTTAAAATTTCGTTTCACCTCATTATTTTTCTGCTCTACATAGAGAACCTTTTTACTTGTATCAAGATTTTCATTTACAAGTTTAACTTCATGGTCTAACAACCGTGATTTTACAAAACTTAATGTCATATTGTCTTCTGATAACGTCTCGATAGCCGTTATAACACCATTGTAAGAATTTGGTAAAGTCAGTAATAGTTGGGCCACTTTATCAATTTCAGAGATAGTTGCTCCAGCTGATGCTAATTCTGTTATCAGAGTATCAAACTGCATAAAATGCTTACATAAGTCTGTCTCACCTTCTAATTTTAAACTAAACAATTTCTTCCGAGCTCCGAGTTGTTTCGCTACACTTTTCCGTTCAAAGATATTGTCTAGTGTGGCAAAGATTTGTCTTGCCGATGATTCCGGTTTTACGTAACTTAAATATGAATCGGACAAGTACTCGATTAAAACATTTTTCGCGGTTGATTCCGATTTCTTCCACTTGCTGTCCGGGTTCGCCGGTTCCGGTTTGTCAATCACATGAATCACTTCAAGTTCACTGAGAAGACTTCGGATTCTGAACTTCTATATGTTGTAATTTTCACCATTAAATGGTTGAATGTATCTCTTTGATTTAACGTTTAGATTCTCCATTTTATGCATCAAACAATAATTTAATTTTATAATTAGATTTATTACTTACACGTAATCACTAACTTTTATTTTGCACTCACTAATTTTTATTAATTAATCACAAACGTAACCTGGGCCCATAACCTGTAGGAATTATGGGATAGGCAATTTTTAAGTTGTTAAATAATTAATCTTTGATTATTAAAAGAATGTCTTTATTTTAAAAGGAGAGTCTCGGAAGTATGTCTATACACTTACAAAATTAAGAGAGAACTAAAAAAACTTTACAACTAGGTTACTGTAGTTGTCCCTTAACATCTGGTGATATTTTGGGTTCTCAACTCAGCTTAAATTATACCTGGTTTTATGATTCGTAGTTTAAAAGAATTTTATTTTAATCTTTAGAAAATAGAAATATAAAACACCAAATGTTCACGTTTACAATACCTACAATAAAATAATAAAATATAATATAAAAAGAGGGATTTTTGAACTCAATATTTCTACATTACCTACTAGGTTTGTTGGACTCTGGAGCTACAAACACTATTTTGGGCGGGTCTGGTTGGAAAATGTTGAAACCTTTCTGTAAGGTCCAAGACTCTAACCACAAGACTTGTGTAGTTGCTTCAGTAGATACTTGCGACATTTTAGGTACGGGGTCTTTACCTATGGCACTGTGCGGAAAGGTTAAGATTATAAATGTCCTTATTGTGCCAAATCTTTTACACACTCTTATTTTGGGAATGGACTTTTGGAAAGAAATGCAAATAATTCCTGATATGTTCTCGGGTAAGTGGCATTTTAAAGATTCTTCCCAAATTGAGACAACAACAGATCTAGCCTTAATTTCCTCCGATAATCTGGATAATGAGCAAAGATCTCGTCTGGACCAACTCATCGATGATATCTTTCAAGGCATGGGTCCCAAACTAGAATGCACCAATTTAGTGGAACATGTCATCAGAACATCTTCACCGCCTTTAAAACAACGGCATTATCCCTTATCACCACCGATTCTAAAGCAAGTGAATAAAGAGCTTACCCAGATGCTCGAAGATGGAGTGGTAAAACCAACTAATTCCCCTTGGGCCTCACCGATAATCCTAATCAAGAAACCTGATGGACGTCATCGCTTCATTGTAGATTATTGGCAGCTAAACAAGGTTACGATCAAGGATGCTTACCCACTTCCCTTCGTGAGTGCCACCCTAGATAAACTGCGTGGCGCTCGCTATCTCACGACACTAGACATCAAGAGTGCGTATTGGCAAATACCTCTTTCCGAAGAATCCAAGCCAATGACTGCCTTCGTTGTCCCAAACCGTGGCCTATATCAATTTCGTCGGATGCCGATGGGATTGCACAATGCCCCAGCAACGTGGCAACGTTTTATTGATAAGGTTATTGGGGTAGATCTGGAGAAATACGTGTTTGTTTATCTGGATAATATCATCTGTACAAATTCTTATGAAAAACATCTGGAGATTCTACGGGAAGTTTTATGTCGGATCACAAAAGCTGGGTTGACTCTCAATAGAGACAAATGCCATTTTTGCAGAATTGTCAGAATTAAAATATCTTGGCTACGTTATCGGTGCTGGCGGACTTATGGTAGATCCAGCCAAGGTGGAAGTTATCCTCCAGATTCCTCAGCCCAAGTCGGTTACCGAAGTTCGTCGACTTATTGGTATTGCATCCTGGTATCGCCGTTTCGTGCCTAACTTCTCATCCCTGACCGCACCATTATGTACTCTTCTTCGGAAAAACCAGCCATTTGTTTCGACTACCGAATGTGAGAATTATTTCAAGTCGCTAAAGGAATACCTAGTGTCGGCTCCTCTGCTTTCTTGTCCCGACTTTGAACGACTGTTCATATTACGGACCGATGCCCCCGACTACGGATTGGGTGGATGATGACGATAATGAAAGAGTCATTTGTTATCTGAGCAGATCTCTGTCGCGATCGGAGAGGAAATACAGCACTACCGAGAAGGTACTTTTCGCCATCGAGCGTTTACGTCCTTATCTCGAAGGAGTGAGATTTTGAGTCATAACTGACCATTTTGCCCTTAAATGGATCAACCATATCAAGGACCCGGTAGGACGAATAGCGAGATAGACAGTCCGACTACAACAATTCGATTTCGAGGTAGTTCACCGAAAGGGTAGTGACCATGCTGTGCCTGATGCCCTCTCGAGATCTGTACCTCGTATTGACAGTGCAAACCTCGAGACAAAAGATAAATGCCGGAAAATGTGTCAGCAAGTACAGGAGATACCAGCTAAATACCCGCTGTGGCGATTGGAAGACGGACAGCTTTTTAAGAAAATTGATGTATCCTATCCGGAATTAGCTGAATATGCGGATGGGTGGTTAATAGTGGTCCCAAAAGAGAAACGGGCGGAAATAAGCAGGACGTGGCTCGTTACATTGCCAAGTGTCAAACCTGCCTTCAAACTAAACCTCTTCAGAAACCGCCGGCCGGGCTAATGCTTAGTCAAGGTCCTACAGCCATCCGACCATTCCAGATTGTCAGCATAGATATCGTTGGCCCGTTACCACGTTCAACAGCCGGATATTCGTTCATCTTCTCCATACAAGATATTTTCAGCAAATATGTACTTCTTTTCCCATTACGGCAAGCTACAGGAAAACGCATCGCCGAAATATTTGAGGATCATGTGATATTGGTCTATGGTGCTCTTCAAAAAGTCATAATGGATAATGGTAAATCATTTGTGGGTACCATATTCCAGGATATTTTAAAAAGATATGATGTTACCCCTTTCCACGTTGCAAACTACCACCCTTAGAGCAACCCTGTAGAACGTTCCCATCGAGTAATAAAAACCGCTCTAACGTCCTACGTAGCGGATAATCATCGGCGCTGGGATGCCTTTTTGCAGAAGATTGCATGCGCAATCCGTTCCTCTTGTCACGAGGTAACTCAGCTTAGTCCAAATTTCGTCGTATTTGGTCGTGAAATCCAGCTATCGGGAAAAGACATTCATCCATTAGCTACTCCACAAAATCCTACCTCTGACCCTCTTACCCGTTCTGAAGCGTTACTAGAAGTCTTCCAAGATATTCGACGTCGCATTAAAATAGGGTATGAGAACACCAGAAAGCGGTACAACTTACGCCACCGAGAGGAAAGATTCGTCCTTGGGCAGAAAGTACGGAAACGTCGATACGCTCTTTCTGATAAGACCAAGTTCAGAACTGCAAAATTTGTCCCTAAATTTGAAGGTCCATTTATCATTGGGAAAATTTGTTAACCCTGGTCCTATGAGCTAAAGGACAGCAAGGGACGTTCTCTAGGGGTCTGGCATGCCAAAGATGTGAAGGCTCATCCTCCGGAAGACTCACAGTCTGATTTAGATTCTGACTAAAAGGAGAAAATAATTTAAATTAGTTCTACTAATGGTTACCTTACAAGTTACTAAGTTTTTTTTCATCCTAGGTTATGCTACTTTTACTCATTTCTTTCTTTATTTCAAACACTGTGAACAATTGGTACCAATTGGGAGATAACTAAGGTATTGTATAGAAGATCGTGATTTAACTCTATAACCATTTCACTTTTTGAAACCTTATTTTCTTTTCTTTCTTTTGTAGTAAATCATATATGAGTTTAGTAAACTTCTTTCCTGGATTAAAATATTTATTTCCACGACCCTCTCTCCGACGTTTAGTTATATATTTTATAATCCACCCTGAGCTAGCACAGATAAAATTCTAAACATATATAGGATTACCAGACGTAAACAAAGCTTAATATAATCTACTATTTTAAAAAATAATAATAATATAATAAATCTATAATAACCTGGAAATGGAATATTTCCGTAGAGGATGATTGCAACGGAGAATATCAACTACCCTTTTCTTTGAAATTAAACATAGAATTCGATTTTTTTTTAAATTTAATATTTTTTTAACCTTTTTCGAGCTGGGTGAAAAAAAGGGATTTTCACGAAAAAAATTACCTCCTCGTTAATGGTAGATTTGACTTACCTGCATCTACTACAAACCAGAAAAAAATCAAACAATCCCGAACCAAAAAAAGAAAAATCCAGCTCATAAATATTCTCATACCAAGTTTAGACATAAGCGTTGTTGGATAATGATGTCTTATTCACTATTGAATAATAGGTAACATTATATTTAAGAAAACATATGTATAATTAAGGTTTTGTTGGACGGTCGTGGACAAACTTATTTATTTCTTTAAATCTCATTTCTAATTGTATTAAGGATGTTAAAATTCTTAATATTCATCAAACATCAAATGTTTCTTATTTATACTATAATGTTATAATTTAAATACCTTTAAAGCATTTATTGAAGTTGAGAATTGTTCAATTTCATTTCACAAGTATCCATGACAACACGTATTTAAAAAAAAGAAATAATGTCAAACAGAACTGTCACTGCTCTCAGTCGTTTTTAAAGTGAAGAAGGGTCAATCCTTCTTTTTGCACTACAAAATATATCCTAAAGGTTCTTTGCAAATTATAAAATAACAAAAGTTAAGTGAAAGTGATGTTTTCCATTCTCTAATTTAATAAGTCCAAATTCTTATTCAGTTAAAAAAATATCTACGCAATGTCTGAGTGAATGACAAAATTGTCAAATAAGATAAATTTCAATCAAACATATTTCCGGTATTTGAAGCCGGTGATCCTTCGTTTCATGTTAAGTAATTATTTTTATATTTGACCTTCGTTTGTATACTCGTTAATACAAGTTTGCTTGTACATTTATAATAAATGGAAAAATTATAATGTGGTCTTGATTGATGTCTACGATTGCAACAATCAGTGATTCAACCAGTTTAAGTAGTCCATTCGAAGGTGGGAAAAGTGATTAGCGGCTTAACCCGATGTTGAGGCTGATATGAATGTCTAGCTCCCAACAGTTTGGTCCTTCGAGCCAGATTGTGAGTCATTGGGATAAAAAGTCCGCAGATGCTGAAGAAAAGAAATTCGGTGATATCTGTCACATTCAAGTAGCAGATATTCCATTGCAATATTTCTCAAACTGTGAACATTTAAATTGTGTTAAGAATTAAGATTTGTTCTATATTTTCAATTTTTTCTATGTAGGTACGTAACTAATATTTCCAAAACAAACTAAAGAAATTAAAAGCTATAAAAGTATTACATATTGTGGAAATATTTCCAATGCAATTTGAAAAATAACAACTTCGGCAACATCAGCATTAATATCATTTAAAACACAAAATAGTATTTGAACAAAATTGTTAAATGTGAAAACAAAATTACCAAAATTAAAAAAATCTGGTGTTTACAAAATTAATTGTCCAAAATGTAATTTAGTATATATAGGTCAAACACAAAGAAATTTTGAAGTAAGATTTAATGAACACTTAAGAGCATATAGATTACAACAACCAGATAAGTCGAACTATGCAAAACACCTACTGGAACATCCAAACTCACTTATACACACAATGACATTCATACTTGAAATTAAAAGACATCTAGCAGATCAACAGTTTAAAGTAGTTAATGAACAAATAAATCTTGGAAGTTCTCCACTATTAAACTGTTTACTTTGATTGAGTCTTCATTTTATACATAGATAAGACATTATTGTAACATAAATATATTAAGTTATTGTAATGATCAGCATGATATAGTTTTTTCCTGGTTTTTCTATATCATTGCACAGTTATACTGATTTTAGAGGGAAATACATCCAGGATAATCCCTTAGGGCTAATAACATCTAAGCTTTAATATTGTTATGTCTTATTACTTCCTTACTTGGTCTAGCCTTAACTCCTTATCAACATCAAGTATTTCAATATGTCAATCTGACGATGCTAGTTATAGCGAAACAGCTGTAATTGAATTTTAAAGCGAATTTTTCGAATAAATAGTGGAAGTTTAGTTTAACTGTGCAGTTATTTATTGTTCTTAGTAAGATGAACTTCCAAAAAGTAGAGGTTAACACAATCAATTTCACGATATATATTTGCTTAAAATTAAAGCCCGAGCTTTGAATGAAGAGTATCCCAAATATTCTGATATACAGAATAAAATCAAGGATATAGATCCAGAAAATAGTGATTTAGAAAATCCTGATTTAGTTGAGGATAAATATCATAAAGTCCTAGCACAAATAAAACGCAAAATTCACATGTTATTATCTCCTACTTCACATTCACAAGTTTCAAGCAATACACTTGCTGATACAGTAGGAGTGAGACATCCTTTAATTTCAATGCCAACTTTTAATGGTGAATATCAAAAATGGGTGTTATTTTATCAACTTTTTTCATCATTAATAAAAGACAATCCAAGCTTGACACCAATTCAAAAATTTATATATTTAAAAACATATCTAAAATCAGAACCACTGTCACTTGTTGATTCACTTGAACTCACAAACGATAATTTTCAAATAGCCATTGAAATCCTAGAAAAAAAATATTCAAATAATTTATTGATAATTAAATTCACATTTAAATAAAATTTTAGATATTCCTGCCCTAACAAAAGTTAATTCACAATCATTAGGAGAATTTAACAAATATTAAAAGAAACTTAAAAAACATTAAAAACTTGAAATGCCCAGTGGATAAGTGGAATTTAATTTTAATAAATCCACTTTTACAAAAATTAGACTTTGGTACTAAAAAAGAGTAGGTATCAAATGAATCGCGAATCAATAAACGAAAATTCAAAATGTCTTCCAACAATGGAAGAATTCTATAAAAGCATTGAAATCAGATGTAACACATTAGATTCATTAAATTCTAATAATTCTTCTGACAATAAAAAGGAAAGAGAATCACCTAAGCCTATAAGAAAGGTAGCTCTTAATTATCAAGCATCAGGTAACAAAAAGTAATGCTGGTATTGCCAAAATTTCAGCCATAGCATATATGAATGCCAACCATTCTTGTCACTTTCCCAAAATCAAAAATATGAATTTCTCCGTTCCCAATCGCTTTGTTTCAATTGTATTGGCGGCAAGCACTCAGTAAATGAGTGTAAGTCTTTAAAGTCATGCGCTGTTTGTTCAAAAAGACACAACAGCATTCTTCATTCGAATAATATGTTTACAAGTTCAAATACAGTAACTGGTAGACAACCGTTCAGAAATTCACAAGGATCCTCTCAACTGTCTTTCAACTCACGCCCCCATAGAAATACAAAAATTCGCGACAATTCTCAATAGGGTTCATGTAGCACCCCGACAGATGAACAGCAACCCTAATCTTCACAACGGAGAGTTTCCGAAAGAAGTAAAATTGGAACTCAAATCGATCCTAATCCACAAAGTTCGAGTGTATCCTATACTCTTTTTTTTAGGAATTCAAATGTGGAAGTCGTATTGCAAACAGCAGTAGTGACATTACATAGTTGTCAAAGTCGGTTGAAGGTAAAAACACTGCTTGATAGTGGTTCCCAAAACTACTTTGTAACCGAAAAACTTGTTGCAAAACTAAATGCTCGAACTTATAATCGTACAATGCATCATTCAGGTATTTTAAATACATCCTAATTTTCTAATAAAATGACCGATTTAGTCATCTCAGATAATAACAGAAATACACAATATCCATTAAGTTGCTGTATTATTTCAATAATTACCTCTAAACTTCCACAAGTAAAAGTACACTTAGAAAAGTTCAAACTTCCTTCATCCATGAAACTTGCTGACACGAGTTTCATGATTCCTTCTGATATTGACATCTTTATTGGAGCAGAAGGGTATTTTGATTTAATACTCCCAGATATTGTTCGAGTAGGAAAAAATTTACCCATTCTTCAAAACTCGCAACTAGGATGGTTGATTGGGGGTAAATATCCAACAGTTGGTCAAAAGACCACTAATTTTTCTTTTTTTTAGTCAAGGATTAATCATTGAACCTGAACCTGATACACAAATCGATAGACGTCTTACAAAGTTCTGGGAAGTCGAAGAACTTCCTGGAAAAAAAGTTCTTTCCCCTATTGATAAACTCGCAGAAGAAATATATATTTTAACCTTAAAACAACTTCCAAATGGTAGATTTCAAGTAGATCCTCCATTAAAAACTCCAACTGAAAATAATCGGCTTGGAAATTCTTTTCATGTAGCAAAGAAACGCTTTCTAAATTTGGAAAAAAGGTTCCAAAGAGATTCTAATCTTTTTCATGACTATAAGGCATTTATCAACGAGTACATGGAATTAGGACATGGAACAATCATTCCTCTTTAACTTGTCAATTCTAAGTTAGAGAACAAGTACTTTCTTCCCCATCACTGCGTGATACGAGAAAGTAGTGAAACAACTAAAGTAAGGGTTGTTTTTTATGCGTCTGTAAGAGTACCTCTGGAAGTTCCCCAAACGACGAAATGTTAAAAGGTTTTTAAATACAGTGTGATCTGTACGACATTCTTTGTCGTTTTCGGCTATTTTCAGTTGTTTTCTCAGCCGACATAAAAAAGATGTATAGACAAATCCTGATAAACCCCGAGCAAACCTTTCTGCAAAGCATTTTGTGGAGAGAGTCGTCTGATAAAGAACTGACTTGTATTTAATTAGAAACTGTTACATACGGCACTAATTGTGCTCCGTTTCTGGTCACAAGAACTCTAAATGAAATTGCAAAAATTTACAATGGGAAATATGTTTATGCGTCAGATGCATAGTTGCGTCAGACGTATGTGGATGACGTGTTGTATGGCTGTTCTTCTTTAGCAGAAGTAACAACTGCTTATTCTGAGCTAAATCATGTTTTAAACTCACATGGTTTCGAATTGCATAAGTGTACGTCAAATTCTCCTGAATTTCGACAGTTATATTGTAATAAGAATAGAAAGGTAAATTATGTCATAAATGACAAAAAGTTCTCTGATAAGGTAAGGGCTTTATTGGAACGTTTTAACTGATGTATTTTCCATATCTCTTCCGAAAATTTTCCTTTCTGAACCCATTTCTAAGAGAAAAACACTATAAGTATCATTTTAAAAATTTTTCTCGGGTTAATTGGTCCTTTCATAGTAAGGGGTAAACTTTTTATCCAAAAATTATGGATAAAAAAAGTATGCTGGGACGAACAGTTAACTCCTGCTTTGTCATTAGAGTGGTATTCCTTTATAAAGGACATTATGTCTCTGAACGATTTGAAAGTTCCCAGATTCCTATTTCTGAATGAGAAAATAATGGAAATTCAAATTCATGGGTTTGCAGATAGTAGTCAAAAGGCAGCTTGTATATGTTTCAGAATAAGATATCATAACTATTCTATTTCTTCTTTTCTCATACCCGAGGGCTGGGTGCCTACCGGGCGCGTCCCCAGATGGCGGATAGGGGATCCCCAGGAGAGCCGCTGATCTGCTTAAGCAGGTATAACATTGCAATTTAGCAGGGAAGCGGCGAAGCTGGGGGTGTGCGTCTATACGGGTGGCACAGTCTGGTATGAGCAGCTGATAACTGCAAGATTGCCAGATTGGTCATTCCTAAGGTCGCACCGCGGACCAACCCCCCCAATTCGAAGGTGTAAGGTAACGTGCCGAAGGATGGATGGCCGCTGGGGTATAAGCGGTCGCGAACGTTCCCCTGGGGGAACCGGGCGAAACCCCCTTGTATGTAGCCTTGCTCTGGCATGCGGGGCTCTGCCGGAGTGGACCAACATTCCCTTGCTACTCGTGGGAACAACCATGGTAAGAAAAATGGCGGGAATTAATATCGCTCAGATAAACGCCCATCACGCCAAGGGATCATCGGCGGTCATTTCAAGGACGTTTATCAGAAACCAAATGGGATTAGTATTGATCCAGGAACCATGGGTCCGTGATGGTCAGGTGAGAGGACTCGCAAGTAGGGAAGCCAAACTGATATACAAAGTGAGTAATGTAGACATACCCAGAGCATGCATCTTGGTGAGTAACAACATTGATCACTTTTGTGTGTCAGAGTTCATGACGAGAGACCTCGTTCCGATTCGAGCAAACCTCGAGTTCGAGAATAGACGTCAAGAAGTCATGATAGCTTTATGCTACTTTGCAGGGGACGGGACTGCACCGCCTAGAGAACTGCAAAGACTAGTCGAGTACTGTGAACAGAAGAAGCTGCCGCTTCTCATAGGATGCGACGTGTTATACACAATATAGGGAATACCCCTACTTTTGTAACCAGAACAAGAAAGGAAGTACTAGATATAACACTAAGTACACCGAATCTTAAGGATAGGGTGAAAGATTGGAGAGTATCGAACGAACCATCCCTCTCTGATCATAGAATGATTATGTTCAGATTAGAGTGTATTCCTCCTGAGCCAGCACTCAGGAGAAACCCAAGGAAAACTAACTGGGAAAATTACAACACTAACCTGAACATAAATCTTGCAAATCTCAAGAATAAAAGAAATGCCAGGAATCACCTGGCATTAGAAAATGATCTCATAGAACTAAACGAGGCAATACTCGATGCCTATGAATCCAGTTGTCCTCTCCAAAGGACTAGAAAAGTAAAAGATGCGATATGGTGGAACAGTCATCTGTCAAACCTAAGGTCCGAGACGCGACAGCTCTTCAACAGAGCCAAACGTAATGGAGATTGGCAGAGCTACACCGAGAAATTTACAACATATAATAAGGAGATTAGAAAAGCTAAAAGAAACAGCTCCAGAAAATTCTGCGAAGAAATAGACGGTACACCCTCTGCAGCAAGGCTACACAAAGTCTTGGCAAAAAAAAGTAGACACTGTAATGGCACTACGAAAGCCAGATGAAAGCTTCACAGAAAGCGAAAAAGAACGAGCTCTGCTCCTACTAGAAACTCACTTTCCCGGTGAATGGGCTATGGACACCTTCCAGTGAATGGGCTATGAACACCTTCCAGCCGTTCAAAACCCCTGAAACAGACGGAATATTTCCTGCCCTACTCCAACAGGGCCAAGAGGCAATAATCCCACACTTGATCCGAATTAGTCGGAGCAGCCTTGAACTGGGATACATACCAGAAGCGTGGAGAGGGGCCAAAATCACCTTCATCCCAAAAGCAGGGGAACGGGACACTACGCACTCCAAATCCCTTAGACCGATCAGCCTCACATCGTTTGCTCTAAAAACGATGGAAAAAGCTGTAAACAACTACATTAGAACAGAAATCTTGGAACAGGTTCCATTGCACCCTCGTCAACATGCGTACCAAGCGGGAAAGTCCACGGAAACCGCTTTAACACAGTTGACTGACGAAATCCAAGACGCACTGAACAAGAAAGAGACCGTGGTATGTGCCTTTCTAGACATAGAAGGGGCCTTTGACAATACGCCACATGAGGCAGTCAAAAGAGCACTGATTGAGAAAGGAGTAGATAGAACGACTTCCATTTGGATGTCGCAACTGCTATCTACAAGAATCACAGAAATGAAGGCAGGACAAGACACTATCTCCATTAATGTGACCAGAGGCTGTCCACAGGGGGAGTTGCATCCCCACTTATATGGAGTCTCACTGTGGACAGTCTGCTCTGTCAATTGACTAGGGAAGGCATACCATGTCAAGGGTATTCCGACGACATGGTTATCCTGGCAAAAGGGAAGTATGAAAATGTCCTCTGTGATATTGTTCAAAGAGGATTGAACATTGCGGAACAATGGTGTGACTCGGTAGGACTCAGCATCAACCCCACCAAAACCACACTAGTAGCCTTTAAAAGGAAAAAGAAACCTAATCTAAAAATCATAAAAATAGGGGAGAACATCGTCGAGTGGAAAACAGAGGTAAAATATCTAGGGCTAATCCTAGATAGCAGGTTACTCTGGAACAAACACGAAGACGAAGTAATACACATAGCAACCAAGGCCCTCATGGTGTGTAGGAACATTGCAGGAAAAAACTGGGGATGTAACCCACGTATCCTGCAATGGATGTACACAGCAATAGTGAGACCATTAATCACATATGGGGCAGTGGCTTGGGGCGTAAGGGCTAATCTGAATACGACGAGGAAAAACCTCTCGAAGATTCAGAGACAAGCCTGTTCATGTATCACTGGAGCAATGGGAACTTGCCCCACTGATGCAATGAAGGTGATTTTAAACTTGACCCCACTGCACATTCTGCTAGTAAGTGTAAGGAAGAAATTAATATATAGAATGATCAAAGAAGGAATTATCAGGGAAAAACCTCGATCACTACATTTTGATCAAACTTGGGAAATGCTCCAAGATGATATGCCAAAGAAATTCAACTTTGTGACAAAATTCATTACAAAGTTGAGTAATAAATCTGAATGGGATAAAGACACCATACAGAATTTAAACCAGAATACCATAAAGTGGTATACGGACGGTTCCAAGCTAGACGAGGGAACTGGGATAGCTGTTTTTGGACCGAGAGCCAAATACTCAGAAAGCTTGGGCACATACCCGAGCATCTTTCAAGCAGAAGTCCGCGTCATCGAAAGATGTGTGGAATTCAATATTGGAAGAAACTACCGCAGACAAGATATTGTGATTATGTCGGATAGTCAAGCAGGCATCAAAGCGCTGAGCTCAAATATAATCAGTTCCAAGATGGTTAGGGAATGCCTAGGCAAACTAAATGAACTAGGCCAGAAGAACACTGTCACCCTCCTTTGGGTCCCGGGTCACATAGGAATAGAGGGGAATGAAACAGCAGATAAGCTGGCAAAAAAAGGAGCTGAAACCCCACTTTTGGGACCAGAACCATCTTGTGGTATCAGCAGTAGAGTAATCTTAGGAAAACTAAGGAAATAAATGGAGAAGAAAAAATCCAAGTACTGGAATCAGCTGGAAGGACTGAGGCAATCTAAGATACTACTGGGGAACTATGATCAGAATAGATCTCTTAGCTGCCTCAACCTCAGTAAAAAAAGGCTCCGAATTCTAACGGAAATATTAACCGGGCATTGCCGGTTAAGAAGCCACATGAAAAAACTAGGGTTAGCAGAGGAAGCAAAGTGCAGATTCTGTGAGGAAGAGGATGAAACCTCAATATACATACTCTCAGAATGCACTGCCTTGCAAAATTCTAGGGCTAGATACCTAGGAGCACATGAAATAGAGGAAGGGGATCTACCTGATTTGAAGCCCGACGATGTCCTAAACTAGGACTCGAAGAGCTGCTATAGGTCTGAGAAAATATCAGAACATGGCAAGTAAGGGGGGACACAATAGATCCTATAGGTCTCAGTGTAATTATCACCCCTAACTCATACATACATACATACATACATTCTGTTCTCGTAAGTTTAAAATCACGAGTAGCTCCTATAAAAGTTTATCAATTCTTCGTTTGGAGTTATGCGCTATGGTTCTGTTAGCTAACCTGACTCTAAAAATATTTAATATTTACAAGAAAAATTTAATATTTTCTTTAGTGAATCTATGGACAGTTTCACAAATCGCGTTGTATTGGTTACAAGGTCATCCTTCTCGTTGGTCGAATTTTGTATCAAACAGAGGTTCAAAAATTCAAGCTCTATCTTCTACATGGCATTGGCGCCATGTTTCCTCTTTAGAATCCTGTTATTGCTGACATCAATGTTCCTGAGGAACGAAAAATTAATTTACATAATACTTCCAATATACCAATCCAGTATGAATTGTGGAATCACTTCCTTATTAGATTTTCTTCATGACCTCGACTTGTTCAGTCTGTAGCCCATGTACTTAGATTCATTTTTAATTGTAAGAAACCATCTTCAAAACGGCTAGGCCCATTATCCGTTGAAGAAAGGAAATTAGCTACGTTGACTTTTTGTAAAATCATTCAGAATCAACATTTTTCTATGAAAATATCAGAACTGAAAACTGATAAACGACTTTCCAATAAAAATTTACTTCACTTCAAACCTTTTTTAAGCTCCTTAGGTCTGATATGTATTGGAGGACGTTTGCAATATGTAGATATTTCGAAAGATCAAAAATATCCAATATTGCTACCGTCCAAGCATCATGTAGTAAAAAATCACATTCGTCTTGGGCATGCAGGAGCTCAAACCGTGCTGTTTAATGTTCGGCTTTAATTTTAGCCTCTTAATGGCCTACGTGAAATAAAAAAAATAATTCAAGAATGTGTAATTTGTTTGCGTTTCCGATCAAGTTATGGCAAATTCACCGAAAGACAGAATTTCCAACTCTAAACCTTTTGATAAAGTCGGAATAGACTTTGGTGGATCACTTCTAATAAAATCCTCACGACTTCGTAAAGCAGTAATAAGAAAATGTTATATAGCCATATTTGTGTGCATGACCACAAAGGCCATACATATTGAAGTTGTTTATTTTCTCTCAAGAAATGATTTTAGTTTGTCCTTAAAACGATTCATTTCCCGTCGTGGAAACCCTTCCACTATTTACTCTGACAATGCAACGAATTTAGTTGATGCAAAGAACCAACTTCAAGAACTTTTAAATTTCTTTAAGTCTTCAGATTACATTAATCATATAAGTTTATTCGCTGCCATGACCAACATTCAGTGGAAACATATTCCTTCCCATAGTCCACATTGGGGTGGGATATGGGAGGCTTCAATAAAAAGGGCCAAATTTTATCTTTGTCGAATAGTAGGGAATGCTCACTTAACATTTGAAGAGTTGAGCATATTATTATATCAAATTAAAGCCATTCTTAATTCAAGACCTTTGTGCCCATTTTCAAATGATCCTTCAGATTTGGGATGTTTAACACCAGGACATTTTCTAATTGATACTTGCTTAACCGCTTAACCTGAGCATAATGTAACAGCCATTCCCGAAAATAGACTTAAACTGTGGGGTCGATGTTGTCAATTACAACAACATTTCTGGAAGCGCTGGTCTACCGAATATTTGCAACAGTTGCAACGAAGACCGAAGTGGTTGCTCTTCGCGAGAATTTAAAAGTTAATGAATTGGTATTATTGAAGAAGGATAATGTTCCTCTATTAATGTGGCCAAAAGATCGCATCGTTGAAATTATCCCTGAACCTGATGGTATTTTTATTCGGACAATTACAAAAATTTGTCCATTGAATTGTTAAAAAAAATGTTTTGGATTTCGCAGTTTCTTTTACTTTATAAGCAGTTTTTTTATTGTATAGATAATATTTAATTTTTTTTATTTTGAAGGGAAACCCTTCAACGCGGGGGAATATGTTCAATTTCATTTCACAAGTATCCATGACAACACGTATTTAAAAAAAAAAAGAAATATTGTAAAACAGAACTGTCACTGCCCTCAGTCGTTTTTAAAATGAAGAAGGGTCAATCCTCCTTTTTGCACTACAAAATATATCCTGAAGGTTCTTTTCAAATTATAAATTAACATAAAAGTTAAGCGAAAGTGATGTTTTCCATTCTCTAATTTAGTAAGTCCAAATTCCTATTCAGTGAATGTCTCAGTGAATGACAAAATTGTCAAACAATATAAATTTCAATCAAACATATTTCCGGTTTCATGTTAAGTAATTATTTTTATATTTGATCTTCGTTTGTATACTCGTTAATACGAGTTTGCTTGTACATTTAAAATAAATGGAAAAATTATAATGTGGTCTTGATTAATGTCTACGATTCCAACAATCAGTGATTCAACCAGTTTAAGTAGTCCATTCGAAGATGGGAAGAGTGATTAGCGGCTTAACCCGATGTTGAGGCTGATATGAATGTCTAGCTCTCAAGAATTTTTTTTAATTTTTTTTTTTAAATAATGCAACCATAAACTGAAAAAGTTTCTAGCTGTAACAGATACTTTTAAATTTTATACCTTTTAATTTTCCTAAAATCTTTTTAACGAATTTTCATTACTGTTCAATTAAATTTATTTTTATTTTATTAAATTTAAATTTATTCTTACTACCTTTATTCAATCTTGTGATGCACAATGGGAAAATGAACCTAAAATTAAATTGATTGTGGTAACCTTTACTTTACTTGAGAAAACAAACTATTTTTATTTTAAAATCTAATTTTCAAACGAAACAGTTTTCAAATAACTACTTTTTTCGGTGTACCTACGTGGGGAATTTAGTAAAAAAAATTCCCAGTGTGATAAACTAATGTCACTTTCCACTAATCGAGGTCATAATAATTAGAAGCAAAAACATCAAAGAAACCGACATGTATGATTTGAGTATTATGTGCTTCTAGGTGTTCAAAGTTTTGCGCCAAATTTTCATCAAAGTTAGTGACCTTAAGATGGTTATCAAGGCATATCTGTGGAGAGAACATTTTCAATAAACCACAAAGATATTGCAATTCGGAATAATAAATTTAGTATCTTTTAATTCGCATTGGTCATACTAGACCTACCCACGGCTACCTGATGACTGCATCCCCACAACCAAACTGCCTTTATTGCAACGCAAGACATTATAGCATCAAACATATCCTAACTGAATGCCCATATTTCACCAATTCTCGACAACAAAATGGAATAAAAACCAACTATAAAGAGATCCTCAGCCACGCCGACCAACTATATAAAGTTTTCACGTTCCTGGAGAAAGAACAGCTTCTGAACAAAATATAATGTATTTATATCTTACCCTTCTTATTTTGTATTTTAAAATAGCTCATATATATTGTTCTGTATAAATTGTTTATTGTAAATTGTATAGGTATACTTTGGTCTTTAACTTAATTTTTATGAACTTTGTTTCTCCACGTGTTCTTATTTTTCAGTATAAATTTACTTAATTTTATATGCAATTCATCCTGGAATAGACTAGTTATACAAAATTGTTTTCTGCGATTTCACTGACGTGATATTTTAATAAAACTTTATCTTTGATTTTTTTCGCGAACGTCTAATAGGCTATTTAGAAATGTCAAATAGCAATAAAACATTTCGGAAAGTAATGAATGTGTACCGTTTTATATTTTAAATATCGTTTTTTTCAATCGAGTGGATATCTGTTGCTTCATGTATATTCGAAATTAAAATTAAAATAATATAATTGAAATTTCAACTTACACTATAGTTTGTTAAACGCATTGGTTATTTCATTAAATTGTTTTGATTTATTTTTTAATTTAGTGTGGACAATCTGAACCTTAAGGTGATCAGATTGGAGGAAAGTGAAATTCCATGGAAAATTAATATATCTGAGCATTATATTAGATAATTAACTACCCTTTAAAAATAAAAAAGGGTTAAAGCTGTAATGGTGTAGAGAAACTTTTTGGGAAAAAGTTAGGGGTACAACCGCAAAAACCTGAGGTGCTGCAAGACCAATCATCCCATACGGAGCAGTAGCCTGTAGAAGCAGGCTTAGTCTAGCAAGTATGTGGAAATATATCAATGAAATACAAAGTCAAACCATATAAACTTTATTACATTACTGAAGAGCGACTAGTTTCGGTCTCAGACCATCATCAAGCGAAAATACAGATACATAGAAAAAAGGGCATATACAAAGATAATTAGTTAAAACTCTATGTCTTAAAGCTTAGTAAAGTAAAGGTGAAATTTATAGAACAAAAATAAGGCAAAGCTTACCTGATTACTATAATATAAACTATAATATTATAGTTGATTATAACATAGTTAAAGGTAATACACGAGGTAAGTTGAATAATAAACAGTTGGAAAAAGTGGATGTAAAATGTTGAGAACTTCTGTAATTAGTTAAGTTGTAAAATTAAATAAAAGTGAAAGTGTTTAATTAAAGGTTAACAATTGTTAACACAAAGGAAAAGGAGTTTAATTGTGAAAAGAAGAAGAATGGTGAAAAAGAAGGAATCGTAAGTTGTAGAATATACTTTTTAACAAGAAAAAAAAAATGTAAAAAATGGTACAAAAAAGAAATCCGTTTTTTGGAGAGGAAACTGTAGTTTCCATTGAAGAAGGGTTATTAGGTAAAAACTTATCAGTAGGTTTCAAAGGCCCAGAAAACTGAAACTAAATTATTCAAAATCAATATTAAAACCACCAAGATCATCTCAGCACAACGGTCAAGACAGAACTGGAGTAGTGACAGAAATCCGGAACTAATTTTAAATACGCCACATTATTGTGACGCCACTGTCACCATTGCTTGATATGTCATAGCATTATATCCAAACAAACTGTGACCTTATGGTAGTTAGTTTACATTGAAATTTAATGAAATTGATTGTGTTAACCTCTACTTTTTGGAAGTTCATCTTACTAAGAACAATTAATAACTGCACAGTTAAACTGACGATGCTAGTGATAGCGAAACAGCTGTAATTGATTTTAAAGCGAATTTTTCAAATAAATAGTGGAAGTTTAGTTTAACTGTGCAGTTATTAATTGTTCTTAGTACATTGAAATTTTTTGTATTGTGGATTTTCTTGTTTTTTGTAAGAGTTTTTGACATTATTATCATTAAGGAATAGTTTGAGTTATATTTAAAGAAGGACAATGTAAAATATAATTAAAAAGGAAAAATTAAGAAAGCATATAGTAGCAATAAAACTCGAAGTCAACCCACAACTGTGTTTTTAGGATGCTCACGAAAACTGACAACTGTCAATAATATCATGTCTACAGGTTAAATCAATAGGAGGGGTAACGCCATTGATTACGTCAATAAAGTAGCACCTGGTAAAGAAAACTGTTATAAAAGGAAAAAATAAATACATTCAAAACTTTTGCGTGTTTGAATGCCATCTTTCTTTCAATTTTTCGTTTTCCTTACCTTAGTTGCCTTGCCCTATAATACCACCGAAAGTCGTAACCCCTCCCATTTACTGGTGTAGCCATATTAATTTATGTATTTATTTAATATTATTATATGTAAACCCACTTCCTTTCTGTCTCTTGATTGTTGTTTTAATAAATTAGACCATAGGTAGGCAATGTAAAATATGCAATTTGAATTAAAATCTTCCGCCATTGAATCTTTAATTACCATTGAATCTTTTATAATTAAATATTCAGTCTAACAGAAAAAACAGATTTAGTGAAAAGATATCGATGAATTTTTAAATAAAGTGATTTCTGTACAGATTGGTTCAAAATATAATCTTCTCAAATACTGACCAGTTATTTTTACCAAATTAAAAAGTTTTCGTGGAAACTAAAAAATTATCGATACAGTTTTAAGGAATCGTGGTATTACTTTTGATAAAATTCGGTAAGTCGATTACTACGTAAATTTTATACAGTAGTACAGTTTATAGTAGAAGTTTTCTTATCAATTCAAAGATTTTCCTGTTTTTCTGTAAATATATTTTTTTTACATTAATAGTTTTTGTCTGTTAATATTAATCTAATATTAACAAATTAAGGTTGGTCTTGATTATTACGATTTAAACCATTTTTGATTCGATAATAAATGCTTCAGAATTTAGAATATGCTTAATGGAATATATTGTAAAATTTCCTACTACCATACTTTACACACAAAGTCGATCCCACAATTTTAATTTAATAATGTAAGTTACTTGCAACTAGTTTCGGCCCACAGGACCATCATCAGGCTAAAAATACAATACAATGTCAATTTTGAAAGGAAGACAGTAATAAGACTTAATGTGATGGAAACAAAAATCAAGACTACAGTAAAACATTTGTAAGTGAATTATCAAACTACAACTCATAATAGAGACAACCCTAAATTATGTTAATACATATGAAAATCTCCAAATAACCGCACAGAAATATAAAACATGCAGGCAAAATAATAATATTGTTTAAGTTATCTAATAACATTTTTAAAAAAAATTTTTTTGATTATACAAAGCAAAAAATACAATATATTTTAATGGTAATTAACATTATTACTAAACGATGCATCAAATCACAAGAGATGAGTAAAGTACTTAAGAAAATTAAGAAATATATAATGTCAAGGGAAGTAAGTTACAACATACTAATCAAAAAGGGGAACATTATAAACAATTTGACTTGACTAAACAAAGCAATGCAAAATTTGAAAATTTTAATTATTAAATATCAAATTCAAAAATTACAGATATCTTCACACTTACCAAGAATCATCAGGCGAAAAAACCATAAATCTTGTAACATCAGCACTTAAGCAGACATTATTGGATAAGTAAGAAACATGAAAAATTGGGGAAAGAAATTATTAAAAGAATGGTATTAAAATTTTATGAAATATTTCAAAAAACTTTTATGTATAAAAACAAAAAAATTTTAAGGGCACGATATGGTTAGTGGCTTAAAAATAATATGAAATTGAAAGAGAGAACACATGGTTTCAAAACGAAACTAATAAAAGAAAGGTATTTCATTAGGTAAGGTATTGAAAAACCCAGGAAAAAGGATAAGGAAATCGATCCTTGGTTAAAATAAGGATCAAGGAAAAGAAAGAGGCGATTAAGCCCTTCGTGAGAAAAGAAATAATTTTTTCCAACACGTGGAATTATTCCCGAACTTGGAAAAAAAGGGCCATGGTTGAACCAAACAGCACCATAAACACTAAACCAGAATGATTGACATCCAATTAAGTGAAAGAAGTAAGTAAATAAAAATTATTAACATAGTTAACACATAAAAATTTTTAAGCTTAAAACTTGCCCTCAAAGAAAGCAATGAATGTACCACACCAAATGAAGGAATGAATATCGGAAACGGAACCGCAGTATGAATACGAAATAGAAAAATATCCTATGATGGGACAGAACCAATATTTAATCTGTGAAATAAGGCAATGACAGGACTATACAATTATTTAGGACTGTGCTGGCCAAATGCTATTGTGGTGGAGGCCATTAAACTAAACCAGAGACAGAAATCATAAGAAGAAATTTAGGTTATGTTCGAAAATATAAGTTAACCATAGATATTATAACCTAAAAGGGATGTGCCCTGTCAATACACAGAGTATACTACCGTGTGTCGCACTAGCAGTGCAAGAGAGATGGAGATAGAAGGGTGGCAAAAAACGCGGGCTGGCAATGTAAAATAAATACAAAATTCAAATTCATTTTGTCTACTATAAAGTTATTAAGTAGTTTGATTTGGAAATGAATTAGAATAATTTTTCCACGCGTAAATCTTTATTTTTTCATTTTCTAAACATAAATAAATGTAGAAATTGTACAATTAAATTATGTTTAAATAAAAACTTAATTGAAAATTTTTTTATATGCACATTTTACTTTTGTTTGTAATTGTATATAATTACATTTATGACTAATACAACATTTGTATATGTAGACAAAGTAAAATTTTAATTCAAATTTTAAAGTTTATAAAAACTTTAAAATTTAAAAGTTATTTACTGATGTTTAAAATGAATTAATTTAGTAAATTTAGGTAGAACACGAGAACTAATTTCGTTCTTCAACTAATTGTAATAATGCAGTCTGATTGTGAAGTATAATTTCAATACAAGTTTAACTAACTGTAAAATAGGCCCGTAAAGGGGATCTTGATCCCAAAAACTTGTGAAATGTTCAATTTTCTCACAGAAAAAATGATCAAGTGATTTAAAATATTTGGGTTTGAGAGATTTGCAGCTCTTATTACACTCTCTGCAACAGTACATATTTTTTAAAACATCTTTTGAAGGCTCTTGCAAAGTGTTCCTCTATTATTTTTATCAAGCAATCGAGAAAGTGAATGATGTGATTGGAGAGCGTGTGCACATTCTTTACAATTTATAGTTTTTATAATTTTCCAACGAACAAATCCAGCTATATATCCAATAACATAATTTAAATACCTATAAACAGTTGGAAATATTTGAAAATGTCTTTTTTGCTTTATTTCGTCAATTTGTTTTTATTTATCTAAATCACAATTTAATGTATCTAAATTATTACTACTTTTATATTTCGAAGCGACATTCAAAATACTTGTTTCATCCTGAGCCAAACAATTGGCACCATAAGGTGCTTTTATTTCTGAGTGAATGAGCAGTCGCTTATGCTTCTTCAAATTTTATATAGTTTGTAAATAGTTTTACCCAAAAAGTTCCTTGTATTTAAAATATCAAAAATGTTATTAATTGTGTTACAAAACCTAACAGTGGCTTCACTTTGAGAAAATTCTGAAATATTTAATTCCTTATCACAATATTCAATAGCATCAGCTACTCTATTTCTTAGTTAAAAAGCACAAATAAGCCACTACTCACAATGCTTTCGCGCTCCTTTTGCCACACTTCATTATCTATCTTTGTTTGGTTGCTATGGTCCTGTAACAGATCTGATCTTAAGTATTGTTCTGTGGTTAAAAAATCAGATTCGATCAGATTGTTAAATATGTCATGTCATTGTCAACTGTCAATGATGAAGCTCAAGTTTTATGACTGAACCGCTTCGCTTGTTCTTTTGTACCTTATCTAAGTTTTGTACTCTTGTAAAACAAATCCAAAAAAATGTTGTTATTCATTTAATCAATAAAATTTAGTTGAGTGTTCTTTCTTCTCATATAAACAAACAAAATTGTGGTGGTATCACAACCAACCTACCCCACAATTGGTGACTCCCGACAAAAACAATAAAAAACTGACGCCGGTTGCCGACATCATGGCCAACAACGATCAAGAACCATCCACCGCACAAGAGGTAAATAAAGTCAGTGTTAAAGTTCCAACTTTTTGGAAGAAAGATCCAAAAGTATGGTTTATTCAACTGGAAGCTCAATTTCAATTAGCCGGTATTACTCAAGATGCTACTAAATACAATTATGTCATTAGTGCTATAGACACAGAAGTACTACAAGAGGTGACTGATTTCATCCTTAGACCTCCAGTAGATAATAAATATGAAAGTATTAAATCACGACTAATTAATAATTACTCCGATTCGCAAAAAAAGAAAACAAAAAAGCTTTTGTCAGAAGTTGAATTAGGTGATAAAAAACCTACACAACTCTTAAATGAAATGCAACGACTTGGTGGTACAGCAGTTCCAGAAGAACTCATTAAAACCTTATGGCTGCAACGTTTACCAATCCAAATTCAATCAATACTAGCTACAAGTTCTGACAATCTTTCAAACCTTGCTAAAATGGCAGACAAAATTGCAGAAATAGAGCAACCAAGAACATTTGCAGTATCAAAAGCAGACAATAGTGACATTATTGATAAGTTAGTGCAAGAGATAGCTTCTTTAAAACAATCAATAAATCAATTACAAAAACCTCACTATTCTTCACATAGAAGCAGATCAGCAAGTAAAACTAGACCTAAATCTAAGGAGTTTTGTTGGTACCATGCTAAATTCAACTCAAAAGCAAAAAATGCACACCACCTTGCAAATTTACTCCTGATCAGGAAAACTGATAACCGTGACTGTTCGAGCGGCAAACAGCACGGATTTAGATGGCCGCAATTCAAACAATACTTACCAAAGCAAGAGACTGAACATATTTGATCCACTTACAGGTTTATCATTCCTAATAGATTCAGGATCTGATGTATCCATAGTTCCTAAACGTCTTTATAGATCTACCATTGAAAATAACACACCATTGTATGCTGCTAATGGTTCAAGAATAAAAACATTTGGATCAAAACAATTAACACTAAGTTTGGGTCTCCGCAGAGAATTTAACTGGGTATTCTATTTAGCTGAAATTGATAAAGCAATTATTGGTTCAGACTTCTTACACCACTTTGATTTATTAATAGATCTAAGAAGAGAACAAATAATAGATCAAACAACAAAATTCTCAAGCAAAGGTAAGAAAATACTTTCATGTATGCCATCTATTCATACAATTTCTCCAAATCATCATATACATGACATCCTGTCTGAATTTCCTGCACTGGTCAATCCAAATAATCAATTGAAAGAAATTTCTCATTTAACATCTCATGTTATAGAAACCAAAGGTCCTCCAGTTAGATGCAAAGCTAGAAGATTACCACCTGATAAATTGAAAATTGCTAAACAGGAAATAGAATTTCAAATGTCTCAGGGCATCTGTCGACCTTCAAAAAGCCAATGGTCCAGTCCATTACATCTTGTTCCAAAGAAGGATGGCTCCTGGAGACCTGTAGGAGATTATAGAAAATTAAATAGTATCACAATAGAAGATAGATACACTATACCACATATCCAAGACTTTGCATATCAGTTAGCAGGCAAGACAATATTTTCTACAATTGACTTAGTTCGTGCATTCCATCAAATTCCAGTTCATCCAGATTCAATTCAGAAGACTGCAATTGCAACTCCATTTGGTTTATTTGAATACTTAAAAATGCCAATGGGTCTTCGGAATGCTGCACAAAGCTTTCAACGATTTATAAACGAAGTGTTAAGAAATTTTGATTTTTGTTTCCCATATCTTGATGATATATTGGTTGCATCTAAAGATATGGAAGAACATAAACTACACTTAAGACAAATTTTTAAACAATTGCAAAACTATAATTTAGTTATTAATGTAGATAAATGTGTATTTGGTTCTGAATGTGTCAAATTTTTAGGATACCAGGTTAGTAAACAGGGAACAACACCTTTACCTGACAAAGTGGAAACAATTAGCAATTACCCTTTACCAGAGAATAAGAAATCCTTAAGAAGATTCCTAGGTATTATAAATTACTACAGACGATTCATACCACAAGCAGCTTCAAAACAAGCAATACTGCACGATTTTCTAAAGAATTCTCGCAAAAATGATAATACTCCAATAATATGGACACATGAATCAACTGAAGCTTTTAAACAATGTAAACAAGATTTAATTGATGCTGTTACATTAGTTCATCCACAAATAAATGCACCACTATCTTTAACTGTAGATGCTTCAGATACAGCTGTGGGAGGAGTGATTGAGCAACTTGAGAATGGAATGTGGAAACCTCTAAGTTTCTTTTCAAGAAAACTAAATTCTGCACAAAAAAGGTATAGTACATATGATCGAGAACTACTCGCTGTATATCTGGCCATTAAACAGTTTCGTCATTTTCTTGAAGGCAATAACTTCACAATATTTACAGACCATCTACCTTTGACATTTGCATTCTCTCAAAATCCTGAAAAAGCCTCTCCTAGACAAGCTCGTCAATTAGATTTTATTGGACAATTCTCAACAAACTTGGTTCATATTAAAGGTAAATCTAATATAGTTGCTGATGCCTTAAGTAGAATTAATTTAATCAATGGACCAAACCCTGTTGATTATCAACTACTTCATGACCATCAAATTATAGATAATGAACTCCAAAATCTACTAGATAATCCAAACTCAACCTCTTTAAATCTTCAAAAAATCACTTATCCAGATACATCAATTCAAATATATTGTGATGTCCAAAATAACAAAATCAGACCTTTTATACCTAAAGCCTTAAGAAGACAAATTTTCAATCAATTTCATAACTTATCACACCCTAGTATACGAGCTAGTATAAAACTGATTACAGATTGGTTTATCTGGCCTCGTATTAATAAAGATATTCAAACTTGGGCCAAAGCTTGTGTAGACTGCCAAAAATCCAAAGTACATCGTCATACCAATACAGCTTTTCAAAAAATTGATATCCCCAATGAGCGTTTTCGAGAGATCAACATTGATTTAATTGGACCATTACCTCCATCTAATAGTTATACATATTGTTTAACTTGTATTGATCGCTCTACATGTTGGGCAGAAGCTTATCCAATATCTGATATAACAGCAGAAACTGTTGCTCAAACTCTATACAACGAATGGATTTCTAGATTTGGCTGTCCACAAAAAATATTTACTGACCAAGGCCGACAATTCGAAAGTGCTTTATTTCATTTTTTAGCCTGTCTTTTGGGATCAAAAAGAGTTCGAACAACTCCATACCATCCGCAGACTAATGGTAAAATTGAACGCTGGCATCGAACATTGAAAAATGCAATCAAATGCCATAATACACAACGTTGGACCGAAGTTCTACCTACAGTACTGTTGGGATTGCGTTGTACAGTAAGAGAAGACTGTAACGTAAGTCCAGCTGAAATGGTCTATGGTTCATCTCTTAGATTACCAGGCGAATTTATTAATCCTACATTGACTAATACTGATGTGAATACCTTCATCTCTACCCTTAAAGAAAAGATGAATTTATTAAGTCCAGTACAGTCCAACTTTTCACAAAGAAAAATCTTCATTTCTCAAGAAATGGACACCTGTACTCATGTGTTTGTGAGAGTGGACAATGTAAAGAAACCACTTCAACATCCTTATGATGGACCTTATCCAGTAGCGCCAAAGTGCGACAAGTACTTTACAGTGAACATTCATGGCAAAAATACTAATATCTCTAAAGATAGACTTAAACCCGCATATTTAATTAATGATGATACAGTTTTACATGATCATAGTTATTCTTTACAAGACATTTCCACAAATAAGAAGCCTACTGAACGTAAAGTAACATTTTCATATCATTGTAACTAATGTTATTTTAATTTTTGCATATTTGTACTTTTTTTATAGCTAATATTTTTATAATATTCATTTACTTTCTGGCTCCGCCACTAGAGGGGGAGTAATGTAACAGATTTGATCTTAAGTATTGTTCTGTGGTTAAAAAATCAGATTCGATCAGATTGTTAAATATGTCATGTCATTGTCAACTGTCAATGATGAAGCTCAAGTTTTATGACTGAACCGCTTCGCTTGTTCTTTTGTACCTTATCTAAGTTTTGTACTCTTGTAAAACAAATCCAAAAAAATGTTGTTATTCATTTAATCAATAAACTTTAGTTGAGTGTTCTTTCTTCTCATATAAACAAACAAAATTGTGGTGGTATCACAACCAACCTCCCCACAGTCCCATACTATCTCTTTCTAAGGCACATCCATTTTAGGTTATAATATCTATGAGGTAAACAAACCGTAAATAAAAACAAATTAAGAAAATAAATCAGAATGTAATCCAATCCATGTTCAAAAGGTTTAAGCTGTTTATTAAGACAATTGATGTTGGGGTTAATGAATGCTGCATGTATTTCAAGACTCTCAAGTAAATTCAGTCTGACACCCTTATCACATCTATGTAATAAGTCAATAGTGAAACGTTCTCTTGAATGACCCTCCGAAAGGACATGGTTAGCGAAGGAAGAAGGAAAATTGAAATGTCCATACCTTTGATACTTCTTGATAAAACCAATATGCTCAGAAAGGCGTACCTCAAGTCTGCGTCCACACTGACCAATATATATCGAATTACAAGATTCCTTAAAATAAAAGTATCCAAAAAAGGAATCTGATAATGAGACTCCAATTCCACTGTAAAACGAATTATAGGATGCAAACCATTAACAAAGTTCAAAAAAGAATCAAAAGACAACATAGTACCTTGATACAAAATGATGCAATCATCAACATACCTATAGTAGAAAACTATATCATTCCCAAAAGGTGAGTCTAGAAAATGTGATTCTAGGTTATTCATAAGAACTTCAGCCAGAAAGGGTGACAAGCTGGAACCCATCGCCAAACCCTCTGTTTGTTCATAAACAACATTATTAAATTTAAAGAAATTCTGTTCCAATGCCAAACTCAACAAAGAACAGATATCCAGGACTATATGAGAAGGAGTGCCACTATGAAACATTAAATCCCTTACAAGTGATATACATTCGGAAGGAGGTATACTAGGGAATAAGTTGCTAACATCTAATGAAAACAAAAAGGAATTATCAGGAACTACAATATTTTTGAGTTTATTAGTTAAATCTATAGAATTCTTAATCGAAAATTCATTAGTGAAATTGGTTAAAGTTTTTAAAATGGAACAGAGAAAAGAAGAAAGTCTAGAAGCAGGAGTATTAATGAAGCTAACAACTGGGCGGATAGGAACACCAGGTTTGTGAATTTAAGGCAGACCATAAACTTCAGACTTCTTCCTTCGTTAACCTTTCGGAGGGTCATTCAAGAGAATGTTTCACTATTGACTTATTACATAGATGTGATAAGGGTGTCAGACTGAATTTACTGGAGAGTCTTGAAATACATGCAGCAGTCATTAACCCCAACATCAATTGTCTTAATGAACAGCTTAAACCTTTTGAACATTATGTTTTTCTTGGATTACATTCTGATTTATTTTCTTAATTTGTTTTTATTTACGGTTTGTTTACCTACATTTTCGAACATAACCTAAATTTCTTCTTATGATTTCTGTATCTGGTTTAGTTTAATGGCCTCCACCACAATAGCATTTTGCCAGCACAGTCCTAAATAATTGTATAGTCCTGTCATTGCCTTATTTCACAGATTAAATATTGGTTCTGTCCCATCATAGAATATGTTTTTATTTCGTATTCATACTGCGGTTCCGTTTCCGATAATCATTCCTTCATTTGGTGTGGTACATTCATTAGCTTTCTTTGAGGGCAAGTATTAAGCTTAAAAATTTTTATGTGTTAACTATGTTAATAATTTTTATTTACTTACTTCTTTCACTAAATTGAATGTCATCCATCTGGTTTGGTGTTTATGGTTCTGTTTGGTTCTTTTCTTCCAAGTTCGGGAATAATTCCACGTGTTGGAAAAAATTTTTTCTTTTCTCACGAAGGGCTTAATCGCCTCTTTCTTTTCCTTGGTCCTTATTTTAACCAAGGATCGATTTCTTTATCCTTTTTCCTGGGTTTTTCAATACCTTACCTAATGAAATACCTTTCTTCTATTAGTTTCGTTTTGAAACCGTGTGTTATTTGATTGGAAATTATTTTATGATCAACCTGGTATAAATTTTAGGCACATGAGAACTCTATACTTTGGTAGTCGTTTCAAATTTATTTTATTCAATATTAAATCAACTTGTAAATGTAATACAAAAAATTTTTAGATACAATCCTGTTTATCGGTTGGTTCGAAACTATTCGTTTATTGCAGATCTATGAATTTGACACTTTAAAAGAAATCGATAATCGATTCGAACATCTATCTTCTACAAATTCGATTTTACACTTAAATTATTTTGAATATAACGTTGTAAAACATTCAGTTTATTTCACAAAAAAAAATTTAAATATATGATTTAAATTTATGATTAAGAGACAATAATGTTTAATATAATTTAATCTTTTTTTAAAAACATACCGCATAGGTTCCTTCTATTAATGTTGGTACCTGCGCTTCCTTCAAATTTTCGAAGGTCGAGATCATGGCATCATGGCGTCAGTTGGCGGTCACGGTGAATATCGCCTTATGGCATGTTGAAATTTTATTGGATTAATTATTAAGGATACAACAAAATTCAGGTAAGTAATTATTTATTCCATCTCCATTTTAATAAATTGGTTTGATTTATCCCAATAGTTCCAAAAACAATGATATAATTATAATTTTTCCTATTGACAGTTGAGTGGTAGGGATAACAGTTTGTTATAACTGCGTACTAACCGGCCATTAAAGTTTAATTTTTTTAAGGATAATAAAAAACTCTTCGTTTTAACAAAACTTCCAATATTTATTTAAAAATTGCTTTTTTAAAAGACTCAATGACAGCTGTTTCGCTATGAAGTATTTACAATACAGCTTTACGAATTATAACGGGAGCATTTCGGACCACGCCAGTCGAAAGTCTATACAGCGAAGTCAATGAACCATCACTAGAATACAGAAGAATGTATCTTAGCTTAGCGTATGCAGCTAAAATAAGCCAAGAAGTATCCAACCCAACTCGCAATAATTATATCACTGAAAACTTTCCTAATCTGTTCCTAAATCCCAGAACCCCTACACCATTTTACGCAAGAATACAAAACCATTTAACAAAGCTTAACTACTCAATCCCACCATGCTACTCCAATACTTCTACTTCCATTTCACCCTGACAAATAAAAATACCGAATTGTATAACGAGCCTTTCATCCTTTGACAAACATTCTGTAAATAACAACGTCATAAAGACCAAATTAAAGTGTATATTAGAAAAGTTTCCCAATTACCTTCATTTTTATGCTGATGCTTCAAAAACTTTAAATAAGATCGGCACAGCTGTGGTAACAACGACTACGACCTGTCTCATTAAACTTCCACCAACTTACTCTATCTTCTCAACAGAACACTATGCTATTCCAAGCTCTAGTCCTCATAAATATATCAAATAATTGCAATGACCTTTTCTCTCAGATTCTCTCAGTTCCATAACAGCCATACAAACCATTTACTAGGACCAACCCCTTATAAATAAAACTAAAGAAGATAACTTTACATTGCCAACAAAACCACAAGAACGTTTGTTTTATTTGGATACCATCCCACATAGGAAATTAAATCGAAAATAAATAGTGCGTGGGAAACCCAGTGGCAAAGTGCATTTACAAAACTAAACGAAGTAAAAAAATCAATAAAACCATGGGTTACATTTCTTCAAAACCGTCGCGACCTAACACGACTACGTTTAGGTCACACCAGATTAACACAGTTATTTGTTTAGCAACGGTCCTAAACCAAGAAGTACCGGAAAATGTGTGCTGGTTAAAATATTTTAAATGTAGAAATAGTAGTGTATTACATAAATTATTACTTCGGTTAAAATAAAGAGGTACAGGTGTAAACAAAGAGTTTAAAGGGTTCTTCATTGTTCACCGAAAAGAAGTAAACATTGAATTTATTAAATAACAATATATGTAATATAAATAAACAAACATGTGATTTATTAACTTTAAATGACAGGGTGAAATACAAATATGAACAGTGACAAAGTACCCGAACCTATAAAGTGATAGGACACTAGAAACCAAACTATAGGACACTTATGTTAAACAAGTAATGAAGGTGATAGGACACTATAAACTAACAATATGTATTAGATATAAGGTATAAAAAAAAATTGCAAGGTGAAAGGACACTAGAGACTATGGTTGTGAAATACCAGAACAATATGAAATTTGTTGATAATTTTATTTGTATAGGTTAATAATATGTTTAGCACTAAAGTTTTGTATGTATAGAGTAGAAATGTTTTGTTAATCATGTAATTTAATTTAAAATTGCATATAAAAATGGCGAAAATGAAGTAATTTTAAAAGTAATTAAAAAAAAAATTATAGAATATTGGTCATAGAAAACAATATCCATCAATATTTCAAACATTAAGGAATATGATTATGTTAAAATGTATTAGATGTTAAATGTATTAGCTCATAATTTTTTTCAAATTTTATTTTGATTAATAGCCGGTAGCAATCACTTCGCTCCGTTTAAAAGTAAAAATTAATAAGGAAAAAGTAAAATTTAATTATTGTAAGTTAATTTATTATTAATTATTAAAGTTAAAGTTTAATTATAACCCAATTAAAGAAAAAATTAAGTAATATTAATTAAATAGAATTATCAGAAAATTACGAAAAATTGACTAGTTAAACAATTGAATTTTAACAATTTAAGTCAAATATGTCATTCTGGGAGAAAGAGTATAAATATTGCGAATTTCTCTGTTTTTTGGTCAGTTACTTTTCATTATTTGGCAAACCTATGCCGGACTCAGCAAAGGTATCCAGTATTAACTGGTTTACCGAACAAGATTATTTATCCTTGTTCTTTGAACCGAACAAATATAATAGTGCAGACCTTTGACATATGGTCCGTAAAAGTTTACGAACAATACAGATATTTACGTAACCTCTACAATTTATGAATATTTTCCCCTGGGTAGATCTAAAAATGTATGCATAAATTACTATTTGTAAAAAAAAATATTGTAAATATATTGGGGCTTACTTTCATAGATTTAATTAAGCATAACTCTTACGTAAATTAATATTATTATTGGAGTAACACAACAAAAAGTTGTTTTTTTTTTGTTTGGCTTGGGCTCTCGCCATTTAGCCAGTTTCAACATTCCCAAAAAAAAAGTTGTTAACAATATAAAATGATTGTAGAGAAAACATTAACAGTATTTATTTAAAAAATCAAATTACTTATTAAAGAGGTCTCTTTATAAAATAACGAAAAAAAAATTGGGTAGCAAAAGTAATTTTTGTAATTGCCAATTTAAAAACAAATTTGTACTTATCTAAACTCCATTATATATGCACATACCTCTGCAAATAATATATTCCTTTAACGTTTCTACTAAATATAAAAATAAATCAGTTCCATTACACTGTCGATCACACAGACCAAAAACTTTTTTCGAATTAAATTAGAATCGTCGGAAATCGCGAAATCGCGAAAAAGTGAAATGAAATAATGAATTTTGAAATATTTATGAGAAACGTCGCGCAGATTTTACGTGAACAGCGTTAAAATCGCCGTCGTCGAACAGCGTCTATATCACAACTACACACACGAGATTCAACAGAAAACCAAAAAGCGCTTTTCAAAAGATTCGTCGCGGCGGCGCTTGGAGCTTTGTAGCTTTCGTAGTCGTTTTTAGACCGAAAATAAAAAGCACGCAGCATCAATTTTATTAAAAAATATTTCCATAATGTCTTTATTCAATTTTTAACGTCAAACAACTCCAACTTGAACGGGTAACGTGTGTGTTATTATCAACTAATTAACTACTCCAGCTCTTTTAGCGAAATTATTAAAAAAAATCATTTATGTTGATCATAAACCAATTTTGGTGTGCTCATAATGTTTCATAATTAACTAAAATGTCGCATTTGCCTCTACCTTACTCTCACTGCAGTGTAACATACAAGAACAAACTTAAAAAAAGTTTAAAGTAAAAAGGAAATAAAAAATTTTATGAAGTTGATGTTTTTGGAGTTGATTTTAAGTTCAAATTTACAGTAAATCAGCTTATATAAATGCTGTTTATAGTCTTTTCTTGAAAGCAGTGGTCATTAAATAATGATTTAGAAGACAGAAAATAAAACAAAATTAGAGACTTTACTATAGCCACAGTGATAGACCTGGAGCCGAGAGGGTGTTTGCATGTAACATCGGTCCCATGATAAGACTTTGTAGGCTAATAACTGTACAGGCCGTCCCATATCAACCTTCGCCTGGTTTATGGGGAACAGATAACACTAGATGATTAAAATTTGGTATACAGGGCTTTGGTATATAGCACTTCCAGTTATACCAGAAATTGTTCTCAACTTCACCGTTTTAAATGGAATACTGGAATACTATATTTTTTTCTTTTTTTGGTAAGAGGATTAAATTTAAGGGCCACTTTATGTAATATACCAGGTACCTAAAATTTATAGTTTTAGAGAAATTTAAGGTTTTTTTCAAATGCCATAAAGACGCTTAGTAAAATATTCATTATTTCAATTAATTATTTGAAAAAAATTAAGATTATTACATAGTTTTGCACCTAGAGGCCTAATTTATAAGTTATAGTGTTTAAAAAAAATTAAAATAACGTTGAGTTATATTTTAACTTGAAAAATCGACTATTCCATTTTTTTTTTAAATTGCAACTCCTAGTTTTTATTCAGAACAATAAACAACTAAAAGGTTGAATTAACTTTCACTATTTATTCGTTAAATACTTTAAATTTAGTGACAGCCGTTTCGCTATCGAAATAGCATCGTCAGATTGACATATTGAAGTTACATTTTGTTTGTTTGTAGCTATGTACCTGATGTTGATTAGGTAGTATTAAGGCTAGACCAAGTAGGAAAGTAATAAGACATAACAATATTAAAGCCTAGATGTTATTAGCCCTAAGGAATTATCCTGGATGTATTTCCCCCTAAGATTAGTATAGCTGTGCAATGATGTAGAAAAACCAGGAAAAAACTATATCATGCTGATCTTTATAATAACTTAATATATTTGTGTTATAATTACGTCTTATCTATGTATAAAATTAAGACTCAATCAAAGTAAACAGTTTAATAGTGGTGAACTTCCAAGATTTATTTGTTCATTAACTACTTTAAACTGTTGATCTGCTAGATGTCTTTTAATTTCAAGTACTTACAGAAAATCTAAATTTTGTTTTTCATCACAAATGTGTAGTATATGAATGTCATTGGTGTGTATAAGTGAGTTTGGATGTTCCAGTAGGTGTTTTGCATAGTTCGACTTATCTGGTTGTTGTAATCTATATGCTCTTAAATGTTCATTGAAATTTTAAAATTTCTTTGTGTTTGACCTATATATACAGCATTACATTTTGGACAATTAATTTTGTAAACATCATTACATTTAAAGTATTTAACGAACAAATAGTGAAAGTTACTTTAACCTTTTAGTTGTTTATTGTTCTGAATAAGATGGACTTTGACATAGTAAGTGTTGGTACAATAAATTTCACACAGTTTTTATATTTTTATTTGAGTCCTAATAGAATAATATGGCAAGTTTGTGTTTACTTTCCTATATTAATTTTTATGCCTTTGTAAGTTAGGGAGCAAATTAAGTTTTTTTGGGTACCAAAATTGTAATTTGGATTTCCTTCTTTATTATTGTTAATTTTTTTTTATTTTTATTATTTTATTACAAAACATAAAATAAAATACTTTTTTTGTAGATTTTAATAAATTTATTACAATAAATACTAAACTCAACTAAATACAAATAACTTTTATTATTTTTCCATATCTAATAGAGTACTTTGAATGTTTCTTCTTATGATATTTTTATAAAATACCTTAAACTAGGTGAAGGTAAATACGAAACATCCTGTATGTATGTTTTGCTTTTAATGAATTTAACCTATAAAAATGTACCAACTTTGGAAGCCCATATCTAATGTTGGTGACATAACATGAACAAAAAATACTTATTTCCATAGTGTGGCCCATCATACATATTTATTGTTAAAAATTACATGTTTGAACCAGTATGGCAGCCACTTAATGCAGCCCAGCGGGATGGGCTTTTAAAATATGTTTTCTAGACTTGATTGTTTACAAGGGTCACGAAACAACATCGTGGGCAAATGATTCAAGTCCACAATAAAAACAATTTAAGTTTAGGTAAGTATGGCGGACACAATATTAATATGGCATATTGTGTTCGCAAACTTGGCTGATCTCCTTAACGACATAAAACAAAAATTAGGGGCATAGATATTAATTACACGTTTTAAAATTCACTCCTCGTAAAATCTACTCTTCAGAGGTTCCATGCCGGGAACTTTGCTATTTGTCCTCAATGCTATTTTCATGTTCCAAATCCCTGGTTTATTATTTGTTTTATTCTACACTTCTGTGGTGTTTGTTTTGCCTTCTTTTAGTCGTTTCGATGCTAATTTTTTCGAACTAAACTAAGTGTCTATTTTTTCTTCGTTTAGATCTTTTAGACCGTCACTCAGACTCCTATTACCTCTCCATATATGCTCTGTGTTCATTAAATCTTACTTCAAAATTTCTTTGTGTTTGACCTATATATACTGCAATACATTTTGGACATTTAATTTTGTAATCACCAGATTTTTTTAATTTTGGTAATTTTGTATTCATATTTAACAATTTTGTTCCAATATTATTTTGTGTTTTAAATGATATTAATGCTGACGTTGCGAAGATATTATTTTTGAAATTGCATTGGAAATATTTCCACAATATAAAATACTTTTATAGCTTTTAATTTCCTTAGTTGGTTTTGGAAATATTAGTTCTAGTGACATTTTTTGTTCTTTCTTATTAATTAATTTATTTATCAAATGTATTGGATAGCCATTAGATGTAGCTATTTGTTTTATGATCCCAATTTCGTTATTAAAATTATTTTTGTTCATTGGAATTGAAAATGCTCTATGTATCATTGAATCATAAGCTGCTAATTTATGTGATAGTGAATGATTTTAATTAAATGATATGGTTACATCTGTGTAGGTTTTCTGTATATTGAATAATTTAATGAGTTATTAACTTTTTTAATTCTTAGATCTAGAAAATTAATTGAATTATTTTCTTCAACTTCTAAAGTAAAATTAATTTTAGGATGCAAGGTATTAATATAATTAATAAATATATCTAACTGTCGTTTGCTACCTACAAATCCTGCTTACACATCATCAACATATCTATACCAAAATACAATATTGTTTTTATAACTGGAATTAAAGATTATGCTTATCCATAAAAATATTTGCTAAAATTGGAGAAATAGGACTTCCCACTGAAAGACCCTCATTTTGAATATATACTTTGTTATCTAAAGTAAAATAATTTTCACTAATGCATACATCAAATAGGTCAATTATGTCTTATATTATACCTGGATGGATATTTCTTTCATCTAATAGCTTTTTAAATAGAACTATACATTCTTTAGGAGGTATTTTTAAGAACATATTAGTTACGTCAATACGTTTTTTTGGAACGCTGAATTTACTGTTGAAATCAGTTTCTAAATAGCAGGTATAGAACACGTTTTAATGGAGGCTAATAAAATTAGTAATAGTAAAACCGAGCGGGCTTTTTGTGAAACTGTTGCTATTTCGGCAATTATTACTTTATTTTCGTATTCTACGGGGTATATTTAGTGGGTTTATAATATATTTTTGCAAATCAATAGATATTCGATTTTTGATAAATTGCTAGAACTCCAATTATCTACTTTCGCTACAATATTTTTAAGTCAAAAATTTGTTGCTTTCAGAATGCTTAAAACTTTGTAAATAAGGTTTTTTTGGGACGCTAAATACACTGTTAAAATTAGTTTCTCGATAGCACGTATAGAACACGTTTTAATGGAGGCTAATAAAATTAGTAATAGTCAAAATAAGTAAGGTTCTCGTGAAACTATCACTCTTTCTGCAATTATTTCTTCATTTTCGTATTCTACGAAAAAGATTTGGTGGGTTATCACTATTTTTTTTGAAAATCAACAAATATACGATTTTTGATAAATTGCTAGAATTCCAATTCTCTACTTTCCCGACAATATTCTCAAGTCAAAAATTTGTTGATTCCAAATTGGTAGAAACTTTGTAAATAGGGGTTATTTAAGACGCTTAATACACTGTTTAAATCAGTTTGTCGATAGCAGGTATAGCACACGTTTTAATGGTGGCTAATAAAATTAGTAATAGTCAAACCGAGTAGGCTTTTCGTGAAACTATTGCTATTTCGGCAATTATTATTTCACTTTCGTATTCTACGAGGTAGATTTAGTGAGTTTACACTATTTTTGTGCAAATCAACAGATATACGATTTTTGATAAATTGCTAGAATTCCAATTCTCTACTTCTGTGACAATATTTTCATGTCAAAAATTTGTTGCTTTCAAAATGCTTAAAACTTTGTAAATAGGGTTTTTTGGGACGCTAAATACACTGTTAAAATCGGTTTCTTGACAGCCGGTATTGAACACGTTTTAATGGATGGCTAAACAAAATTAGTAATAGTCAAACTAAGTAAGGTTCTTGTGAAACTATCACTCTTTCTGCAATTATTTCTTCATTTTCGTATTCTACGAAAAAGATTTAGTGGGTTATCACTTTTTTTTTGAAAATCAACAGATATACGATTTTTGATAAATTGCTAGAATTCCAATTCTCTTCTTTCGCGACAATATTCACAAGTCACAAATTTGTTAATTCCAGAATGGTAGAAACTTTGTAAATAGGGGTTATTTGACACGCTAAATACACTGTTTAAATCAGTTTGTCGATAGCAGGTATAGCACACGCTTTAATGGTGGCTAATAAAATTTGTAATAGTCAAACCGAGTAGGCTTTTCGTGAAACCATTGCTATTTCGACAATTATTACTTTACTTTTGTATTCTATGAGGTAGATTTAGTGAGTTTACACTATTTTTGCGCAAATCAACAGAAATACGATTTTTGATAAATTGCTAGAAGTCCAATTCTCTACTTCTGCGACAATATTTTCATGTCAAAAATTTGTTGCTTTCAGAATGCTTGAAACTTTGTAAATAGGGTTTTTTGGGACGCTAAATACACTGTTAAAATCAGTTTCTTGACAGCAGGTATTGAACACGTTTTAATGGATGGCTAAACAAAATTAGTAATAGTCAAACTAAGTAAGGCTCTCGTAAAACCATCGCTCTTTCTGCAATTATTATTTCATTTTTGTATTTTACAAAGAAGATTTAGTGGGTTAACGTTTTTTTTTAAACAACAGATATACGATTTTTGATAAATTTGCTACAATTCCAATTCTCTGCTTTCGCGACAATATTTTCAAGTCAAAAATTTGTTGCTTCCAGAATGCTAGAAACTTTGTAAATAGGGGTTATTTGAGACGCTTAATACACTGTTAAAATCAGTTTCTCGATAGCAGGTATAGCACACGTTTTAATGGTGGCTAATAAAATTAGTAATAGTCAAACCGAGTAGGCTTTTTGTGAAACTATTGCTATTTCGGCAATTATTACTTTATTTTCGTATTCTACGATGTAGATTTAGTGGGTTTACACTATTTTCTGCAAATCAAGATCAGTGCGGTCCATATGTATGGAATAAATTCATTTGTAGCGTTATTATGTACTATATAAAAAAAAACATGAAACAGGTCGATTTTAATTCTTAAATTGACAATTTACAGTATGAAAATGTTATCCCCCCCCAGCACCCCTTCGGAATTATAAGCACCCCCTCGAAAATTTTAAATTACAAAGGGTGTCGTGTGGCACCTCGTTGGAAAGGGATTTTAGTCCTTTGTTCAGCAATATAAAGTTTTTTAAGTTTGGTGCAATCATAACTGAGAAAATTGATTTTTAAGATGTAAAATTTTGATAACACAAAACTTTACGTAGAATGAAGATAATAATGTTACATAATGATTAGAATGTGTTTTTTAATGTATTTAACACTTAAATTAAATGTTCAAAATGACCAATAACCAATGACAATAACCGAGGCGATATTGAAATTCTCGTACAACATTTTGTATGACCTCGGGGGTTATTTTGTTAATTTCTTCCGTTATCCTAACTTTTAAATCAGCAATATTGTTTGGTCTATTAAAATATACTTTAGATTTTAAATAACCCCATAAGAAGTAATCGAGAGGAGTCAAATCGGGGGAGCCTAGCCGGCCATTCGATCGCCCCACGTCTTCCAATCCACTTATTGGGAAAAACTTTGTTTAAATAATTTCTAGCAGTACGTGCACAATGCGGTGGAGCTCCGTCTTGTTGGTAGTAAATGGATCGATCTATCTCATTTGGATAAATAAAATCAGGAAAAACTCTTTGTAATGTAGGCACTAAAAAGTTAATCAAAAAATCTAGATAAACCTCACCAGTAACTGTGCCCTAAAAAAACTAAGGGCCAATAATTTTATTGTTAATGATACCAGCCCAAACGTTAACTTTTTTAGGATATTGAGTGTGAGCCTCACACATCCAGTGAGAATTTTCTCTGCTCCAATATCTATCAAATATCTATCAATAATCAAACCTAGTGTGCTTTCCGTGAAACTATTGCTATTTCGGCAATTATTACTTTATTTTCGTATTCTTAAGTGTTAATTTAGTGCGTTTACACTATTTTTTTGCAAATCAATAAATATACGAGTTTTGGTAAATTGCTAGAATTCCAATTCTCTTCTTTCGCGACAATATTCACAAGTCACAAATTTGTTTGATTCCAGAATGGTAGAAACTTTGTAAATAGGGGTTATTTGACACGCTAAATACACTGTTTAAATCAGTTTGTCGATAGCAGGTATAGCACACGCTTTAATGGTGGCTAATAAAATTTGTAATAGTCAAACCGAGTAGGCTTTTCGTGAAACCATTGCTATTTCGACAATTATTACTTTACTTTTGTATTCTATGAGGTAGATTTAGTGAGTTTACACTATTTTTGCGCAAATCAACAGAAATACGATTTTTGATAAATTGCTAGAAGTCCAATTCTCTACTTCTGCGACAATATTTTCATGTCAAAAATTTGTTGCTTTCAGAATGCTTGAAACTTTGTAAATAGGGTTTTTTGGGACGCTAAATACACTGTTAAAATCAGTTTCTTTACAGCAGGTATTGAACACGTTTTAATGGATGGCTAAACAAAATTAGTAATAGTCAAACTAAGTAAGGCTCTCGTAAAACCATCGCTCTTTCTGCAATTATTATTTCATTTTTGTATTTTACAAAGAAGATTTAGTGGGTTAACGTTTTTTTTTAAACAACAGATATACGATTTTTGATAAATTTGCTACAATTCCAATTCTCTGCTTTCGCGACAATATTTTCAAGTCAAAAATTTGTTGCTTCCAGAATGCTAGAAACTTTGTAAATAGGGGTTATTTGAGACGCTTAATACACTGTTAAAATCAGTTTCTCGATAGCAGGTATAGCACACGTTTTAATGGTGGCTAATAAAATTAGTAATAGTCAAACCGAGTAGGCTTTTTGTGAAACTATTGCTATTTCGGCAATTATTACTTTATTTTCGTATTCTACGATGTAGATTTAGTGGGTTTACACTATTTTCTGCAAATCAAGATCAGTGCGGTCCATATGTATGGAATAAATTCATTTGTAGCGTTATTATGTACTATATAAAAAAAACATGAAACAGGTCGATTTTAATTCTTAAATTGACAATTTACAGTATGAAAATGTTATCCCCCTCCAGCACCCCTTCGGAATTATAAGCACCCCCTCGAAAATTTTAAATTACAAAGGGTGTAGTGTGGCACCTCGTTGGAAAGGGATTTTAGTCCTCTGTTCAGCAATATAAAGTTTTTTAAGTTTGGTGCAATCATAACTGAGAAAATTGATTTTTAATATGTAAAATTTTGATAACACAAAACTTTACGTAGAATGAAGATAATAATGTTACATAATGATTAGAATGTGTTTTTTAATGTATTTAACACTTAAATTAAATGTTCAAAATGACCAATAACCAATGACAATAACCGAGGCGATATTGAAATTCTCGTACAACATTTTGTATGACCTCGGGGGTTATTTTGTTAATTTCTTCCGTTATCCTAACTTTTAAATCAGCAATATTGTTTGGTCTATTAAAATATACTTTAGATTTTAAATAACCCCATAAGAAGTAATCGAGAGGAGTCAAATCGGGGGAGCCTAGCCGGCCATTCGATCGCCCCACGTCTTCCAATCCACTTATTGGGAAAAACTTTGTTTAAATAATTTCTAGCAGTACGTGCACAATGCGGTGGAGCTCCGTCTTGTTGGTAGCAAATGGATCGATCTATCTCATTTGGATAAATAAAATCAGGAAAAACTCTTTGTAATGTAGGCACTAAAAAGTTAATCAAAAAATCTAGATAAACCTCACCAGTAACTGTGCCCTAAAAAAAATAAGGGCCAATAATTTTATTGTTAATGATACCAGCCCAAACGTTAACTTTTTTAGGATATTGAGTGTGAGCCTCACACATCCAGTGAGAATTTTCTCTGCTCCAATATCTATCAAATATCTATCAATAATCAAACTTAGTGTGCTTTCCGTGAAACTATTGCTATTTCGGCAACTATTACTTTATTTTCGTATTCTTAAGTGTTATTTTAGTGCGTTTACACTATTTTTTTGCAAATCAATAAATATACGATTTTTGGTAAATTGCTAGAATTCCAATTCTCTACTTTCGCGACAATATTTTAAAGTCAAAAATTTGTTGCTTTCAGAATGCTTAAATCTTTGTAAATAGGGGTTATTTAAGACGATAAATACACTGTTGAAATTAGTTTCTCGATAGCAGGTATAGAACACGTTTTAATGATAGTTATTAAAATTAATAATAATCAAACCTAGTATGCTTTCCGTAAAACTATTGCTATTTCGGCAATTATAACTTTATTTTCGTGTTCTAAGGGGTAGATTTAGTGGGTTCACAATATTTATTTGAAAATCAATTAATATACGATTTTTGATAAATTGCCAGAATTACAATTCTCTACTTTCGCGACAATATTTTGAATTCAAAAATTTGTTGCTTTCAGAATACTTAAATCTTTGTAGATAGGGGTTATTTGAGACGCTAAATACACTGATGAAATTAGTTTTTTAATAGCAGGTATAGAACACGATTTAATGGTGGCTAATAAAATTAGTAATAATCAAACCTAGTACGCTTTCTGTGAAACTATTGCTACGTCGGCAATTATAACCTTATTTTCGTGTTCTAAGGGGTAGATTTGGTGGGTTTACACTATTTTTTTGCAAATCAATAAATATACAATTTTTGATTAATTGCTAGAATTACAATTCGCTAATTTCGCGACAATATATTAAAGTCAAAAATTTGTTGCTTTCAGAATGCTTAAGTCTTTGTAAATAGGGGTTATTTGAGACGCTGAATACACTGTTGTAATTAGTTTTTCGATAGCAGGTATAGATCACGTTTTAATGATGGTTAATAAAATTACTAATAATCAAACCTAGTATGTTTTCCGTAAAACTATTGCTATTCCGGCAATTATTACTTTATTATTGTGTTCTAAGGGTTAGATTTAGTGGCTTTACACTTTTTGTTTTGTAAATCAATAAATAGACGATTTTTGATAAATTGCTAGAATTACAATTCTCTACTTTCGCGACAATATTTTAAAATCAAAAATTTTTTGCTTTCAAAATACTTAAATCTTTGTAAATAGGGGTTATTTGAGACGCTGAATACACTGTTGAAATTAGTTTGTCGATAGCAGGTATAGAACATGTTTTAATGATGGTTAATAAAATTAATAATAATCAAACCTTGTATGCTTTTCGTGAAACTATTGCTATTTCGGCAATTATTACTTTATTTTTGTGTTCTAAGGTTTAGACTTAGTGGGTTTTCACTATTTTTTTGCAAATCAATAAATATATGACTTTTGGTAAATTGCTAGAATTACAATTCTCTACTTTTGCTACAATATTTTAAAATCAAAAATTTGTTGCTTCCAGAATGCTAGAAACTTTGTAAGTAGGCGTTATTTAAGACGCTCAATACACTGTTGAAATCAGTTTCTCGATAGCAGGTATAGAACACGATTTAATGGTGGCTAATAAAATTAGTAATAATCAAACCTAGTATGCTTTCCGTGAAACTATTACTATTTCGGCAATTTTTACTTTATTTTCATGTTTCAAGGGGTAGATTTAGTGGGTTTACACTATTTTTTTGCAAATCAATAAATATATGACTTTTGGTAAATTGCTAGAATTACAATTCTCTACTTTCGCTACAATATTTTAAAATCAAAAATTTGTTGCTTTCAGAATACTTAAATCTTTGTAAATAGGGGTTATTTAAGACGCTCAATACACTGTTGAAATCAGTTTCTTGATAGCAGGTATAGAACACGATTTAATGGTGGCTAATAAAATTAGTAATAATCAAACCAAGTACGCTTTCCGTGAAACTATTGCTATTTCGGCAATTATTACTTTATTTTCGTGTTCTAAAAACTTTGTAAGTAGGGGTTATTTAAGACGCTGAATACACTGTTAAACGGTGTTGATGGATTCGGTCCCGGCAGGTCATAGATTAAAATGTGTAAAATTTAATCCCTTTATCTATAGACGTATTAGGTCCCAATGGTACTTAATTACCTGAAGATTTTCTTCGAGAAAATGTAGCTCTTTTCGAAAATCCAATCCTCCCTCTTTATATTGTATCTGAATGTTTAAATTAAATACTATTTTATTCATTGTTTATATTTCATCGAGTGCATTTCATATTTCAGATAAATTTATCTGTTGTTTTAAACAATTTAAAAATAATTATAAGTATTATTTGTTGTGTACTTCAAGAGAATCTGTCATCAACCATTACAACAAATGACGTAGCAAATATTTTTTTAGGTTAGGTTAGGTTGGGTTAGGTTAGGTGAGGTTAGGAATTTTAAAATTAACTAATGTATACCTTTACAATAATATTTCAATGTAATAAATAAATTAAATTTTTAAATTAGTTTTATTACCTGTTTTTCATTTGGCTTACCAACAGGTGGCATGGACCGAATCCATACATTATTATTCAGGTAGGACAAAAGTTCGGGACCCAATAAGCACGTTATTTTTTAACTACCTGCTACTTGGGACCCAATAAGCATATGCCCCTGTTAAAATCAGTTTCTCGATAGCAGGTATAGAACACGTTTTAATGGTGGCTAATAAAATTAGTAATAGTCAAACCTAGTATGCTTTCCGTGAAACTATTGCTATTTCGGCAATTATTACTTTATTTTTGTGTTCTAATTGGTAGACTTAGTGGGTTTTTACTTTTTTTTTGCAAATCAATAAATATACGATTTTTGGTAAATTGCAGAATTCCAATTCTTTACTTTCGCGACAATATTTTAAAGTCAAAAATTTGTTGCTTCCAGAATGCTAGAAATTTTGTAAATATGGGTTATTTAAAACGCTAAATACATTTTTAAAATAAGTTTCCCGATAGCAGGTATAGAACACGTTTTAATGGTGGCTAATAAAATTAGCAACAACCAAACCTAGTATGCTTTCCGTGAATCTATTGCTATTTCTGCAATTATAAGATTTAGTGGGTTCACACTATTTTTTTTGCAAATCAATAAATATACGATTTTTGATAAATTGCTAGAATTACAATTCTCTACTTTCGGACAATATTTTAAAATCAAAAATTTGTTGCTTCCTGAATGCTAGAAACTTTTTGAGTAGGGGTTATTTAAGACGCTCAATACACTGTTGAAATCAGTTTCTCGATAGCAGGTATAGAATACGTTTTAATGGTGGCTAATAAAATTAGTAATAGTCAAACCTAGTATGCTTTCCTTGAAACTATTGCTATGTCGGCAATTATTACTTTATTTTCGTGTTCTAAGGGGTAGACTTAGTGGGTTTTCACTTTTTTTTTGCAAATCAATAAATATACGATTTTTGGTAAATTGCTAGAATTCCAATTCTTTACTTTCGCGACAATATTTTGAAGTCAAAAATTTGTTGCTTCCAGAATGCTAGAAATTTTGTAAATATGGGTTATTTAAGACGCTGAATACATTTTTAAAATAAGTTTCCCGATAGCAGGTATAGAACACGTTTTAATGGTGGCTAATAAAATTAGTAACAACCAAACCTACTATGCTTTCCGTGAATCTACTGCTATTTCGGCAATTATAACTTTATTTTCGTGTTCTAAGGGGTAGATTTAGTGGGTTTTCACTATTTTTTTTTGCAAATCAATAAATATACGATTTTTGATAAATTTCTAGAATTACAATTCTCTACTTTCGCGACAATATTTTGAAGTCCAAAATTTGTTACTTTTAAAATGCTTAAATCTTTGTAAATAGGGGTTATTTAAGACGCTGAATACACTGTTGAAATTAGTTTCTCGATAGCAGGTATAGAACACGTTTTAATGATGGTTAATAAAATTAATCATAATCAAACCTAGTATGTTTTCCGTGAAACTATTGCTATTTCGGCAATTATTACTTTATTTATGTGTTCTAAGGGTTAGCTTTAGTGGGTTTACACTTTTTGTTTTGTAAATCAATAAATATACGATTTTTGGTAACTGGCTAGAATTACAATTCTCTACTTTCGCGACTATATTTAGAAGTCCAAAATTTGTTACTTTTAGAATGCCTAAATATTTGTAAATAGGGGTTATTTAACACGCTGAATACACTGTTGAAATTAGTTTCTCGAAAGCAGGTATAGAACACGTTTTAATGATGGTTAATAAAATTAATAATAATCAAACCTAGTATGTTTTCCGTGAAACTATTGCTATTTCGGCAATAATTACTTTATTTTTGTGTTCTAAGGGTTAGATTTAGTGGTTTTACACTTTTTGTTTTGTTAATCAATAAATATACGATTTTTGGTAACTGGCTAGAATTACAATTCTCTACTTTCGGACAATATTTTAAAATCAAAAATTTGTTGCTTCCTGAATGCTAGAAACTTTTTAAGTAGGGGTTATTTAAGACGCTCAATACACTGTTGAAATCAGTTTCTCGATAGCAGGTATAGAACACGTTTTAATGGTGACTAATAAAATTAGTAATAGTCAAACCTAGTATGCTTTCCGTGAAAATATTGCTATTTCGGCAATTATTACTTTATTTTCGTGTTCTAAGAGGTAGACTTAGTGGGTTTTCACTTTTTTTTTTGCAAATCAATAAATATACGATTTTTGATAAATTGCTAGAATTACAATTCTCTACTTTCGCGACAATATTTAGAAGTCCAAAATTTGTTACTTTTAGAATGCCTAAATATTTGTAAATTAGGGTTATTTAAGACACTGAATACACTGTTGAAATTAGTTTCTCGATAGCAGGTATAGAACACGTTTTAATGATGGTTAATAAAATTAATCATAATCAAACCTAGTATGTTTCCCGTAAAACTATTGCTATTTCGGCAATTATTACTTTATTTTTGTGTTCTTAGGGTTAGATTTAGTGGGTTTACACTTTTTGTTTTGTAAATCAATAAATATACGATTTTTGGTAACTGGCTAGAATTACAATTCTCTACTTTCGGACAATATTTTATAATCAAAAATTTGTTGCTTCCTGAATGCTAGAAACTTTTTAAGTAGGGGTTATTTAAAACGCTCAATACACTGTTGAAATCAGTTTCTTGATAGCAGGTATAGAACACGTTTTAATGGTGGCTAATAAAATTAGTAATAGTCAAACCTAGTATGCTTTCCGTGAAACTATTGCTATTTCGGCAATTATTACTTTATTTTCGTGTTCCAAGGGGTAGATTTAGTGGGTTTTCACTATTTATTTTGCAAATCAATAAATATACGATTTTTGGTAAATTGCTAGAATTACAATTGCCTACTTTCGCGAAAATATTTTGAATTCAAAAATTTGTTGCTTTCAGAATACTTAAATCTTTGTAAATAGGGGTTATTTGAGACGCTGAATACACTGTTGAAATTAGTTTCTTGATAGCAGGTATAGAACACGTTTTAATGATGGTTAATAAAATTATTAATAATCAAACCTAGTGTGTTTTCCGTGAAACTATTGCTATTTCGGCAATTATTACTTTATTTTTGTGTTCTTAGGGTTAGATTTAGTGGGTTTACACTTTTTGTTTTGCAAATCAATAAATATATGACTTTTGGTAAATTGCTAGAATTACAATTCTCTACTTTCGCTACAATATTTTAAAATCAAAAATTTATTGCTTCCTGAATGCTAGAAACTTTGTAAGTAGGGGTTATTTAAGACGCTCAATACACTGTTGAAATCAGTTTCTCGATAGCAGGTATAGAACACGTTTTAATGGTGGCTAATAAAATTAGTAATAGTCAAACCTAGTATGCTTTCCGTGAAACTATTGCTATTTCGGCAATTATTACTTAATTTTTGTGTTTCAAGGGGAAGATTTAGTGGGTTTTTACTATTTTTTTTGCATATCAATAAATATACGATTTTTGGTAAATTGCTAAAATTCCAATTCTCTATTTTCGCGACAATATTTTGAATTCAAAATTTTGTTGCTTTCAGAATACTTAAATTTTTGTAAATAGGGGTTATTTGAGACGCTAAATACACTGATGAAATTAGTTTTTCGATAGCAGGTAAAGAACACGTTTTAATGGTGGCTAATAAAATTAGTCATAACCAAACCTAGTATGCTTTCCGTAAAACTATTGCTATTTCGGTAATTATAACTTTATTTTCGTGTTCTAAGGGGTGGATTTAGTGGGTTCACACTATTTTTATTGCAAATCAATAAATATACGATTTTTGATAAATTGCTAGAATTACAATTCTCTTCTTTCGCGACAATATTTTGAATTCAAAATTTTGATGCTTTCAGAATACTTAAATCTTTGTAAATAGGGGTTATTTAAGACGCTGAATACACTGTTGAAATTAGTTTCTCGATATCAGGTATAGAACACGTTTTATTGGTGGCTTATAAAATTAGTAATAACCAAACCTAGTATGCTTTCCGTGAAACTATTGCTATTTCGGCAATTATTACTTTAATTTCGTGTTCTAAGGGGTAGATTTAGTGAGTTCACACTATTTTCATTGCAAATCAATAAATATACGATTTTTGATAAATTGCTAGAATTACAATTCTCTTCTTTCGCGACAATATTTTGAATTCAAAATTTTGATGCTTTCAGAATACTTAAATCTTTGTAAATAGGGGTTATTTAAGACGCTAAATACACTGTTGAAATTAGTTTCTCGATATCAGGTATAGAACACGTTTTAATGGTGGCTTATAAAATATAGTAATAACCAAACCCAGTATGCTTTCCGTGAAACTATTGCTATTTCGGTAATTATTACTTTATTTTCGTGTTCTAAGAGGTAGACTTAGTGGGTTTTCACTTTTTTTTGCAAATCAATAAATATACGATTTTTGATAAATTGCTAGAATTACAATTCTCTACTTTCGCGACAATATTTAGAAGTCCAAAATTTGTTACTTTTAGAATGCCTAAATATTTGTAAATAGGGGTTATTTAAGACACTGAATACACTGTTGAAATTAGTTTCTCGATAGCAGGTATAGAACACGTTTTAATGATGGTTAATAAAATTAATCATAATCAAACCTAGTATGTTTCCCGTAAAACTATTGCTATTTCGGCAATTATTACTTTATTTTTGTGTTCTTAGGGTTAGATTTAGTGGGTTTACACTTTTTGTTTTGTAAATCAATAAATATACGATTTTTGGTAACTGGCTAGAATTACAATTCTCTACTTTCGGACAATATTTTATAATCAAAAATTTGTTGCTTCCTGAATGCTAGAAACTTTTTAAGTAGGGGTTATTTAAAACGCTCAATACACTGTTGAAATCAGTTTCTTGATAGCAGGTATAGAACACGTTTTAATGGTGGCTAATAAAATTAGTAATAGTTAAACCTAGTATGCTTTCCGTGAAACTATTGCTATTTCGGCAATTATTACTTTATTTTCGTGTTCCAAGGGGTAGATTTAGTGGGTTTTCACTATTTATTTTGCAAATCAATAAATATACGATTTTTGTTAAATTGCTAGAATTACAATTGCCTACTTTCGCGAAAATATTTTGAATTCAAAAATTTGTTGCTTTCAGAATACTTAAATCTTTGTAAATAGGGGTTATTTGAGACGCTGAATACACTGTTGAAATTAGTTTCTTGATAGCAGGTATAGAACACGTTTTAATGATGGTTAATAAAATTATTAATAATCAAACCTAGTGTGTTTTCCGTGAAACTATTGCTATTTCGGCAATTATTACTTTATTTTTGTGTTCTTAGGGTTAGATTTAGTGGGTTTACACTTTTTGTTTTGCAAATCAATAAATATATGACTTTTGGTAAATTGCTAGAATTACAATTCTCTACTTTCGCTACAATATTTTAAAATCAAAAATTTATTGCTTCCTGAATGCTAGAAACTTTGTAAGTAGGGGTTATTTAAGACGCTCAATACACTGTTGAAATCAGTTTCTCGATAGCAGGTATAGAACACGTTTTAATGGTGGCTAATAAAATTAGTAATAGTCAAACCTAGTATGCTTTCCGTGAAACTATTGCTATTTCGGCAATTATTACTTAATTTTTGTGTTTCAAGGGGGAGATTTAGTGGGTTTTTACTATTTTTTTTGCATATCAATAAATATACGATTTTTGGTAAATTGCTAAAATTCCAATTCTCTACTTTCGCGACAATATTTTGAATTCAAAATTTTGTTGCTTTCAGAATACTTAAATTTTTGTAAATAGGGGTTATTTGAGACGCTAAATACACTGATGAAATTAGTTTTTCGATAGCAGGTAAAGAACACGTTTTAATGGTGGCTAATAAAATTAGTAATAACCAAACCTAGTATGCTTTCCGTAAAACTATTGCTATTTCGGTAATTATAACTTTATTTTCGTGTTCTAAGGGGTGGATTTAGTGGGTTCACACTATTTTTATTGCAAATCAATAAATATACGATTTTTGATAAATTGCTAGAATTACAATTCTCTTCTTTCGCGACAATATTTTGAATTCAAAATTTTGATGCTTTCAGAATACTTAAATCTTTGTAAATAGGGGTTATTTAAGACGCTGAATACACTGTTGAAATTAGTTTCTCGATATCAGGTATAGAACACGTTTTATTGATGGCTTATAAAATTAGTAATAACCAAACCTAGTATGCTTTCCGTGAAACTATTGCTATTTCGGCAATTATTACTTTAATTTCGTGTTCTAAGGGGTAGATTTAGTGAGTTCACACTAGTTTTATTGCAAATCAATAAATATACGATTTTTGATAAATTGCTAGAATTACAATTCTCTTCTTTCGCGACAATATTTTGAATTCAAAATTTTGATGCTTTCAGAATACTTAAATCTTTGTAAATAGGGGTTATTTAAGACGCTAAATACACTGTTGAAATTAGTTTCTCGATATCAGGTATAGAACACGTTTTATTGGTGGCTTATAAAATATAGTAATAACCAAACCCAGTATGCTTTCCGTGAAACTATTGCTATTTCGGTAATTATAACTTTATTTTCGTGTTCTAAGGGGGAGATTTAGTGGGTTTACACTATTTTTATTGCAAATCAATAAATATACGATTTTTGATAAATTGCTAGAATTACAATTCTCTACTTTCGCTACAATATTTTAAAATCAAAAATTTGTTGCTTCCTGAATGCTAGAAACTTTGTAAGTAGGGGTTATTTAAGACGCTCAATACACTGTTGAAATCAGTTTCTCGATAGCAGGTATAGAACACGTTTTAATGGTGGCTAATAAAATTAGTAATAGTCAAACCTAGTATGCTTTCCGTGAAACTATTGCTATTTCGGCAATTATTACTAAATTTTTGTGTTTCAAGGGGTAGATTTAGTGGGTTTTCACTATTTTTTTTGCATATCAATAAATATACGATTTTTGGGTAATTGCTAAAATTCCAATTCTCTACTTTCGCGACAATATTTTGAATTCAAAATTTTGTTGCTTTCAGAATACTTAAATCTTTGTAAATAGGGGTTATTTGAGACGCTGAATACACTGATGAAATTAGTTTTTCGATAGCAGGTATAGAACACGTTTTAATGGTGGCTAATAAAATTAGTAATAACCAAACCTAGTATGCTTTCCGTGAAACTATTGCTATTTCGGTAATTATAACTTTATTTTCGTGTTCTAAGGGGTGGATTTAGTGGGTTCACACTATTTTTATTGCAAATCAATAAATATACGATTTTTGATAAATTGCTAGAATTACAATTCTCTTCTTTCGCGACAATATTTTGATTTCAAAATTTTGATGCTTTCAGAATACTTAAATCTTTGTAAATAGGGGTTATTTGAGACGCTGAATACACTGTTGAAATTAATTTCTCGATATCAGGTATGCAACACGTTTTAATGGTGGCATAAAAATTAGTAATAGTCAAACCTAGTATGCTTTCCGTGAAACTATTGCTATTTCGGCAATTATTTCTAAATTTTTGTGTTTCAAGGGGTAGATTTAGTGGGTTTTCACAATTTTTTTTGCATATCAATAAATATACGATTTTTGATAAATTGCTATAATTACAATTCTCTTCTTTCGCGACAATATTTTGAATTCAAAATTTTGATGCTTTCAGAATACTTAAATCTTTGTAAATAGGGGTTATTTAAGACGCTGAATACACTGTTGAAATTAGTTTCTCGATAGCAGGTATAGAACACGTTTTAATGGTGGCTAATAAAATTAGTAATAACCAAACCTAGTATGCTTTCCGTGAAACTATTGCTATTTCGGCAATTATTACATTATTTTCTTGTTCTATGGGGTAAATTTAGTGGGTTTACACTATTTTTTTTTTCTGCAGATCAATAAATATACAATTTTTGGTAAATTGCTAGAATTACAATTCTCTACTTTCGCGACAATATTTTGAAGTCCAAAATTTGTTGCTTTCAGAATGCTTAAATCTTTGTAAGTAGGGGTTATTTGAGACGCTGAATACACTGTTGAAATTATTTTCTCGATAGCAGGTATAGAACACGTTTTAATGGTGGCCTATAAAATTAGTAATAGTCAAACCTAATAGGTTTTCCATAAAACTATTGCTATTTCGGCAATTATTACTTTATTTTCATGTTAAACGTGGTGGATTTAGTTGGTTTACACTATTATTTTTTGCAAATCAATAAATAAACGATTTTTGGTAAATTATTAGAATTACAATTTTCTACTTTCGCAACAATATTTTGAAGACAAAAACTTGTTGCTTTCATAATACTTAAATCTTTGTAAAAAGGGGGTTATTTGAGACGCTGAATACACTGTTAAAATTAGTTTTTTGATAGCAGGTTTAGAACACGATTTTATGGTGGCTAATAAAATTAGATATAATCAAACCTAGTACGCTTTCTGTGAAACTATTGCTATTTCGGCAATTATTACTTTATTTTCGTTTTATAAAGGGTTGATTTAGTGGGTTTACACTATTTTTTGCAAATTATTAAATATACGATTTTTGGTAAATTGCTAGAATTCCAATTCTCTACTTTCGCGACAATATTTTAAAGTAAAAAATTTATTGCTTCCAGAATTTTTGAAATTTTGTAAATATAGGTTATTTAAGACGCTGAATTTACTTTAAAAATTAGTTTCCCGATAGCAGGTATAGAACACGTATTAATGGTGGCTAATAAAATTAGTAATAGTCAAACCTAGTAGGCTTTTCGTGAAACTATTGCTATTTCGGCAATTATTACTTTATTTTTGTGTTCTAAGGGTTAGATTTAGTGGGTTTTTACCATTTTTATGCAAACTTATAAATTTACGATTTTTGGTAAATTGCTAGAATTCCAATTCTCTACTTTCGCGACAATATTTTAAAGTCAAAAATTTGTTGCTTTTAGAATGCTAGAAACTTTGTAAAAATGGGTTATTTAAGATGCTGAATACACTTTTATAATAAGTTTCCCGATAGCTGGTATAGAACACGATTTAATGGTGGCTAATAAAATTAGTTATAGTCAAACCTAGTATGCTTTCCGTAAAACTATTGCTATTTTGGCAATTTTTGCTTTATTTTCGTGTTTTAAGGGGTAAATTTAGTGGGTTTACACTATTTTTTTTGCAAATCATAAAATATACGATTTTTGAATAATTGCTAGAATAATTCGCTAATTTCGCGACAATATTTTAAAGTCAAAAATTTGTTGCTTCCAGAATGCTAAACACTTTGTAAGTAGGGGTTATTTAAGACACTCAATACACTGTTGAAATCAGTTTCTCGATAGCAGGCATAGAGCACGTTTTAATGGTGGCTAATAAAATTAGTAATTACCAAACCTAGTATGCTTTCCGTAAAACTATTGCTATTTCGGCAATTTTTACTTTATTTTCGTGTTTTAAGGGGTAGATTTAGTGGGTTTACACTATTTCTTTTTGGCAAATCAATAAATATACGATTTTTGATTAATTGCTAGAATAATTCGCTAATTTCACGACAATATTTTAAAGTCAAAAATTTGTTGCTTTTAGAATGCTTAAGTCTTTGTGAATAGGGGTTATTTGAGACGCTAAATACACTGTTGAAATTAGTTTCTCGATAGCAGGTATAGAACACGTTTTAATGGTGGCTTATAAAATTAGTAATAACCAAACCTAGTATGCTTTCCGTGAAACTATTGCTATTTCGGTAATTATAACTTTATTTTTGTGTTCAAAGGGGGAGATTTAGTGGGTTCACACTATTTTTATTGCAAATCAATAAATATACGATTTTTGATAAATTGCTAGAATTACAATTCTCTTCTTTCGCGACAATATTTTGAATTCAAAATTTTGATGCTTTCAGAATACTTGAATCTTTGTAAATAGGGGTTATTTGAGACGCTAAATACACTGTTGAAATTAGTTTTCCAATAGCAGGTATAGAACACGTTTTAATGGTGGCTAATAAAATTAGTAATAACCAAACCTAGTATGCTTTCCGTGAAACTATTGGTAATTAGGCAATTATTACTTTATTTTCTTGTTCTATGGGGTAAATTTAGTGGGTTTACACTATTTTTTTTTGCAGATCAATAAATATACAATTTTTGGTAAATTGCTAGAATTACAATTCTCTACTTTCGCGACAATATTTTGAAGACAAAAATTTGTTGCTTTCAGAATGCTTAAATCTTTGTAATTAGGGGTTATTAAAGACGCTGAATACACTGTTGAAATTAGTTTCTCGATAGCTGGTATAGAACACGTTTTATTGGTGGCTAATAAAATTAGTAATAGTCAAACCTAGTATGCTTTCCCTGAAACTATTGCTATTTCGGCAATTATTACTTTATTTTCTTGTTCTATGGGGTAAATTTAGTGGGTTTACACTATTTTTTTTTGCAGATCAATAAATATACAATTTTTGGTAAATTGCTAGAATTACAATTCTCTAATTTCGCGACAATATTTTGAAGTTCAAAATTTGTTGCTTTCAGAATGCTTGAATCTTTGTAAGTAGGGGTTATTTGAGACGCTTAATACACTGTTAAAATTAGTTTCTCGATAGCAGGTATAGAACACGTTTTAATGATGGCCTATAAAATTAGTAATAGTCAAACCTAATAGGTTTTCCATAAAACTATTGCTATTTCTGCAATTATTACTTTATTTTTATATTTAACGTGGTAGATTTAGTTGGTTTACACTTTTTTTTTGAAAATCAATAAATAAGTATACGATTTTTGCTAAATTGCTAGAATTCCAATTCTCTATTTTCGTGACAATATTTTCAAGTAAAAAATTTGTTGCTTCCAGAATGCTAGAAACTTTGTAAGTAGGGGTTATTTAAGACGCTCAATACACTGTTGAAATCAGTTTTTCGATAGCACGTTTTAATGGTGGTTAATAAAATTAGTAATAATCAAACCTAGTACGCTTTTCGTGAAACTATTGCTATTTCGAAAATTATTACTTTATTTTCTTGTTCTATGGGGTAAATTTAGTGGGTTTACACTATTTTTTTTGCAGATCAATAAATATACAATTTTTGGTAAATAGCTAGAATAACAATTCTCTACTTTCGCGACAATATTTTGAAGACAAAAATTTGTTGCTTTCAAAATGCTTAAATCTTCGTAAGTAAGGGTTATTTAAGACGCTGAATACACTGTTAAAATAAGTTTCTCGATAGCTGGTATAGAACACGTTTTATTGGTGGCTAATAAAATTAGTAATAGTCAAACCTAGTATGCTTACCGTGAAACTATTGCTATTTCGGCAATTTTTACTTTATTTTCGTGTTTTAAGGGGTAGATTTAGTGGGTTTACACTATTTCTTTTTGCAAATCAATAAATATACGATTTTTGTTTAATTGCTAGAATAATTCGCTAATTTCGCGACAATATTTTAAAGTCAAAATTTTGTTGCTTTCAGAATCCTTAAGTCTATGTAAATAGGAGTTATTTAAGACGCTGAATACACAGTTAACATTAGTTTCTCGATAGCAGGTATAGAACACGTTTTAATGGTTGCTAATAAAATTAGTAATAACCAAACCTAGTATGCTTTCCGTGAAACTATTACTATTTCGGCAATTATAACTTTATTTTCGTATTCTAAGGTGTAGATTTAGTGGGTTCACACTATTTGTTTTGCAGATCAATAAATATACAATTTTTGGTTAGGTTAGGTTAAAAAAACAATTCTCTACTTTCGCGACAATATTTTGAAGACAAAAATTTGTTGCTTTCAGAATGCTTAAATCTCCGTAATTAGGGGTTATTTAAGACGCTGAATACACTGTTGAAATTAGTTTCTCGATATCTGGTATAGAACACGTTTAATTGGTGGCTAATATAATTAGTAATAGTCAAACCTAGTATGCTTACCGTGAAACTATTGCTATTTCGGCCATTTTTACTTTATTTTCGTGTTTTAAGGGGTAGATTTAGTGGGTTTACACTATTTTTTTTTGCAAAGCAATAAATATACGATTTTTGATTAATTGCTAGAATAATTCGCTAATTTCGCGACAATATTTTAAAGTCAAAAATTTGTTGCTTTCAGAATGCTTAGGTCTTTGTAAATAGGGGTTATTTGAGACGCTAAATACACAGTTAAAATTACTTTCTCGATAGCAGGTATAGAACACGTTTTAATGGTGGCTAATAAAATTAGTAATAACCAAACCTAGTATGCTTTCCGTGAAACTATTACTATTTCGGCAATTATAACTTTATTTTCGTATTCTAAGGTGTAGATTTAGTGGGTTCACACTATTTGTTTTGCAAATCAATAAATATACGATATTTGAAAAATTGCTAGAATTACAATTCTCTACTTTCGCGACAATAATTTGAAGTCAAAAATTTGTTTCTTCCAGAATGCTAGAAACTTTGTAAGTAGGGGTTATTTAAGACGCTCAATACACTGTTGAAATCAGTTTCTCGATAGCAGGTATAGAACACGTTTTAATGGTGGCTAATATAATTAGTAATAGTGAAACCTAGTATGTTTTTCATGAAACTATTGCTATTTCGGCAATTATTACTTTATTTTCATGTTCTAAGTGGTATATTTAGTGGGTTTTCACTATTATTTTTTAAAAAAACTATAAATAAACGATTTTTGGTAAATTATTAGAATTGCAATTTTCTACTTTCGCAACAATATTTTGAAGACAAAAATTTGTTGCTTTCATAATACTTAAATCTTTGTAAATAGGCGTTATTTGAGACGCTGAATACACTGTTGAAATTAGTTTTTCGATAGCAGGTTTAGAACACGATTTAATGGTGGCTAATAAAATTAAATATAATCAAACCTAGTACGCTTTCTGTGAAACTATTGCTATTTCGGCAATTATTACTTTATTTTCGTTTTATAAAGGGTTGATTTAGTGGGCTTACACTATTTTTTTGCAAATTATTAAATATACGATTTTTGGTAAATTGCTAGAATTCCAATTGTCTACTTTCGCGACAATATTTTAAAGTAAAAAATTTATTGCTTTCAGAATTTTTGAAACTTTGTAAATATGGGTTATTTAAGACGCTGAATTTACTTTTAAAATTAGTTTCCCGATAGCTGGTATAGAACACGTTTTAATGGTGGCTAATGAAATTAGTAATAGTCAAACCTAGTATGCTTTCCGTGAAACTATTGCTATTTCGGCAATTTTTACTTTATTTTCGTGTTTTAAGGGGTAGATTTAGTGGGTTTACACTATTTTTTTTGCAAATCAATAAATATACGATTTTTGATTAATTGCTAGAATAATTCGCTAATTTCGCGACAATATTTTAAAGTCAAAAATTTGTTGCTTTTAGAATGCTTAAGTCTTTGTGAATAGGGGTTATTTGAGACGCTAAATACACTGTTGAAATTAGTTTCTCAATAGCAGGTGGAGAACACGTTTTATTATGGTTAATAAAATTAATAATAATCAAACCTAGTATGCTTTCCGTGAAAGTATCGCTACTTCGGCAATTATTACTTTATGTTTGTGTTTTAAAGGTTAGATTTATTGGGTTTACACTTTTTTTTGTAAATCAATAAATATACGATGTTTGGTAACTGGCTAAAATTACAATTCTCTATCTTCGCGACAATATTTTAAAATCAAAAATTTGTTGCTTCCAGAATGCTAAAAACTTTGTAAAAATAAGTTATTTGAGACGCTAAATACACTGTTGAAATTAGTTTTCCAATAGCAGGTATATAACACGATTTAATGGTGGCTAATAAAATTAGTAATAATCAAACCTAGTACGCTTTCCGTGAAACTATTGCTATTTTGGCAATTATTACTTTATTTTCTTGTTCTAAAGGGTTGATTTAATGGGTTTACACTATTTTCTTGCAAATCAATTAATATACGATTTTTGGTAAATTGCTAGAATTCCAATTCTCTACTTTCGCGACATTATTTTAAAGTTAAAAATTTGTTGCTTTCAGAATGCTTAAGTCTTTGTGAATAGGGGTTATTTAAGACGCTAAATAGACTGTTGAAATTAGTTTCTCGATAGCAGGTATAGAACACGTTTTAATGGTGGCTAATAAAATTAGTAATAGTCAAACCTAGTATGTTTTCCATAAAACTATTGCTATTTCGGTAATGATTACTTTATTTTCATGTTCTAAGGGGTATATTTTGTGGGTTTTCACTATTATTTTTTGCAAATCAATAAATATACGATTTTTGGTAAATTACTAGAATTACAATTCTCTACTTTCGCAACAATATTTTGAAGTCAAAAATTTGTTGCTTTTATAATACTTAAATCTTTGTAAATAGGAGTTATTTAAGACGCTGAATACACTGTTAAAATTGGTTTTTTGATAGCAGGTATAGAACACCATTTAATGGTGGCTAATAAAATTAGAAATAATCAAACCTAGTACGCTTTCTGTGAAACTATTGCTATTTCGGCAATTATTACTTTATTTTTGTGTTTTAAAGGGTTAATTTAGTGGGTTTACACTATTTTTTTGCAAATTAATAAATATACAATTTTTGGTAAATTGCTAGATTACCAATTCTCTACTTTCGCGACAATATTTTAAAGTAAAAAATTTGTTGCTTCCAGAATGCTTGAAACTTTGTAAATATGGGTTATTTAAGACGCTGAATTTACTTTTAAAATTAGTTTCCCGATAGCAGATATCGAACACGTATTAACGGTGGCTAATAAAATTAGTAATCGTCAAACCTAGTAGGCTTTCCGTGAAACTATTGCTATTTCGGCAATTATTACTTTATTTTCGTGTTTTAAGGGGTAGATTTAGTGGGTTTACACTATTTCTTTTTTGCAAATCAATAAATATACGATTTTTGATTAATTGCTAGAATTCCAATTCTCTACTTTCGCGACAATATTTTAAAGTAAAAAATTTGTTGCTTCCAGAATGCTTGAAACTTTGTAAATATGGGTTATTTAAGACGCTCAATACATTGTTGAAATCAGTTTTTTGATAGCAGGTATAGAACACGTTTTAATGGTGGCTAATAAAATTAGTAATAACCAAACCTAGTATGCTTTCCGTGAAACTATTTCTATTTCGGCAATTATAACTTTATTTTTGTGTTCTTAGGGGTAGATTTAGTGGGTTTACACTATTTTTTTTGCAAATCAATAAATATACGATTTTTGATAAATTGCTAGAATTACAATTCTCTACTTTCGCGACAATATTTTGAAGTCAAAAATTTGTTGCTTCCAGAATGCTAGAAACTTTGTAAAAATGGGTTATTTAAGACGCTGAATACACTTTTAAAATTAGTTTCCCGATAGCAGGGATAGAACACGTTTTAATGGTGGCTAATAAAATTAGTAATCGTCAAACCTAGTAGGCTTTCCGTGAAACTATTGCTATTTCGGCAATTATTACTTTATTTTCGTGTTTTAAGGGGTAGATTTAGTGGGTTCACACTATTTTTTTTGCAAATCAAAAAATATACGATTTTTGATAAATTGCTAGAATTACAATTCTTTACTTTCGCGACAATATTTTGAAGTCAAAAATTTGTTGCTTTCAGAATGCTTAAATCTTTGTTAATAGGGGTTATTAAAGACGCTGAATACACTTTTAAAATTAGTTTTCCAATAGCAGGGATAGAACACGGTTTAATGTTGGCTAATAAAATTAGTAATTACCAAACCTAGTATGCTTTCCGTGAAACTATTGCTATTTCGGCAATTTTTACTTTATTTTCGTGTTTTAAGGGGTAGATTTAGTGGGTTTACACTATTTCTTTTTTGCAAATCAATAAATATACGATTTTTGATTAATTGCTAGAATTCCAATTCTCTACTTTCGCGACAATATTTTAAAGTAAAAAATTTGTTGCTTCCAGAATGCTTGAAACTTTGTAAATATGGGTTATTTAAGACGCTCAATACATTGTTAAAATCAGTTTTTCGATAGCAGGTATAGAACACGTTTTAATGGTGGCTAATAAAATTAGTAATAGTCAAACCTAGTATGCTTACCGTGTAACTATTGCTATTTCGGCAGTTATTACTTTATTTTCGTGTTTTAAGGGGTAGATTTGGTGGGTTTTGACTATTTTTTTGCAAATCAATAAATATACGATTTTTGGTAAATTGCTAGAATTCCAATTCTCTACTTTCGCGACAATATTTTAAAGTCAAAAATTTGTTAATTCCAGAATGCTAGAAACTTTGTAAATATGGGTTATTTAAGACGCTGAATACACTTTTATAATTAGTTTCCCGATAGCAGGTATAGAACACGATTTAATGGTGGCTAATAAAATTAGTAATAATCAAACCTAGTACGCTTTCCGTGAAACTATTGCTAAATCGGCAATTATTACTTTATTTTCGTGTTCTAAAGGGTTGATTTAATGGGTTTACACCATTTTTTTTGCAGATCAATAAATATACGATTTTTGGTAAATTGCTTTAATTACAATTCTCTACTTCCGCACAATATTTTGAAGTCAAAAATTTGTTGCTTCCAGAATGCTTAAATCTTTGTAATTAGGGGTTATTTAAGACGCTGAATACACTGTTGAAATAGGTTTCTCGATAGCTGGTATAGAACACGTTTTAATGGTGGCTAATAAAATTAGTAATAGTCAAAACTAGTATGTTTTCCATGAAACTATTGCTATTTCGGTAATTATTACTTTATTTTCATGTTTTAAGGGGTATATTTAGTGGGTTTTTACTATTATTTTTTGCAAATCAATAAATATACGATTTATGGTAAATTACTAGAATTACAATTCTCTACTTTCGCAACAATATTTTAAAGTAAAAAATTTGTTGCTTCCAGAATGCTTGAAACTTTGTAAATATGGGTTATTTAAGACGCTGAATTTACTTTTAAAATTAGTTTCCCGATAGCAGGTATCGAACACGTATTAATGGTGGCAAATCCGTTAAGAAATAGAAATGCATTGAAGTAAACATCGTAAAGTGTCTGAGAAAAATACCGACTGTTACAAAAGTTAAAACTTCTTTAAGAGCTATAAAACATTAACGTGGTTTAATTATTTATTTTATCTCAATTTTAAACTATTTTGTCTTTTTTGTAATTTTTAAGTTAAAATTTTAAACTAGTTTGCTTGTCCTTTTTGTAGTTTTTAAGTCTACTTCTTGTTTTTATTTTAAATTAGTTATATATGTGAATACATACATACCTACATAAAAAAGATCAATATATTAGAGATTTCTCTGTAAAACAAATAGAAAATTTTCATGTAAAAAGCAGTGAAGCTAAAGAAATCCTAAAAGTGAACTATTTGTCGGAAACTTTTAACATAATTCACTATAACATAAGGAGCATCAACCATAATTTGGACGAATTTAAATTACTGTTGGATGATATTGACACATCATTTGACTGTATAGTTCTTACAGAGACGTGGATTGTTCCTGATATCACAATTTTTAACATTCCTGGATATATAACATTATACAACTACGGAGATCTAAACCAAAATGATGGCGTTGTAGTATTTGTAAAAAATAGTATTTATGAATTTCATGATGTTATTAGGTTTAATAACAGCTACCTTTTACAAGTTAAAACTAATTTTAATAATAATATTTTTATAATAAATGCCATCTACAGGTCACCCGCTACCTCAACCGATAATTTTCTAAAAGACCTGCACGATTTTCTATCTCAAGAAAATAAAACAGGTGACTACAAAATATTTATAGGAGACATAAACATAGACTTATTAATGAATACTGAAGAGTCACAAAACTACCTCGATACAATGAATGAATTTGGTTATCTATCTGCCATTAACTCTCCGACTAGAGAAAAAAATAAATCATCAACATGTATTGATCATATGTTTATTAAAAATAAAAGAATGATCTATGATACCATACTTCCCTTGACATTAGAAACTGATATAACAGATCACTATGCAATATTAGCTCAAATTGTGCTTCATAATACTAACAAAAAACATGTGGGACATAACCTAATTAAAATAATAGACGAAAAGATTTTAAAAAGAGAACTTCAGACAGTTTCTTGGGACTGGGTTCTCAACTTAGGTGATGTAGAATCCGAAACAAACAAGTTTATTAATATAATAAAAAAATGTGTAGATGTATCTTTAAAATATAAAAGGATTAAAAATTATCAGAAAAAAAGGAAGCCTTGGATAACTAACGGCCTTATTACCTCAATAAATAAAAAAAATAAATTGTTTTACCAACACAAAAAATGTCCACAGGACAAGTTAGTGAAGCAAAATTATCAAAACTACAAAACAAAATTAAATACATTAATTAAACAGACAAAAAATAAATACTACCGAAAACGGATTGAACAAGAAAATACCTCTGCAAATCTATGGAAAACTACAAATGAATTCTTGACTGTTCCTGAATCTGTCCCTATAAATTTGTTAAAAAATAATCAAAATCTACTTATAACTAAACCTTTAGAAATAGCTGAAACATTTAATGAATATTTCGTATCTGTAGGTAAAAAGATGGCTGCTAAAATTAGTAAAAACCCAAACTATATTGAAAAAAAGAAAACTTGTAATCACTTCATTTTCATGTATCCAACAAATGAAATTGAAGTCAAAAATATCATAATGCAGCTAAAAAACAAAAAAGCACCAGGTTATGATGGTTTAAGGGCAGAAAGTCTAAAGGCCATTAAAAATGAAATCGCAAAGCCACTTACACATTTGATTAATAAATCACTACAAAATGGGCATTTTCCAACTGCTTTTAAACTTACAATCATAACTCCAATTTACAAGAATGGAGAAAAAACTGAGACTGTTAATTACAGACCAGTGTCACTTATTAGCAATCTAGCTAAAATATATGAAAAAGTAATTCAAATAAGATTAAATAAATTTCTGGAAAAACATAAATTGCTGTCTACCTCTCAGTACGGTTTTAGGCAAAGTAGATCAACACAGGATGCAATTAAATCTTTAACAGAAAAAATCTACAGTGCTATAGATAAACTCAATCCCTCAATAGGCATTTTTCTAGATCTATCCAAAGCATTTGACACTGTAGATCATGGAATCCTGTTAAACACACTAGAAGATATTGGTGTTAGGGGTATTGCACACGACCTCTTTAGAAATTACTTAACAAACAGAAAACAAAAAATAAAAATAAACGATACATATAGCAATGAAAAAATAATATCTTGTGGAGTGCCTCAGGGAACGGTTTTAGGACCAATCCTGTTTAATATATACTTAAATAACCTATTTATGTTAGAAACAAAATGCAAAATTATCAGTTTCGCCGACGATACAGTATTGTTTTGTGAAGATAGCGACTGGTTTGGTTTAAAACAAAAAGTGGAAAAAGATTTGGAATCTGTCAAGAAGTGGCTCGATTTCAGACTTTTATCGCTTAACATAAATAAAACAATTTATGTACCCTTTAGTTCTTATGCCAATGCTCTTCCCAATTATGAACTACTTGTTGAAAACCTTGCAATATCTCCTAGTAGAACGGTTAAGTATCTTGGCATTATAATAGATCAAAATTTAAGATGGGACCAGCACATACAATATCTATTAAAAAAATTACGTTATATATTATTTAAATTCAAAGAAATATGTAAAATACTTAACTTTAAACAAAAACAAATCATATATAAAAGTTTGGTGGAACCTCATCTTAATTACGGAATAGTGGGGTGGGGTGGAGTTTCAAAAACACATCTTTCAGCATTAGAAATCCTTCAAAAACGCTTCCTTAGGACAATCCTTCGTCAAAGTTATGATTGTCCAAGTAATACTCTCTAGCACCAGAGCGAAATATTTGATATCAGACAACTATTTTATACAAATATCTGTATCATCCAACATGCTAACAAACACGAACTAAAAAACTTATGTCACAAATATGACACGCGACATAAAACGGAATTTACTACTCCCCATATGCAAAAAAGTATTGGTCAAAAAAGTTATGCATATTTGGGTCCTAAAATTTACAACTCACTTCCACTCGACATTAGGAATGAATCCAGGAAGTCTTTATACAGCAAAAAAGTAAAGCAGTTTGTATTTAGTATGTCCAGGAATTTTGTGAGGGAACTGATTCAGTGATCCAATTATTGTTATTGTTATGTATTAGTAAAAAAAAAATTCAAACTATGTAGGTATGTATATGTATGTGTATGTATGTATATGATTTAGCATTAAGGTAGTTTTATACAAATTGTAGTATGTATGTAGTAACAATTATATTTCTTGTATTTTTGCATTCTACCACACACAAGTATCTTAGTCGTACTTCGTGGTTAACCCGTTTATTTGTACTGTGTTTTTTTTCACAAAAATTTGTATTTACATGTAATTTATACAAATAAACATTATTATTATTATTATTATTATTATTATAAATAAAATTAGTAATAGTCAAACCTAGTAGGCTTTCCGTAAAACTATTGCTATTTCGGCAATTATTACTTTATTTTTGTGTTCTAAGGGTTAGATTAAGTGGGTTTTCACTATTTTTTTGCAAATTAATAAATATACGATTTTTGGTAAATTGCTAGAATTACAATTCTTAACTTTCGCGACAATATTTTAAAGTCAAAAATTTGTTGCTTCCAGAATGCTAGAAACTTTGTAAAAATGGGTCATTTAAGACGCTGAATACACTTTTAAAATTAGTTTCCCGATAGCAGGGATAGAACACGTTTTAATGGTGGCTAATAAAATTAGTAATTACCAAACCTAGTATGCTTTCTGTGAAACTATTGCTATTTCGGCAATTATAACTTTATTTTTGTGTTCTAAGGGGTAGATTTAGTGAGTTCACACTATTTTTTTTGCAAATCAAAAAATATACGATTTTTGATAAATTGCTAGAATTACAATTCTTTACTTTCGCGACAATATTTTGAAGTCAAAAATTTGTTGCTTTCAGAATGCTTAAATCTTTGTTATTAGGGGTTATTAAAGACGCTGAATACACTTTTAAAATTAGTTTCCCAATAGCAGGGATAGAACACGGTTTAATGTTGGCTAATAAAATTAGTAATTACCAAACCTAGTATGCTTTCCGTGAAACTATTGCTATTTCGGCAATTTTTACTTTATTTTCGTGTTTAAAGGGGTAGATTTAGTGGGTTTACAGTATTTGTTTTTTGCAAATCAATAAATATACGATTTTTGAATAATTGCCAGAATAATTCGCTAATTTCGCGAGAACATTTGAAAGTTAAAAATTTGTTGCTTTCAGAATGATTAAGTCTTTGTAAATAGGGGTTATTTAAAACACTAAATACACTGTTGAAATTAGTTTTTCGATAGCAGGTATAGAACACGTTTTGGTGATGGTTAATAAAATTAATAATAATCAAACCTAGTATGCTTTTTGTGAAAGTATCGCTATTTCGGCATTTATTACTTTATTTTTGTGTTCTAAGGGTTAGATTTATTGGGTTTACACTTTTTTTTTGTAAATCAATAAATATACGATTTTTGGTAACTGGCTAAAATTACAATTCTCTAATTTCGCGACAATATTTTAAAATCAAAAATTTGTTGCTTCCAGAATGCTAGAAACTTTGTAAGTAGGGGTTATTTAAGACGCTCAATACACTGTTAAAATCAGTTTCTCGATAGCAGGTATAGAACACGTTTTAATGGTGGCTAATAAAATTAGTAATAGTCAAACCTAGTATGCTTTCCATGAAACTATTGCTATTTCGGTAATTATTACTTTATTTTCATGTTCTAAGGGGTATATTTAGTGGGTTTTCACTATTATTTTTTGCAAATCAATAAATATACGATTTTTGGTAAATTACTAGAATTACAATTCTCTACTTTCGCAACAATATTTTGAAGTCAAAAATTTGTTGCTTTTATAATACTTAAATCTTCGTAAATAGGGGTTATTTAAGACGCTAAATACACTGTTGAAATTAGTATTTCGATAGCAGGTATAGAACACGATTTAATGGTGGCTAATAAAATAAGAAATAATCAAACCTAGTACGCTTTCTGTGAAACTATTGCAATTTCGGCAATTATTAATTTATTTTCGTGTTCTAAAGGGTTGATTTAGTGGGTTTACACTATTTTTTTGCAAATTAATAAATATACGATTTTTGGTAAATTGCTAGAATACCAATTCTCTACTTTCGCGACAATATTTTAAAGTCAAAAATTTGTTGCTTCCAGAATGCTAAAAACTTTGTAAAAATGGGTTATTTAAGACGCTGAATACACTTTTAAAATTATTTTCCCGATAGCAGGGATAGAACACGTTTTAATGGTGGCTAATAAAATTAGTAATTACCAAACCTAGTATGCTTTCTGTAAAACTATTGCTATTTCGGCAATTATAACTTTATTTTCGTGTTTAAAGGGGTAGATTTAGTGGGTTCACACTTTTTTTTTGCAAATCAATAAATATACGATTTTTGATAAATTGCTAGAATTTCAATTCTCTACTTTCGCGACAATATTTTGAAGTCAAAAATTTGTTGCTTTCAGAATGCTTAAATCTTTGTAAATAGGAGTTATTAAAGACGCTGAATACACTTTTAAAATTAGTTTCACAATAGCGGGGATAGAACACGGTTTAATGGTGGCTAATAAAATTAGTAATTACCAAACCTAGTATGCTTTCCGTGAAACTATTGCTATTTCGGCAATTTTTACTTTATTTTCGTGTTTTAAGGGGTAGATTTTGTGGGTTTACACTATTTCTTTTTTGCAAATCAATAAATATACGATTTTTGATTAATTGCTAGAATTCCAATTCTCTACTTTCGCGACAATATTTTAAAGTCAAAAATTTGTTGCTTCCAAAATGCTTAAAACTTTGTAAATATGGGTTATATGAGACGCTGAATACACTGTTGAAATTAGTTTCTCGATAGCAGGTATAGAACACGTTTTAATAGTGGCTAATAAAATTAGTAATAATCAAACCTAGTACGCTTTTCGTGAAACTATTGCTATTTCGGCAATTATTACTTTATTTTCTTGTTCTATGGGGTAAATTTAGTGGGTTCACACTATTTTTTTTGCAGATCAATAAATATACGATTTTTGGTAAATTGCTAGAATTACAATTCTCTACTTTCGCGACAATATTTTGAAGTCAAAAATTTGTTGCTTTCAGAATGCTTAAATCTTTGTCATTAGGGGTTATTTAAGACGCTAAATACACTTGAAATTAGTTTCTCGATAGCTGGTATAGAACACGTTTTAATGGTGGCTAATAAAATTAGTAAAAGTCAAACCTAGTATGCTTTCCGTGAAACTATTGCTATTTCGGCAATTTTTACTTTATTTTCGTGTTCTAAGGGTAAGATTTATTGGGTTTACACTTTTTTTTTGTAAATCAATAAATATACGATTTTTGGTAACTGGCTAAAATTACAATTCTCTACTTTCGCGACAATATTTTAAAATAAAAAATTTGTTGCTTCCAGAATGCTAAAAACTTTGTAAGTAGGGGTTATTTAAGACGCTCAATACATTGTTGAAATCAGTTTCTCGATAGCAGGTATAGAACACGTTTTAATGGTGGCTAATAAAATTAGTATTAGTCAAACCTAGTATGTTTTCAATGAAAATATTGCTATTTCGGCAATAATTTCTTTATTTTAATGTTTTAAGGGGTATATTTAGTGGGTTTTTACTATTATTTTTTGCAAATCAATAAATATACGATTTTTGGTAAATTACTCGAATTACAATTCTCTACTTTCGCAACAATATTTTGAAGTCAAAAATTTGTTGCTTTTATAATACTTAAATTTTTGTAAATAGGGGTTATTTGAGACGCTGAATACACTGTTGAAATTAGTTTTTCGATAGCAGGTATAGAACACGATTTAATGGTGGCTAATAAAATTAGAAATAATCAAACCTAGTACGCTTTCGGTGAAACTATTGCTATTTCGGCAATTATTACTTTATTTTCGTGTTTTAAAGGGTTGACTTAGTGAGTTTACACTATTTTTTTGCAAATTAATTAATATACGATTATTGGTAAATTGCTAGAATATCAATTCTCTACTTTCGCGACAATATTTTAAAGTAAAAAATTTGTTGCTTCCAGAATGCTTGAAACTTTGTAAATATGGGTTGTTTAAGACGCTGAATTTACTTTTAAAATTAGTTTCTCAATAGCTGGTATAGAACACGTTTTAATGGTGGCTAATAAAATTAGTAATAGTCAAACCTAGTATGATTTCCGTGAAACCATTGCTATTTCGGCAATTATTACTTTATTTTCGTGTTCTAAGGGGTAGATTTAAAAAGTTTTCACTATTTTTTTTGCAAATCAAATAATATACAATTTTTGATTAATTGCTAAAATTACAATTCGCTAATTTCGCGACAATATATTAAAGTCAAAAATTTGTTGCTTTCAAAATGCTAGAAACTTTGCAAAAATTGGTTATTTAAGACGCTAAATACACTTTTAAAATTAATTTCCCGATAGCAGGTATAGAACACGTTTTAATGGTGGCTAATAAAATTAGTAATAACCAAACCTAGTATGCTTTCTGTGAAACTATTGCTATTTCGGCAATTATAACTTTATTTTCGTTTTCTAAGCAGTATATTTAGTGGGTTTACACTATTTTTTTTTGCAAAGCAATAAATATACGATTTTTGATTAATTGCTAGAATAATTCGCTAATTTCGGGACAATATTTTAAAGTCAAATATTTGTTGCTTTCAGAATGCTTAAGTCTTTGTAAATAGGGGTTATTTGAGACGCTTAATACACAGTTAAAATTAGTTTCTCGATAGCAGGTATAGAACACGTTTTAATGGTGGCTAATAAAATTAGTAATAACCAAACCTAGTATGCTTTCCGTGAAAGTATCGCTATTTCGGCAATTATTACTTTATTTTTGTGTTCTAAGGGGTAGATTTAGTGGGTTTACACTATGTTTTTTGCAAATCAATAAAAATACGATTTTTGATAAATTGCTAGAATTACAATTTTCTACTTTCGTAACAATAATTTGAAGTCAAAAATTTGTTGCTTCCAGAATGCTAGAAACTTTGTAAGTAGGGGTTATTTAAGACGCTCAATACACAGTTGAAATCAGTTTCTCGATAGCAGGTATAAAACACGTTTTAATGGTGGCTAATAAAATTAGTAATAGTCAAACCTAGTATGTTTTCCATAAAACTATTGCTATTTCGGCAATTATTACTTTATTTTCATGTTCTAAGTGGTATATTTAGTGGGTTTTTACTATTATTTTTTGCAAATCAATAAAAAAACGATTTTTGGTAAATTATTAGAATTACAATTTTCTACTTTCGCAACAATATTTTGAAGACAAAAATTTGTTGCTTTCATAATATTTAAATCTTTGTAAATAGGGGTTATTTGAGACGCTGAATACACTGTTGAAATTAGTTTTTCGATAGCAGGTTTAGAACACGATTTAATGGTGGCTAATAAAATTAGATATAATCAAACCTAGTACGCTTTCTGTGAAACTATTGCTATTTCGGCAATTATTACTTTATTTTTGTTTTATAAAGGGTTGATTTAGTGGGTTTACACTATTTTTTTGCAAATTATTAAATATACGATTTTTGGTAAATTGCTAGAATTCCAATTCTCCACTTTCGCGACAATATTTTAAAGTAAAAAATTTATTGCTTCCAGAATTTTTGAAACTTTGTAAATATGGGTTATTTAAGACGCTGAATTTACTTTTAAAATTAGTTTCCTGATAGCAGGTATAGAACACGTATAAATGGTGGCTAATAAAATTAGTAATCGTCAAACCTAGTAGGCTTTTCGTGAAACTATTGCTATTTCGGCAATTATTACTTTATTTTTGTGTTCTAAAGGTTAGATTTAGTGAGTTTTCATTATTTTTTTGCAAATTAATAAATTTACGATTTTTGGTAAATTGCTAGAATTCCAATTCTCTTCTTTCGCGACAATATTTTAAAGTCAAAAATTTGTTGCTTCCAGAATGCTAGAAACTTTATAAAAATGGGTAATTTAAGATGCTCAATAAACTTTTTTAATTAGTTTCCCGATAGCTGGTATAGAACACGATTTAATGGTGGCTAATAAAATTAGTTATAGTCAAACCTAGTATGCTTTCCATAAAACTATTGCTATTTCGGCAATTTTTACTTTATTTTCGTGTTTTAAGGGGTAGATTTAGTGGGTTTACACTATTTTTTTTGCAAATCAATAAATATACGATTTTTGAATAATTGCTAGAATAATTCGCTAATTTCGCGACAATATTTTAAAGTCAAAAATTTGTGGCTTTCAGAATGCTAGAAACTTTGTAAAAATGGGTTATTTAAGACGCTGAATACACTTTTAAAATTAGTTTCCCAATAGCAGGTATAGAACACGTTTTATTGGTGGCTAATAAAATTAGTAATAACCAAACCTAGTATGCTTTCTGTGAAACTATTGCTATTTCGGCAATTATAACTTTATTTTCGTGTTCTAAGTGGTAGATTTAGTTAGTTCACACAATTTTTAATGCAAATCAATAAATATACGATTTTTGAAAAATTGCTAGAATTACAATTCTCTACTTTCGCGACAATATTTTGAAGTCAAAAATTTGTGGCTTTTAGAATGCTTAAATCTTTGTAGATTTTGTTAGTTCACACTATTTTTTTTTTGCAAATCAATAAATATACAATTTTTTAAAAATTGCTAGATATACAATTCTCTACTTTCGCGACAATATTTTAAAGTCAAAAATGTGTGGCTTTCAGAATGCTTAAATCTTTGCAAATAGAATTTATTTTAGTCGCTGAATACACTGTTAAAATTAGTTTCTCGATAGCTGGTATAAAACACGTTTTAATGGTGGCTAATAAAATTAGTAATAGTCAAACCTAGTATGCTTTCCGTGAAACCATTGCTATTTCGGCAATTATTACTTTATTTTCGTGTTCTAAGGGGTAGGTTAAGTGGGTTTTCACTATTTTTTTGCAAATCAATTAATATACGATTTTTGATTAATTGCTAGAATTACGATTCGCTAATTTCGTGACAATATTTTAAAGTCAAAAATTTGTTGCTTTTAGAATGCTAGAAACTTTGTAAAAATGGGTTATTTAAGACGCTTAATACACTTTTAAAATTAGTTTCCCGATAGCAGGTATAGAACACGTTTTAATGGTGGCTAATAAAATTAGTAATAACCAAACCTAGTATGCTTTCCGTGAAACTATTACTATTTCGGCAATTATAACATTATTTTCGTATTCTAAGGGGTAGATTTAGTGGGTTCACCTTATTTTTTTTGCAAATCAATAAATATACGATTTTTGAAAAATTGCTAGAATTACAATTCTCTACTTTCGCGACAATATTTTGAAGTAAAAAATTTGTGGCTTTCAGAATGCTTAAATCTTTGTAAATAGGGGTTATTTAAGACGCAAAATACACTGTTAAAATTAGTTTTTCGATAACTGGTATAGAACACGTTTTAATGGTGGCTAATAAAATTAGTAATAGTCAAACCTATTATGCTTTCCGTGAAAGTATCGCTATTTTGGCAATTATTACTTTATTTTTGTGTTCTAAGGGTTAGATTTATTAGGTTTACACTATTTTTTTTTGCAAATCAATAAATATACGATTTTTGGTAAATTACTAGTGTTCGATTTTTTAGATTCATGTTAGTTTGTAATTTTTATTGGTCGAGTTCTTGGCAATATTGCAATGATTCATTTCCTTAAAAATAAAAGTTCCCTCCGCCTATGTCCCAATTTTTTTACCTAGCACCATTAACCCGTACATTCGACACTCAATAAAAAACACAGTTGAATAAAGAGACTTGGTGTGAATAGTTTTCTAATTGAGCGTACCGGTAACCGGAACCAAGTGAACTGTTGTGAGCAGAAAAACGAAGGTGTAGTTCAACGTTTATCCCATCTCCCACATCCTAAGGTAGGTGATATTGCTATTTTTTTCTAAACTCGACGATTTGTTATTTTTTTCTAATACAAGTATTAATATCACTCAATTCTCAACTACAGTCCATTTTCTCTCCTAAATTTATATGAGTAAATCGAACATTTGATCCTTCTTAGCCGGATGTAACTTGCATTTTGTATTTTAATGATTTAATAATTAATTGCATTTTTATTTAAAAGTTACTATTTGTTTTTTTTTTCTCTTCAAAGCCAAATTTTATTATTATTTTTTTATTGGTTTCGCAGTCGTAATATGCATTATAGCTAATTTCACGTCACATTCCACATTCTGCTAGTGTTTTTTTGTGTGTTTTCTTTGGTTCCAAAACTTGAAATATTCGTTCGTTCCTAGCAATTACCGGTATCGAGTTATAAACAAATTTATTAGATCTTTTTTCTCTGGCTGGTATAGTCCAGGGTCGGACTCACATTCTCGTGAATTTATAATAAAAATTCTGTTCTTGGTTTTCTTCTTTTTTATCGTATCTGCAGCTCGTGCGTTACGATAAACTCGTGAATTTTTAATAAAAGGTCCGTTCTTGTTTCTTTTTATCGTATTTGCAGTTCGCGTTTACGATAAACTCGTGAATTTGTAATAAAATTCAGTCCTTACTTTTTAAATTAGTTCTATCTATACTCAAAATAATATCTTTTTACAATGGAAAAGCTAAGAAAACTTAAGAATCTACGTTCATCCTGTTTAAATGATATGCAGATTTTATTTGATATTTCGGAAAATGCTAAAGTGGATAAATCGGTTAGGTCAATGTTTCAAGCTCGCTATGATGACATTGAAAGCTTAAAAGAGAATTTTCTTGAACAACATAACAATATTATTTCGACATTGCTAACAAAAGAAACAGATGTAGATAGCGAGGATAATATTCGTACTTGTTTTTTGAATCAGTATTTTCAAGTCAAAGCCACATATAGTGAAATATTTAATAACACAGATTTAAATAAAATTTTCAATAATTCAGCAACCTGTCAGAACTCGCAGCAGCATATAAAACTTCCGAAACTGGAACTTCAGAAGTTTCGAGGTAATTTTCGAGAATTCGCGTCGTTTATAGATTTGTTCAATTCGGTTGTTCATAATAACGATTCTTTATCGGATATACAAAAATTTCAATATTTGAAAGGATTTTTAGAAGGCCCGCCTCTAGGTTTGATTAGAAATTTACCATTGACTGAACAAAATTATAACGTAGCTTATGACCTTTTAGTAAAACGATACACAAATAAACGACGATGTGCAAAAGCACACTGGGATGCCATTCTGAACGTGCCAAAGCTAACTACAGTAAATGTAACCTCTTTGTCAAACTTGATTGACGCACTTTTCAGGAAAATCTAGCAGCATTAAAATCTATCGGTCTACCTACCGAGCATTGGGATTATGTTGTTTTTATGTTCCTCTTCTCACGTCTTGATCCTGATACCATCAAATTGTTTGAATTGGAGAACAAATCAACAGAAATTTCATCTTACGGACAATTAATCGAATTTTTAGAATCTCAACTAATCGCTTATGATAATTTTTCTGAAAAACCTCGCTTGGGAAACGCCTTTTCGTCTAATAAACCTCAATCCCCTAAGCCAAATTATCACAACTCAAAACGCGTCTCAAACTTACTAGCGTCAAAGTCGATTCAACAATGTGTCTTCTGCAAAGAAGCCCATGGGGTATATGATTGTCCCGAATTTCTCAGCCAATCTCCGTTTGATCGTCATAATATGTGCAAATCGGCACATTTGTGTTTTAATTGCCTGAGCTCGTCCCATGGACTACGTGAATGTTCCTCAAAGTATTCGTGCAGAAAATGCAAATCTTCCAAACACCATACTTTATTGCATTTCGAATCGAAACCAATTCGCCACGAAAATGTAGCCACCTCCTCCTCACAGCCCGCTTTAAACCAACCGACTACTTCTCTAGTCATAACTCCACAAACACTAAAAGCTACTTGCTTACTAGAGCCTAAACCGAAACAGAATGATGAGGTGCTACTTTCGACAAGTCTTGTTAATATACCCGATAAACACAATGTTAAACAAACTGTTCGTTGTCTGATTGACCCCGGAAGTATGTCGTCTTTTATTCTTAGGAAAACAGCCAATCGACTAGGCCTCCCTAAGACCCAATGTCAAATTGAAGTTCAGGGACTAGATTTCATGAAAACTCAACTCAGTACTGAGAAAATATCTTTGTCAATCACTCCTCGAGAAAAGGAAAATCCAATTTTCTATGTCGAAGCAATTATTTTGGATCGAATTTGTAACGATATGCCTTCTATTAAGTTGTCATCCGAATCCTGGACCCATTTAACTAATCTGAATCTCGCAGATCCAAATTTTAATGTTCCAGGCCCAATCGAACTATTGTTAGGTGCAGATGTATTTTCGAAATTGTTGTTATCCGGAAAAATATCTGGAAACCCCGGTGAACCTGATGCCATTAACACTGTACTCGGTTATATCCTAAGCGGCCAGGTTGTTACCCAAAGACCATCTGTCACTTCTTTATTTTGTGGATTGGTGAACGATACACCCCTAGATAACATTATACAAGATTTTGGGAGGTTGAAGATGTCCCAGAAACTAGCCATATAAATCTCGATGAACAAACTTGTGAACAAATTTTTAAGGAGAATCATAGTAGAGACGAATCAGGTCGCTATATTGTTCCCCTTCCGTTCAAAGAATCATCTCCTACTTTTCCTGGTATACGTGACTTAGCTTTACAACGATTTTACTCTCGTGAGCATCGTCTGACCACACAGCCCGATTTGCATAAACAGTATTCCGACTTCATGCAAGAATACCTCGATTTAAATCATATGGAATTGGTACCCAAAGACGAACTAGGTAAAGGACAATATTATATTCCTCATCAGTGTGTAGTGAAACCTGATAGTGTATCAACCAAACTAAGGGTAGTTTTCGACGCTTCAGCTAAAACTCCAAATGGCAAATCTCTAAACGATTGTTTATATGTCGGACCCAAACTCCAACAAGATATTGTTTCTATTTTAATCAATTTCCGACTTTATAAATTTGTTATGTGCGCAGACGTGAAACAGATGTACAGAATGATCCTAATTTCTCCCGAATTTCGAGACTATCAACGAATTTTTTATCGTTTTTCACCTGAAGAAGAAGTTCAAGAATATCGTCTTGTCACAGTTACGTATGGAGTAAGCTCCGCCCCCTATTTAGCATTGGCTACCCTTCGACAATTAGCTATCGATGAAGAATCCCGCTTTCCTAAAGCCGCTTCGATTATTCTTAATTCTTCATATATTGACGATTTTGTTTTCGGAGCTAACACTCTTGACGAAGCTCAATCGCTTTTACAGGACTTGATCGCCCTCATGGAAAGTGGCGGCTTCTCGCTTAGGAAATGGTGTACTAACCATCCTCCACTCTTGGCACATATGCCACCCTCTCATATTAACCCTAATACTTTAAATCTGGAACAAGGAGATAAATCTTCTTCTCTTAAGGTACTTGGTCTTAAGTGGAACCCCGTTAATGATTGTTTCTTCTTTTTCTGTAATTCCGAATAGAATCCGTACCTGCTCTAAAAGATCTTTTGCTATCTGAATTAGCTCGAATTTACGACCCATTAGGATTTTTGTCCCCCATTACTTTTTTGACAAAATCATTAATACAAAGACTTTGGATGACAGGCCTTAATTGGGACGACTCGGCCCCTCCTGATATCGTTCGAATGTGGAATCAATACCTACTTGAACTCCCACTTTTGTCACAATTACAAATACCACGTAAACTATTCCTAAACATATCATCTAATTGTGAACTACATGGATTTTGCGACGCAAGTGAAAAGGGCTACGCATGTGTAGTTTATTTTAGAACGTTTTACTCTGATCATCAACCTGCTCTCACTTTTATATGCGCCAAGTCGAAAATCGCTACCCTGAAGACTAAGTTAACTATTTCCCGATTGGAACTTTGTGCGGCCGTCTTATTGTCTAAGCTGATTTCGTATATTTTGAAGGTCTGTACATTTAATGTCCAATCTGTTCATGCTTGGTCAGACTCTCAAATCGTTCTACACTGGATACATTCTTCCCCGCACCGGTTTAAAACCTTTGTGGCAAACCAAATTTCATATATCCAGTCAAAAGTCCCTAATGCTTCATGGAAATATGTTCCCACCCATCACAATGCAGCAGATGTTGCATCTCGCGGTCTCTTACCCCATGAATTCTTAGCAAATAATAGTTGGATACATGGCCCAAGTTTTTTACTCTCATCCTCATTTTGCTTTCCCGACACTTCGTTATCAGGATCCATTCAATTTCCTGTTGAGGAAGAACGAAAAATTGTTTTGCTAACAGAACCCTTTCAATATACTGCTCTGGATGCCCTTCTCGAGAATCATTCTTCTTTCTCCAAAATTATACGTATATTAGCCTATGTATTACGATTCATTCACAATACCAAGCCGTCGTCTCCAAAACAGTCGTTAGAAGGGCTACAAGCCGAAGAGTTGGAAAAATCTATGTTAATTCTGGTCAGGCACACTCAACACGTTCATTTCGACAAGGAATTCAACTCGAAAAAACTTTCTAAACCTTTGTTAAAGCTAGGTGCATTCAAAGATAACCACCAGCTACTCAGAGTTGGGGGCCGGTTAACCCATTCTCCTCTATCATTTGAGGCGAAACACCCTCTTTTGTTGCCACGGAAATGTAGGCTGACTACTTTGGTTATAGATTACTATCATATAAAACACCTTCATGCTGGTTTCAAAACCACGCAATTTCTTATATCTCAAAAATTCTGGATTCTATGCCCAAAGCGAGCAATAAATGCTGTATTATCTAAATGTGTCCGTTGCTGGAAACAGAACCCTAAGCCATACCAACCCCCAATGGGTAATTTACCACAGTTTAGGTTCAATGATGTAAAAGCATTTAGTCACTGCGGTCTTGATTTTGGTGGACCCTTTTCCATCACCCCTTCTCGTTATCGAGGATCTCGGACTATAAAGGCTTATCTATGCTTACTCGTATGTTGTGCGACGAAGGCACTACATTTGGAACTTGTTAGTAATCTCACAACTGATGGCTTTCTAGCTGCTCTGCAACGCTTTATCGCCCGACGCGGTAGAGTGTCACATATTTATTGCGATAATGGTACAAACTTTACCGGCGCTGAAAGGGAAATTGCTCAATTCATGCAAAGCGCTGCTGATCGAGAAACCATCAAATTTCATTTTTCCCCTCCATCTGGTCCTCATTTTGGTGGCCTTTGGGAGGCTGGAATCAAATCCGTGAAACGTCACCTTATTCGCGTTGTTGGAATGCAAATTTTAACATATGAAGAATTTTATACAGTTTTGGTCTTAATAGAGTCGCTATTAAATTCACGCCCCTTGACCCCATTTTCTAATGATATCGAAGACATTACCGCTTTAACTCCAGGTCATTTTTTGACTCTAGAACCGTTGACCACTCTTCCGACTCCAGACTACACCCCTATTCCTATGAATCGTTTGTCGAGATGGCAACTTCTACAAAGGTTGCATCGTGATTTTTGGACTCGTTGGCAATGCGAGTACCTCCATTCGCTACAACAGCGGTCAAAATGGCTGACACCAATCTACCCTTCTCCAACCGTAGGCACCCTTGTGCTAATCAAGGAGGACAATTCACCCCTTGCGCGTTGGACTCTCGCTCGAATTATCGAGCTTCATTTTGGTAATGATGGTGTATCCCGTGTCGCTAGCGTTCGCACCCCCACGGGTACTCTGCGTCGACCTTTGGTCAAGCTCTGTCCCTTACCTTTCAGTGACGACTAGCATATTACGACGCTGCGGATTACAAATTCATTTTAATTTGACTGTATATAATTTTTTCCTTTAATTTCATTCATTTACACATTTTTTCAATATTTTTATTTTCTTTTTACCGGAGAGTTATAAGACCTCTGCGCACATATTGGCTTTTTTCTCTTTAAAATGCATTCTGCATTTTGGCGGGGAGAATGTTCGATTTTTTAGAATTCATGTTAGTTTGTAATTTTTATTGGTCGAGTTCTTGGCAATATTGCAATGATTCATTTCCTTAAAAATAAAAGTTCCCTCCGCCTATGTCCCAATTTTTTTACCTAGCACCATTAACCCGTACATTCGACACTCAATAAAAAACACAGTTGAATAAAGAGACTTGGTGTGAATAGTTTTCTAATTGAGCGTACCGGTAACCGGAACCAAGTGAACTGTTGTGAGCAGAAAAACGAAGGTGCAGTTCAACGTTTATCCCATCTCCCACATCCTAAGGTAGGTGATATTGCTATTTTTTTCTAAACTCGACGATTTGTTATTTTTTTCTAATACAAGTATTAATATCACTCAATTCTCAACTACAGTCCATTTTCTCTCCTAAATTTATATGAGTAAATCGAACAACTAGAATTAAAATTCTCTACTTTCGCAACAATATTTTGAAGTTAAAAATTTGTTGCTGTCATAATACTTAAATCCAAGGGTTAGATTTATTGGGTTTACACTATTTTTTTTGCAAATCAATAAATATACGATTTTTGGTAAATTACTAGAATTACAATTCTCTACTTTCGCAACAATATTTTGAAGTCAAAAATTTGTTGCTGTCATAATACTTAAATCTTTGTAAATAGGGGTTATTTGAGTCGCTGAATACACTGTTGAAATTAGTTTTCCGATAGCAGGTATAGAACACGATTTAATGGTGGCTAATAAAATTAGTAATAATCAACCCTAGTACGCTTTCCGTAAAACTATTGCTATTTCGGCAATTATTACTTTATTTTTGTGTTCTAAAGGGTTGATTTAATGGGTTTACACTATTTTTTTGCAAATCAATAAATATACGATTTTTGGTAAATTGCTAGAATTCCAATTCTCTACTTTCGCGACAATATTTTAAAGTAAAAAATTTGTTGCTTCCAGAATGCTTGAAACTTTGTAAATATGGGTTATTTAAGACGCTAAATACACTGTTAAAATTAGTTTTCCGATAGCAGGTATTGAACACGATTTAATGGTGGCTAATAAAATTAGTAATAATCAAACCTAGTACGCTTTCCGTGAAACTATTGCTATTTCGGCAATTATTACTTTATTTTCGTGTTCTAAAGTGTTGATTTATTGGGTTTACACTATTTTTTTGCAAATCAATAAATATACGATTTTTGGTAAATTGCTAGAATTCCAATTCTCTACTTTCGCGACAATATTTTAAAGTAAAAAATTTGTTGCTTCCAGAATGCTTGAAACTTTGTAAATATGGGTTATTTAAGACGTTGAATACACTGTTGAATTTAGTTTCTCGATAGCAGATATAGAACACATTTTAATGGTGGCTAATAAAATTAGTAATAATCAAACCTAGTACGCTTTTCGTGAAACTATTGCTATTTCGGCAAATATTACTTTATTTTCTTGTTCTATGGGGTAAATTTAGTGGGTTTACACTATTTTTTTTTGCAAATCAATAAATATACGATTTTTGAAAAATTTCTAGAATTACAATTCTCTACTTTCGCGACAATATTTTGAAGTCAAAAATGTGTGGCTTTCAGAATGCTTAAATCTTTGTAAATAGGATTTATTTTAGTCGCTGAATACACTGTTAAAATTAGTTTCTCGATAGCTGGTATAAAACACGTTTTAATGGTGGTTAATAAAATTAGTAATAAACAAACCTAGTATGCTTTCCGTGAAACCATTGCTATTTCGGCAATTATTACTTTATTTTCGTGTTCTAAGGGGTAGGTTTAGTGGGTTTTCACTATTTTTTTTTGCAAATCAATTAATATACGATTTTTGATTAATTGCTAGAATTACAATTCGCTAATTTCGCGACAATATTTTGAAGTAAAAAATTTGTGGCTTTCAGAATGCTTAAATCTTTGTAAATAGGGGTTATAAAAGACGCTAAATACACTGTTAAAATTAGTTTTTCGATAGCTATTATAGAACACGTTTTAATGGTGGCTAATAAAATTAGTAATAGTCAAACCTATTATGCTTTCCGTGAAAGTATCGCTATTTCGGCAATTATTACTTTATTTTTGTGTTCTAAGGGTTAGATTTATTGGGTTTACACTATTTGTTTTGCAAATCAATAAATATACGATTTTTGGTAAATTACTAGAATTAAAATTCTCTACTTTCGCAGCAATATTTTGAAGTTAAAAATTTGTTGCTGTCATAATTCTTAAATCTAAGGGTTAGATTTATTGGGTTTACACTATTTTTTTTGCAAATCAATAAATATACGATTTTTGGTAAATTACTAGAATTACAATTCTCTACTTTCGCAACAATATTTTGAAGTCAAAAATTTGTTGCTGTCATAATACTTAAATCTTTGTAAATAGGGGTTATTTGAGACGCTAAATACACTGTTAAAATTAGTTTTCCGATAGCAGGTATAGAACACGATTTAATGGTGGCTAATAAAATTAGTAATAATCAACCCTAGTACGCTTTCCGTGAAACTATTGCTATTTCGGCAATTATTACTTTATTTTTGTGTTCTAAAGGGTTGATTTAATGGGTTTACACTATTTTTTTGCAAATCAATAAATATACGATTTTTGGTAAATTGCTAGAATTCCAATTCTCTACTTTCGCGACAATATTTTAAATTAAAAAATTTGTTGCTTCCAGAATGCTTGAAACTTTGTAAATATGGGTTATTTAAGACGCTGAATACACTGTTGAAATTAGTTTTCCGATAGCAGGTATTGAACACGATTTAATGGTGGCTAATAAAATTAGTAATAATTAAACCTAGTACGCTTTCCGTGAAACTATTGCTATTTCGGCAATTATTACTTTATTTTCGTGTTCTAAAGTGTTGATTTAATGGGTTTACACTTTTTTTTTGCAAATCAATAAATATACGATTTTTGGTAAATTGCTAGAATTCCAATTCTCTACTTTCGCGACAATATTTTAAAGTAAAAAATTTGTTGCTTCCAGAATGCTTGAAACTTTGTAAATAGGGTTATTTAAGACGCTGAATACACTGTTAAAATTAGTTTTCCGATAGCAGGTATTGAACACGATTTAATGGTGGCTAATAAAATTAGTAATAATCAAACCTAGTACGCTTTCCGTGAAACTATTGCTATTTCGGCAATTATTACTTTATTTTCGTGTTCTAAAGTGTTGATTTATTGGGTTTACACTATTTTTTTGCAAATCAATAAATATACGATTTTTGGTAAATTGCTAGAATTCCAATTCTCTACTTTCGCGACAATATTTTAAAGTAAAAAATTTGTTGCTTCCAGAATGCTTGAAACTTTGTAAATATGGGTTATTTAAGACGTTGAATACACTGTTGAATTTAGTTTCTCGATAGCAGATATAGAACACATTTTAATGGTGGCTAATAAAATTAGTAATAATCAAACCTAGTACGCTTTTCGTGAAACTATTGCTATTTCGGCAATTATTACTTTATTTTCTTGTTCTATGGGGTAAATTTAGTGGGTTTACACTATTTTTTTTGCAAATCAATTAATATACGATTTTTGATTAATTGCTAGAATTACAATTCGCTAATTTCGCGACAATATTTTGAAGTCAAAAATGTGTGGCTTTCAGAATGCTTAAATCTTTGTAAATAGGGGTTATTAAAGACGCTAAATACACTGTTAAAATTAGTTTTTCGATAGCTATTATAGAACACGTTTTAATGGTGGCTAATAAAATTAGTAATAGTCAAACCTATTATGCTTTCCGTGAAAGTATCGCTATTTCGGCAATTATTACTTTATTTTTGTGTTCTAAGGGTTAGATTTATTGGGTTTACACTATTTGTTTTGCAAATCAATAAATATACGATTTTTGGTAAATTACTAGAATTACAATTCTCTACTTTCGCAACAATATTTTGAAGTCAAAAATTTGTTGCTGTCATAATACTTAAATCTTTGTAAATAGGGGTTATTTGAGACGCTGAATACACTGTTGAAATTAGTTTTCCGATAGCAGGTATAGAACACGATTTAATGGTGGCTAATAAAATTAGTAATAATCAACCCTAGTACGCTTTCCGTGAAACTATTGCTATTTCGGCAATTATTACTTTATTTTTGTGTTCTAAAGGGTTGATTTAATGGGTTTACACTATTTTTTTGCAAATCAATAAATATACGATTTTTGGTAAAATGCTAGAATTCCAATTCTCTACTTTCGCGACAATATTTTAAAGTAAAAAATTTGTTGCTTCCAGAATGCTTGAAACTTTGTAAATATGGGTTATTTAAGACGCTGAATACACTGTTGAAATTAGTTTTCCGATAGCAGGTATTGAACACGATTTAATGGTGGCTAATAAAATTAGTAATAATTAAACCTAGTACGCTTTCCGTGCTATTTCGGCAATTATTACTTTATTTTCGTGTTCTAAAGTGTTGATTTAATGGGTTTACACTATTTTTTTGCAAATCAATAAATATACGATTTTTGGTAAATTGCTAGAATTCCAATTCTCTACTTTCGCGACAATATTTTAAAGTAAAAAATTTGTTGCTTTCAGAATGCTTGAAACTTTGTAAATATGGGTTATTTAAGACGCTGAATACACTGTTGAAATTAGTTTTCCGATAGCAGGTATTGAACACGATTTAATGGTGGCTAATAAAATTAGTAATAATCAAACCTAGTACGCTTTCCGTGAAACTATTGCTATTTCGGCAAATATTACTTTATTTTCGTTTTCTAAAGTGTTGATTTAATGGGTTTACACTATTTTTTTGCAAATCAATAAATATACGATTTTTGGTAAATTGCTAGAATTCCAATTCTCTACTTTCGCGACAATATTTTGAAGTCAAAAATGTGTGGCTTTCAGAATGCTTAAATCTTTGTAAATAGGATTTATTTTAGTCGCTGAATACACTGTTAAAATTAGTTTCTCGATAGCTGGTATAAAACACGTTTTAATGGTGGCTAATAAAATTAGTAATAAACAAACCTAGTATGCTTTTCGTAAAACCATTGCTATTTCGGCAATTATTACTTTATTTTCGTGTTCTACAGGGTTGATTTAGTGGGTTTTCACTATTTTTTTTTGCAAATCAGTTAATATGCGATTTTTGATTAATTGCTAGAATTACAATTCGCTAATTTTGCGACAATATTTTAAAGTCAAAAATTTTTTGCTTTCAGAATGCTAGAAACTTTGTAAAAATGGGTTATTTAGGACGCTTAATACACTTTTAAAATTAGTTTCCCGATAGCAGGTATAGAACACGTTTTAATGGTGGCTAATAAAATTAGTAATAACCAAACCTAGTATGCTTTCCGTGAAACTATTACTATTTCGGCAATTATAACTTTATTTTCGTATTCTAAGGGCTAGATTTAGTGGGTTCACCTTATTTTTTTTGCAAATCAATAAATATACGATTTTTAAAAAATTGCTAGAATTACAATTCTTTACTTTCGCGACAATATTTTGAAGTCTAAAATTTGTGGCTTTCAGAATGCTTAAATCTTTGTAAATAGGGGTTATTTAAGACGCTAAATACACTGTTAAAATTAGTTTCTCGATAGCTGGTATAGAACACGTTTTAATGGTGGCTAATAAAATTAGTAATAGTCAAACCTAGTTAGCTTTCCGTGAAAGTATCGCTATTTCGGCAATAATTACTATATTTTTGTGTTCTAAGGGTAAGATTTATTGGGTTTACACTGATTTTTTTGCAAATCAATATATATACGATTTTTGGTAAATTACTAGAATTACAATTCTCTACTTTCGCAACAATATTTTGAAGTCAAAAATTTGTTGCTGTCAAAATACTTAAATCTAAGGGTTAGATTTATTGGGTTTACACTATTTTTTTTTTGCAAATCAATAAATATACGATTTTTGGTAAATTACTAGAATTACAATTCTCTTCTTTCGCAACAATATTTTGAAGTCAAAAATTTGTTGCTGTCATAATACTTAAATCTTTGTAAATAGGGGTTATTTGAGACGCTGAATACACTGTTGAAATTAGTTTCCCGATAGCAGGTATATAACAAGATTTAATGGTGGCTAATAAAATTAGTAATAATCAACCCTAGTACGCTTTCCGTGAAACTATTGCTATTTCGGCAATTATTACTTTATTTTTGTGTTCTAAAGGGTTGATTTAATGGGTTTACTTTATTTTTTTGCAAATCAATAAATATACGATTTTTGGTAAATTGCTAGAATTCCAATTCTCTACTTTCGCGACAATATTTTAAAGTAAAAAATTTGTTGCTTCCAGAATGCTTAAAACTTTGTAAATATGGGTTATTTAAGACGCTGAATACACTGTTGAAATTAGTTTTCCGATAGCAGGTATTGAACACGATTTAATGGTGGCTAATAAAATTAGTAATAATCAAACCTAGTACGCTTTCCGTGAAACTATTGCTATTTCGGCAATTATTACTTTATTTTCGTGTTCTAAAGTGTTAATTTAATGGGTTTACACTATTTTTTTGCAAATCAATAAATATACGATTTTTGGTAAATTGCTAGAATTCCAATTCTCTACTTTCGCGACAATATTTTGAAGTCAAAAATGTGTGGCTTTCAGAATGCTTAAATCTTTGTAAATAGGATTTATTTTAGTCGCTGAATACACTGTTAAAATTAGTTTCTCGATAGCTGGTATAAAACACGTTTTAATGGTGGCTAATAAAATTAGTAATAAACAAACCTAGTATGCTTTTCGTGAAACCATTGCTATTTCGGCAATTATTACTTTATTTTCGTGTTCTAAGGGGTAGGTTTACTGGGTTTTCACTATTTTTTTTGCAAATCCATTAATATACGATTTTTGATTAATTGCTAGAATTACAATTCGCTAATTTCGCAACAATATTTTAAAGTCAAAAATTTGTTGCTTCCAGAATGCTAGAAACTTTGTAAAAATGGGTTATTTAAGACGCTTAATACACTTTTGAAATTAGTTTCCCGATAGCAGGTATTGAACACGTTTTAATGGTGGCTAATAAAATTAGTAATAACCAAACCTAGTATGCTTTCCGTGAAACTATTACTATTTTGGCAATTATAACTTTATTTTCGTATTCTAAGGGCTAGATTTAGTGGGTTCACCTTATTTTTTTTGCAAATCAATAAATATACGATTTTTAAAAAATTGCTAGAATTACAATTCTCTACTTTCGCGACAATATTTTGAAGTCAAAAATTTGTGGCTTTCAGAATGCTTAAATCTTTTTAAAAAGGGGTTATTTAAGACGCTAAATACACTGTTAAAATTAGTTTTTCGATAGCTGGTATAGAACACGTTTTAATGGTGGCTAACAAAATTAGTAATAGTCAAATCTAGTTAGCTTTCCGTGAAAGTATCGCTATTTCGGCAATAATTACTATATTTTTGTGTTCTAAGGGGAAAATTTATTGGGTTTACACTATTTTTTTGCAAATCAATATATATACGATTTTTGGTAAATTACTAGAATTACAATTCTCTACTTTCGCAACAATATTTTGAAGTCAAAAATTTGTTGCTGTCATAATACTTAAATCTTTGTAAATAGGGGTTATTTGAGACGCTGAATACACTGTTGAAATTAGTTTTCCGATAGCAGGTATAGAACACGATTTAATGGTGGCTAATAAAATTAGTAATAATCAAACCTAGTACGCTTTCTGTGAAACTATTGCTATTTCGGCAATTATTACTTTATTTTCGTGTTCTAAAGGGTTAATTTAGTGGGTTTACACTATTATTTTGCAAATTAATAAATATACGATTTTTGGTAAATTGCTAGAATACCAATTCTCTACTTTCGCAACAATATTTTTAAGTCAAAAATTTGTTGCATTTATAATACTTAAATCTTTGTAAATATGGGTTATTTAAGACCCTGAATACACTGTTGAAATTCGTTTTCCGATAGCAGGTATTGAACACGATTTAATGGTGGCTAATAAAATTAGTAATAATCAAACCTAGTACGCTTTCCGTGAAACTATTGCTATTTCGGCAATTATTACTTTATTTTCGTGTTCTAAAGTGTTAATTTAATGGGTTTACACTATTTTTTTGCAAATCAATAAATATACGATTTTTGGTAAATTGCTAGAATTCCAATTCTCTACTTTCGCGACAATATTTTGAAGTCAAAAATGTGTGGCTTTCAGAATGCTTAAATCTTTGTAAATAGGATTTATTTTAGTCGCTGAATACACTGTTAAAATTAGTTTCTCGATAGCTGGTATAAAACACGTTTTAATGGTGGCTAATAAAATTAGTAATAAACAAACCTAGTATGCTTTTCGTGAAACCATTGCTATTTCGGCAATTATTACTTTATTTTCGTGTTCTAAGGGGTAGGTTTACTGGGTTTTCACTATTTTTTTTGCAAATCCATTAATATACGATTTTTGATTAATTGCTAGAATTACAATTCGCTAATTTCGCGACAATATTTTAAAGTCAAAAATTTGTTGCTTCCAGAATGCTAGAAACTTTGTAAAAATGGGTTATTTAAGACGCTTAATACACTTTTGAAATTAGTTTCCCGATAGCAGGTATTGAACACGTTTTAATGGTGGCTAATAAAATTAGTAATAACCAAACCTAGTATGCTTTCCGTGAAACTATTACTATTTTGGCAATTATAACTTTATTTTCGTATTCTAAGGGCTAGATTTAGTGGGTTCACCTTATTTTTTTTGCAAATCAATAAATATACGATTTTTAAAAAATTGCTAGAATTACAATTCTCTACTTTCGCGACAATATTTTGAAGTCAAAAATTTGTGGCTTTCAGAATGCTTAAATCTTTGTAAAAAGGGGTTATTTAAGACGCTAAATACACTGTTAAAATTAGTTTTTCGATAGCTGGTATAGAACACGTTTTAATGGTGGCTAATAAAATTAGTAATAGTCAAACCTAGTTAGCTTTCCGTGAAAGTATCGCTATTTCGGCAATAATTACTATATTTTTGTGTTCTAAGGGGAAAATTTATTGGGTTTGCACTATTTTTTTGCAAATCAATATATATACGATTTTTGGTAAATTACTAGAATTACAATTCTCTACTTTCGCAACAATATTTTGAAGTCAAAAATTTGTTGCTGTCATAATACTTAAATCTTTGTAAATAGGGGTTATTTGAGACGCTGAATACACTGTTGAAATTAGTTTTCCGATAGCAGGTATAGAACACGATTTAATGGTGGCTAATAAAATTAGTAATAATCAAACCTAGTACGCTTTCTGTGAAACTATTGCTATTTCGGAAATTATTACTTTATTTTCGTGTTCTAAAGGGTTAATTTAGTGGGTTTACACTATTATTTTGCAAATTAATAAATATACGATTTTTGGTAAATTGCTAGAATACCAATTCTCTACTTTCGCAACAATATTTTGAAGTCAAAAATTTGTTGCATTTATAATACTTAAATCTTTGTAAATATGGGTTATTTAAGACGCTGAATACACTGTTGAAATTTGTTTCTCGATAGCTGGAATAGAACACGTTTTAATGGTGGCTAATAAAATTAGTAATAATCAAACCTAGTATGGTTTCCGTGAAACTATTGCTATTTCGGATATTTTTACTTTATTTTTGTGTTCGAAGGGATAGATTTATTGGGTTTACACTTCTTTTTTGTAAATCAATAAATATACGATTTTTGGTAACTAGCTAAAATTACAATTATCTACTTTCGCGACAATATTTTAAAAAAAAAATTTGTTGTTTCCAGAATGCTAGAAACTTTGTAAGTAGGGGTTATTTAAGACGCTCAATATACTGTTGAAATTAGTTTCTCGTAAGCAGGTATAGAACACGTTTTAATGGTGGCTAATAAAATTAGTAATGGTCAAACCTAGTATGCTTTCTGTGAAAATATTGCTATTTCGGCAATTAATACTTTATTTTCGTGTTTCAAGGGTTAGATGTAGTGGGTTTACACTTTTTTTTTGTAAATCAATAAATATACGATTTTTGGTAACTTGGTAAAATTACAATTATCTACTTTCGCGACAATATTTTAAAATCAAAAATTTGTTGCTTCCAGAATGCTAGAAACTTTGTAAAAATGAGTTATTTAAGACGCTGAATACACTTTTAAAATTAGTTTCCCGATAGCAGGTATAGAACACGTATTATTGGTGGCTAATAAAATTAGTAATAACCAAACCTAGTATGCTTTTCGTGAAACTATTGCTATTTCGGCAATTATAACTTTATTTTCGTGTTATAAGGGGTAGATTTAGTTAGTTCACACTATTTTTTTTGCAAATCAATAAATATACGATTTTTGAAAAATTGCTAGATTTACAATTCTCTACTTTCGCGACAATATTTTAAAGTCAAAAATTTGTGTCTTTCAGAATGCTTAAATCTTTGTAAATAGGGGTTATTTAAGACGCTAAATACACTGTTAAAATTAGTTTCTCGATAGCTGGAATAGAACACGTTTTAATGGTGGCTAATAAAATTAGTAATAGTCAAACCTAGTTAGCTTTCCGTGAAAGTATCGCTATTTCGGCAATAATTACTATATTTTTGTGTTCTAAGGGTAAGATTTATTGGGTTTACACTATTTTTTTTGCAAATTAATAAATATACGATTTTTGGTAAATTACTAGAATTACAATTCTCTACTTTCGCAACAATATTTTGAACTTAAAAATTTGTTGCTGTCATAATACTTAAATCTTTGTAAATATGGGTTATTTAAGTCGCTGAATACACTGTTGAAATTAGTTTCTCGATAGCAGGTATAGAACACGTTTTAATGGTGGCTAATAAAATTAGTAATAATCAAACCTAGTACGCTTTTCGTGAAACTATTGCTATTTCGGCAATTATAAATTTAATTATAACTTTATTTTCTTGTTCTATGGGGTAAATTTAGTTGGTTTACACTATTTTTTGTGCAGATCAATAAATATACGATTTTTGGTAAATTGCTAGAATTACAATTCTCCACTTTCGCGACAATAATTTGAAGTCAAAAATTTGTTCCTTTTAGAATGCTTAAATCTTTGTAAATAGGGGCTATTTGAGACACTGATTACACAGTTGAAATTAGTTTCTCGATAGCAGGTATAGAACACGTTTTAATGATGGTTAATAAAATTAATAATAATCAAACCTAGTATGCTTTCCGTGAAACTATCACTATTTCGGCAATTATTACTTTATTTTCGTATTCTAAAAGGTAGATTTAGTGGGTTCACACTATTTTTTTTGCAAATCAATAAATATACGATTTTTGAAAAATTGCTAGAATTACAATTCTCTACTTTCGCGACAATATTTTGAAGTCAAAAATTTGTAGCTTTTAGAATGCTTAAATCTTTGTAAATAGGGGTTATTTAAGACGCTAAATACACTGTTAAAATTAATTCCTCGATAGCTGCTATAGAACACGTTTTAATGGTGGCTAATAAAATTAGTAATAGTCAAACCTAGTTAGCTTTCCGTGAAAGTATCGCTATTTCGGCAATAATTACTATATTTTTGTGTTCTTAGGGTAAGATTTATTGGGTTTACACTATTTTTTTTGCAAATCAATATATATACGATTTTTGGTAAATTACTAGAATTACAATTCTCTACTTTCGCAACAATATTTTGAAGTCAAAAATTTGTTGCTGTCATTATACTTAAATCTTTGTAATTAGGGGTTATTTGGGATGCTGAATACACTGTTAAAATTAGTTTTCCGATAGCAGGTATAGAACACGATTTAATGGTGGCTAATAAAATTAGTAATAATCAAACCTAGTACGCTTTCTGTGAAACTATTGCTATTTCGTCAATTATCACTTTATTTTTGTCTTCTAAGGGCTAGATTTAGTGGGTTTACACTATTTTTTGCAAATTAATAAATAAAAGATTTTTGGTAAATTGCTAGAATTCCAATTCTCTACTTTCGCGACAATATTTTAAAGTCAAAAATTTGTTGCTTTCAGAATGCTAGAAACTTTGTAAAAATGGGTTAATTCAGACGCTGAATACACTTTTAAAATTAGTTTCCCGATAGCAGGTATAGAACACGTTTTAATGGTGGCTAATAAAATTAGTAATAACCAAACCTAGTATGCTTTCCGTGAAACCATTTCTATTTCGGCAATTATAACTTTATTTTCGTTGTCTAAGGGGTAGATTTAGTGGGTTCACACTATTTTTTTTGCAAATCAATAAATATACGATTTTTCATAATTTGCTAGAATTACAATTCTCTACTTTCGCGACAATATTTTGAAGTCAAAAATTTATTGCTTTCAGAATGCTTAAATCTTTGTAAATATGGGTTATTTAAGACGCTGAATACACTGTTGAAATTTGTTTCTTGATAGCTGGTATAGAACACGTTTTAATGGTGGCTAATAAGATTAGTAATAATCAAACCTAGTATGGTATCCGTGAAACAATTGCTATTTTGGCAATTATTACTTTATTTTTGTGTTCTGAGGGTTAGATTTATTGGGTTTACACTATTTGTTTTTGCAAATTAATAAATATACGATTTTTGGTAAATTACTAGAATTACAATTCTCTACTTTCGCAACAATATTTTGAACTTAAAAATTTGTTGCTGTCATAATACTTAAATCTTTGTAAATATGGGTTATTTAAGTCGCTGAATACACTGTTGAAATTAGTTTCTCGATAGCAGGTATAGAACACGTTTTAATGGTGGCTAATAAAATTAGTAATAATCAAACCTAGTACGCTTTTCGTAAAACTATTGCAATTTCGGCAATTATAACTTTATTTTCTTGTTCTATGGGGTAAATTTAGTTGGTTTACACTATTTTTTGTGCAGATCAATAAATATACAATTTTTGGTAAATTGCTAGAATTACAATTCTCCACTTTCGCGACAATAATTTGAAGTCAAAAATTTGTTCCTTTTAGAATGCTTAAATCTTTGTAAATAGGGGCTATTTGAGACGCTGAATACACAGTTGAAATTAGTTTCTCAATAGCAGGTATAGAACACGTTTTAATGATGGTTAATAAAATTAATAATAATCAAACCTAGTATGCTTTCCGTGAAACTATTACTATTTCGGCAATTATTACTTTATTTTCGTATTCTAAAAGGTAGATTTAGTGGGTTCACACTATTTTTTTTGCAAATCAATAAATATACGATTTTTGAAAAATTGCTAGAATTACAATTCTCTACTTTCGCGACAATATTTTGAAGTCAAAAATTTGTGGCTTTTAGAATGCTTAAATCTTTGTAAATAGGGGTTATTTAAGACGCTTAATACACTGTTAAAATTAGTTCCTCGATAGCTGGTATAGAACACGTTTTAATGGTGGCTAATAAATTTAGTAATAGTCAAACCTAGTATGCTTTTCGTGAAAGTATCGCTATTTCGGCAATTATTACTTTATTTTTGTGTTCTAAGGGTTAGATTTATTGAATTTACACCATTTTTTTTTGCAAATCAATAAATATACGATTTTTGGTAAATTACTAGAATTACAATTCTCTACTTTCGCAACAATATTTTGAAGTCAAAAATTTGTTGCTGTCATAATACTTAAATGTTTTTAAATATGGGTTATTTGAGACGCTGAATACACTGTTGAAATTAGTTTCTCGATAGCAGGTATAGAACACGTTTTAATGGTGGCTAATAAAATTAGTAATAATCAAACCTAGTACGCTTTTCGTGAAACTATTGCTATTTCGGCAATTATAAATTTAATTATAACTTTATTTTCTTGTTCTATGGGGTAAATTTAGTTGGTTTACACTATTTTTTGTGCAGATCAATAAATATACGATTTTTGGTAAATTGCTAGAATTACAATTCTCCACTTTCGCGACAATAATTTGAAGTCAAAAATTTGTTCCTTTTAGAATGCTTAAATCTTTGTAAATAGGGGCTATTTGAGACGCTGAATACACAGTTGAAATTAGTTTCTCGATAGCAGGTATAGAACACGTTTTAATGATGGTTAATAAAATTAATAATAATCAAACCTAGTATGCTTTCCGTGAAACTATCACTATTTCGGCAATTATTACTTTATTTTCGTATTCTAAAAGGTAGATTTAGTGGGTTCACACTATTTTTTTTGCAAATCAATAAATATACGATTTTTGAAAAATTGCTAGAATTACAATTCTCTACTTTCGCGACAATATTTTGAAGTCAAAAATTTGTAGCTTTTAGAATGCTTAAGTCTTTGTAAATAGGGGTTATTTAAGACGCTAAATACACTGTTAATATTAGTTCCTCGATAGCTGCTATAGAACACGTTTTAATGGTGGCTAATAAAATTAGTAATAGTCAAACCTAGTTAGCTTTCCGTGAAAGTATCGCTATTTCGGCAATAATTACTATATTTTTGTGTTCTTAGGGTAAGGTTTATTGGGTTTACACTATTTTTTTTGCAAATCAATATATATACGATTTTTGGTAAATTACTAGAATTACAATTCTCTACTTTCGCAACAATATTTTGAAGTCAAAAATTTGTTGCTGTCATTATACTTAAATCTTTGTAATTAGGGGTTATTTGGGATGCTGAATACACTGTTGAAATTAGTTTTCCGATAGCAGGTATAGAACACGATTTAATGGTGGCTAATAAAATTAGTAATAATCAAACCTAGTACGCTTTCTGTGAAACTATTGCTATTTCGTCAATTATCACTTTATTTTTGTCTTCTAAGGGCTAGATTTAGTGGGTTTACACTATTTTTTTGCAAATTAATAAATAAACGATTTTTGGTAAATTGCTAGAATTCCAATTCTCTACTTTCGCGACAATATTTTAAAGTCAAAAATTTGTTGCTTTCAGAATGCTAGAAACTTTGTAAAAATGGGTTAATTCAGACGCTAAATACACTTTTAAAATTAGTTTCCCGATAGCAGGTATAGAACACGTTTTAATGGTGGCTAATAAAATTAGTAATAACCAAACCTAGTATGCTTTCCGTGAAACCATTTCTATTTCGGCAATTATAACTTTATTTTCGTTGTCTAAGGGGTAGATTTAGTGGGTTCACACTATTTTTTTTGCAAATCAATAAATATACGATTTTTCATAATTTGCTAGAATTACAATTCTCTACTTTCGCGACAATATTTTGAAGTCAAAAATTTATTGCTTTCAGAATGCTTAAATCTTTGTAAATATGGGTTATTTAAGACGCTGAATACACTGTTGAAATTTGTTTCTTGATAGCTGGTATAGAACACGTTTTAATGGTGGCTAATAAGATTAGTAATAATCAAACCTAGTATGGTATCCGTGAAACTATTGCTATTTCGGCAATTATTACTTTATTTTTGTGTTCTGAGGGTTAGATTTATTGGGTTTACACTATTTGTTTTTGCAAATTAATAAATATACGATTTTTGGTAAATTACTAGAATTACAATTCTCTACTTTCGCAACAATATTTTGAACTTAAAAATTTGTTGCTGTCATAATACTTAAATCTTTGTAAATATGGGTTATTTAAGTCGCTGAATACACTGTTGAAATTAGTTTCTCGATAGCAGGTATAGAACACGTTTTAATGGTGGCTAATAAAATTAGTAATAATCAAACCTAGTACGCTTTTCGTGAAACTATTGCTATTTCGGCAATTATAACTTTAATTATTACTTTATTTTCTTGTTCTATGGGGTAAATTTAGTTGGTTTACACTATTTTTTGTGCAGATCAATAAATATACAATTTTTGGTAAATTGCTAGAATTACAATTCTCCACTTTCGCGACAATAATTTGAAGTCAAAAATTTGTTCCTTTTAGAATGCTTAAATCTTTGTAAATAGGGGCTATTTGAGACGCTGAATACACAGTTGAAATTAGTTTCTCAATAGCAGGTATAGAACACGTTTTAATGATGGTTAATAAAATTAATAATAATCAAACCTAGTATGCTTTCCGTGAAACTATTACTATTTCGGCAATTATTACTTTATTTTCGTATTCTAAAAGGTAGATTTAGTGGGTTCACACTATTTTTTTTGCAAATCAATAAATATACGATTTTTGAAAAATTGCTAGAATTACAATTCTCTACTTTCGCGACAATATTTTGAAGTCAAAAATTTGTGGCTTTTAGAATGCTTAAATCTTTGTAAATAGGGGTTATTTAAGACGCTGAATACACTGTTGAAATTTGTTTCTTGATAGCTGGTATAGAACACGTTTTAATGGTGGCTAATAAGATTAGTAATAATCAAACCTAGTATGGTATCCGTGAAACAATTGCTATTTTGGCAATTATTACTTTATTTTTGTGTTCTGAGGGTTAGATTTATTGGGTTTACACTATTTGTTTTTGCAAATTAATAAATATACGATTTTTGGTAAATTACTAGAATTACAATTCTCTACTTTCGCAACAATATTTTGAACTTAAAAATTTGTTGCTGTCATAATACTTAAATCTTTGTAAATATGGGTTATTTAAGTCGCTGAATACACTGTTGAAATTAGTTTCTCGATAGCAGGTATAGAACACGTTTTAATGGTGGCTAATAAAATTAGTAATAATCAAACCTAGTACGCTTTTCGTGAAACTATTGCAATTTCGGCAATTATAACTTTATTTTCTTGTTCTATGGGGTAAATTTAGTTGGTTTACACTATTTTTTGTGCAGATCAATAAATATACGATTTTTGATTAATTGCTAGAATAATTCGCTAATTTTGCGACAATATTTTAAAGTTAAAAATTTGTTGCTTTCAGAATGCTTAAATCTTTGTAATTAGGTTTTATTTAAGACGCTGAATACACTGTTGAATTTAGTTTCTCGATAGCTGGTATAGAACACGTTTTAATGGTGGCTAATAAAATTAGTAATAATCAAACCTAGTATGCTTTCCGTGAAACTATTGCTATTTCGGCAATTATAACTTTATTTTCGTGTTCTAAGGGGTGGATTTAGTGGGTTTACACTATTTTTTTTGCAAATCAATAAATATACGATTTTTGATAAATTGCTAGAATTACAATTCTTTACTTTCGCGACAATATTTTGAAGTCAAAAATTTGTTGCTTTCCGAATGCGTAAATCTTTGTAAATAGGGGTTATTTGAGACGCTGAATACACTGTTGAAATTAGTTTCTTGATAGCAGGTATAGAACACGTTTTAATGATGGTTAATAAAATTAATAATAATCAAACCTAGTATGCTTTCCGTGAAAGTATTGCTGTTTCGAAAATTATTACTTTATTTTCGTGTTCTAAGGGGTAAATTTAGTGGGTTTTCACTATTTTTTTGCAAATCAATAAATATACGATTTTTGGTAAATTGCTAGAATTCCAATTCTCTACTTTCACGACAATATTTTAAAGTCAAAAATTTGTTGCTTCCAGAATGCTAGAAACTTTGTAATAATGGGTTATTTAAGACGCTGAATACACTTTTAAAATTAGTTTCCCGATAGCAGGGATAGAACACGTTTTAATGGTGGGTAATAAAATTAGTAATTACCAAACCTAGTATGCTTTCCGTGAAACTATTGCTATTTCGGCAATTAAAACTTTATTTTCGTGTTCTAAGGGGTAGATTTAGTGGGTTTACACTATTTTTTTTGCAATTTTTTTGATATATTCCGGTAGATTCTTTTCACTGTAGTCAACACAAAATGCCAAGTTTTCATTTTTTGGTTCATCGATTAATTCATTTTCCTTTAAACAAAACAAGATATAACAGAAAAGAATTTTTTTAAGGATATAGCTTTACTTAATGGATATGATAAAAAACTAATTAATAAGCTAATCAGTCGCCATAGTTTTAAGAAATCTCTTTGTGAAACCACCTTTTTCCAGCGAGAACACAACGATATGAAATTCATTTCATTACCATTTATGCCTCAGTATACCAAAGGATTGAATACAATTTTCGGCACGGTGGGATTAGGTTTAGTTCATAAAACTAGTAGCACCCTGAGACAATTGTTAGGAAATCCGAAGGATAAGAGAGAAGATCTGGAAAAAGTGGTATATATGAAATAAGTTGTAATGATTGTGATACAAAGTATGTTGGTCAAACAAAAAGATCGGTTAAAACTAGATTTAAAGAACATTAAGCTCATCTAAAATATGAACGCATAGAAAAATCTAGTATTGCCGAACATGCTTTTACCAAAAAACATTCTGTAAATGTAGATAGTTTAAAATTGTTAAAAAATGTATCGAACAATAGATTGTTGGATGCATTTGAAAGTATAGAAATTATTAAGTGTAAAAATAGATTAAATAAGGACAAAGGACCGATCCCAAATAGTCCACTTTATAGTTTATTATAAGAAAACTTATTGTAAAAATGTTTCCGCGCTAAAAATTGGCTTTGCCGCCAAAAGATTTACCGCGAAAACATTTGGCGCTAAAAATGTTATTTATATAAGGTTAGTTTGTAGACATAGCTTTAGTTTACCTTCGGTCTCTGAAGAAGATAACTTGGTTATCGAAACGCGCGTCAGACATAAAAAAGTGTGTGTTGGTGTAGTGGTAGTGTAAACGGTTTTCGGTATAATTTTATTAGCCACCATTAAAACGTGTTCTATACAAGCTATCGAAAAACTAATTTTAACAGTGTATTAAGCGTCTTAAATAACCCCTATTTACAAAGATTTAAGCATTCTAAAAGCCAGAAATTTTTGACTTCAAAATATGGTCGCGAAAGTAGAGAATTGTAATTCTAGCAGTTTTTCAAAAATCGTATATTTATTGATTTGCACAAAAAAAATAGTAAAAACCCACTAAATCTACCCCTTAGAACACGAAAATAAAGTAATAATTGCCGAAATAGCAATAGTTTCACGGAAAGCATACTAGGTTTGACTATTACTAATTTTATTAGCCACCATTAAAACGTGTTCTATACCTGCTATCGAGAAACTGATTTTAACAGTGTATTAAGCGTCTTAAATAACCCCTAATTACAATGTTTCTAGCATTCTTGAAGCAACAAATTTTTGATTTTAAAATATTGTCGCGAAAGTAGATAATTGTAATTTTAGCCAGTTACCAAAAATCGTATATTTATTGATTTACAAAAAAGAAGTGTAAACCAAATAAATCTAACCCTCAAAACACAAAAATAAAGTAAAAATTGCTGAAATAGCAATAGTTTCACGGAAAGCATACTAGGTTTGACTATTACTAATTTTATTAGCCACCATTAATACGTGTTCTATACCTGCTATCGGGAAAATAATTTTAAAAGTGTATTCAGCGTCCTAAATAACCCCTATTTATAAAGATTTAAGCATTCTGAAAGCAACAAATTTTTGACTTTAAAATATTGTCGTGAAAGTAGAGAATTGTAATTCTAGCAATTAATCAAAAATCGTATATTTAATTTGCGAAAAAAAAAGTGTAAACTCACTAAATTTACCCCTTAAAACACGAAAATAAAGTAAAAATTGCCGAAATAGCAATAGTTTCACATAAATCATACTAGGTTTGATTATAACTAATTTTATTAGCCACCATTAAAACGTGTTCTATACCTGCTATCGAGAAACTAATTTTAACAGTGTATTCAGCGTCTTAAATAACCCCTATTTACAAAGATTTAAGCATTCTGAAAACCACAAATTTTTGACTTCAAAATATTGTCGCGAAAGTAGAGAATTGTAATTCTAGCAATTTTTCAAAAATCGTATATTTATTGATTTGCAAAAAAATTGTGTGAACCCACTAAATCTACCCCTTAGAATACGAAAATTAAGTTATAATTGCCGAAATAGCAATAGTTTTACGGAAAGCATACTAGGTTTGGTTATTATTAATTTTATTGACCACCATTAAAACGTGTTTTATACCTGCTATCGGGAAACTAATTTTAAAAGTGTAGTTAGCGTCTTAAATAACCCCTTTTTACAAAGTTTCTAGCATTCTGGAAACAACAAATTTTTAACTTTAAAATAAATTCGCGAAATTAGCGAATTGTAATTCTAGCAAATAATCAAAAATCGTATATTTATTGATTTGCAAAAAAAATAATGAAAACCTACTAAATCTACCCCTTAGATCACGAAAATAAAGTAATAATTGCCGAAATAGCAATGGTTTCAAGGAAAGCATACTAGGTTTGACTATTACTAATTTTATTAGCCACCATTAAAACGTGTTTTATACCAGCTATCGAGAAACTAATTTTAACAGTGTATTAAGCGTCTAATCTAATCCCTTTTTACAAAGATTTAAGCATTCTGAAAGCTACAAAATTTTTGACTTCAAAATATTGTCGCGAAAGTAGAGAATTGTAATTCTAGAAATTTTTCAAAAATCGTATATTTATTGATTTGCAAAAAAAATAGTGTGAACCCACTAAATCTACCCCTTTGAACACGAAAATAAAGTTATAATTGCCGAAATAGCGATAGTTTCACTGAAAGCATACTAGGTTTGGTTATTACTAATTTTATAAGCCACAATTAAAACGTGTTCTATACCTGCTATCGGGAAACTAATTTTAAAAGTGTATTCAGCGTCTTAAATAACCCCTACTTACAAGGTTTCTAGCATTCTGGAAGCAACAAATTTTTTATTTTAAAATATTGTCGCGAAAGTAAATAATTGTAATTTTAGCCAGTTACCAAAAATCGTATGTTTATTGATTTACAAAAAAAAAGTGTAAACCCACTACATCTAACCCTTAAAACACGAAAATAAAGTAATAATTGCCGAAATAGCAATAGTTTCACAGTAGGTTTGACTATTACTAATTTTATTAGCCACCATTAAAACGTGTTCTATACCTGCTATCAGGAAACTGATTTCAACAGTGTATTGAGCGTCTTAAATAACCCCTACTTACAAAGTTTCTAGCATTCTGGAAGCAACAAATTTTTGATTTTAAAATATTGTCGCGAAAGTAGATTATTGTAATTTTAGCCAGTTACCAAAAATCGTATATTTATTGATTTACAAAAAAGAAGTGTAAACCCAATAAATCTAATCCTTAGAACATAAAAATAAAGTAATAATTGCCGAAATAGCAATAGTTTCACAGAAAGCATAGTAGGTTTGATTATTACTAATTTTATTAGCCACCATTAAAACGTGTTCTATACCAGCTATCGAGAAAAAAATTTCAACAGTGTATTTAGCGTCTTAAATAACCCCTATTTACAAAGATTTAAGAATTCTGAAAGCAACAAATTTTTGACTTTAAAATATTGTCGCGAAAATAGAGAATTGTAATTCTAACAATTTACCAAAAATCGTATATTTATTGATTTACAAAAAAATAGTAAAAACCCACTAAATCTACCCCTTAGAACAAGAAAATAAAGTAATAATTGCCGAAATAGCAATAGTTTCATGGAAAACCTACTAGGTTTGACTATTACTAATTTTATAAGCCACCATTAAAACGTGTTCTACACCTGCTATCGAGAAACTAATTTCAACAGTGTATTAAGCGTCACAAATAACCCCAATTTACAAAGATTTAAGCATTCTGAAAGCAACAAATTTTTGACTTTAAAATATTGTCGCGAAAGTAGAGAATTGTAATTCTAGCAATTTACCAAAAATCTTATATTTATTGATTTGCTAAAAAAATAGTAAAAACCCACTAAATCAAGCCCTTAGAACATAAAAATAAAGTAATAATTGCCGAAATAGCAATAGTTTCATGAAAAACCTACTAGGTTTGACTATTACTAATTTTATAAGCCACCATTAAAACGTGTTCTATACCTGCTATCGAGAAACTAATTTCAACAGTGTATTAAGCGTCCCAAGAAACCCAATTTACAAAGATTTAAGCATTCTGAAAGCAACAAATTTTTGACTTCAAAATATTGTCGCGGAAGTAGAGAATTGTAATTTTAGCAATTTATCAAAAATCGTTTATTTATTGATTTGCGAAAAAAATAGTGTAAACCCACTAAATCTACTTCTTAAAACACGAAAATAAAGTAAAAATTGCCGAAATAGCAATAGTTTCACGGAAAGCATACTAGGTTTGACTATTACTAATTTTATTAGCCACCAATAAAACGTGTTATATACCAGCTATCGAGAAACTAATTTCGACAGTGTATTCAGCGTCTTAAATAACCCATTTTTACAAAGTTTTTAGCATTCTGGAAGTAACAAATTTTTGACTTTAAAATATTGTCGCGAAAGTAGAGAATTGAAATTCTAGCAATTAACCAAAAATCGTATATTTATTGATTTGCAGAAAAAATAGTGAAAACCCACTAAATCTACCCCTTAAAACACGAAAATAAAGTAAAAATTGCCGAAATAGCAATAGTTTCACATAAATCATACTAGGTTTGATTATAACTAATTTTATTAGCCACCATTAAAACGTGTTCTATACCTGCTATCGAGAAACTAATTTTAACAGTGTATTCAGCGTCTTAAATAACCCCTATTTACAAAGATTTAAGCATTCTGAAAGCCACAAATTTTTGACTTCAAAATATTGTCGCGAAAGTAGAGAATTGTAATTCTAGCAATTTTTCAAAAATCGTATATTTATTGATTTGCAAAAAAATCGTGTGAACCCACTAAATCTACCCCTTAAAATACGAAAATTAAGTTATAATTGCCGAAATAGCAATAGTTTTACGGAAAGCATACTAGGTTTGGTTATTATTAATTTTATTGACCACCATTAAAACGTGTTTTATACCTGCTATCGGGAAACTAATTTTAAAAGTGTAGTTAGCGCCTTAAATAACCCCTTTTTACAAAGTTTCTAGCATTCTGGAAACAACAAATTTTTAACTTTAAAATAAATTCGCGAAATTAGCGAATTGTAATTCTAGCAAATAATCAAAAATCGTATATTTATTGATTTGCAAAAAAAATAATGAAAACCTACTAAATCTACCCCTTAGATCACGAGAATAAAGTAATAATTGCCGAAATAGCAATGGTTTCAAGGAAAGCATACTAGGTTTGACTATTACTAATTTTATTAGCCACCATTAAAACGTGTTTTATACCAGCTATCGAGAAACTAATTTTAACAGTGTATTAAGCGTCTAATCTAATCCCTATTTACAAAGATTTAAGCATTCTGAAAGCTACAAAATTTTTGACTTCAAAATATTGTCGCGAAAGTAGAGAATTGTAATTCTAGAAATTTTTCAAAAATCGTATATTTATTGATTTGCAAAAAAAATAGTGTGAACCCACTAAATCTGCCCCTTTGAACACGAAAATAAAGTTATAATTGCCGAAATAGCGATAGTTTCACTGAAAGCATACTAGGTTTGGTTATTACTAATTTTATAAGCCACAATTAAAACGTGTTCTATACCTGCTATCGGGAAACTAATTTTAAAAGTGTATTCAGCGTCTTAAATAACCCCTACTTACAAGGTTTCTAGCATTCTGGAAGCAACAAATTTTTTATTTTAAAATATTGTCGCGAAAGTAAATAATTGTAATTTTAGCCAGTTACCAAAAATCGTATGTTTATTGATTTACAAAAAAAAAGTGTAAACCCACTACATCTAACCCTTAAAACACGAAAATAAAGTAATAATTGCCGAAATAGCAATAGTTTCACAGTAGGTTTGACTATTACTAATTTTATTAGCCACCATTAAAACGTGTTCTATACCTGCTATCAGGAAACTGATTTCAACAGTGTATTGAGCGTCTTAAATAACCCCTACTTACAAAGTTTCTAGCATTCTGGAAGCAACAAATTTTTGATTTTAAAATATTGTCGCGAAAGTAGATTATTGTAATTTTAGCCAGTTACCAAAAATCGTATATTTATTGATTTACAAAAAAGAAGTGTAAACCCAATAAATCTAATCCTTAGAACATAAAAATAAAGTAATAATTGCCGAAATAGCAATAGTTTTACGGAAAGCATACTAGGTTTGGTTATTAATAATTTTATTAGCCACCATTAAAACGTGTTCTATACCTGCTATCGAGAAACTAATTTTAAAATTGTATTCAGCGTCTTAAATAACCCATATTTAAAAAGTTTCTAGCATTCTGGGAGCAACAAATTTTTGACTTTAAAATATTGTCGCAAAAGTAGAGAATTGGAATTCTAGCAATTAATCAAAAATCGTATATTTATTGATTTGCAAAAAAAATAGTAAAAACCCACGAAATTCACCCCTTAGAACACAAAAATAAAGTAATAAATGCCGAAATAGCAATAGTTTTACGGAAAGCATACTAGGTTTGACTATTACTAATTTTATTAGCCACCATTAAAACGTGTTTTATACCAGCTATCGAGAAACTAATTTTAACAGTGTATTAAGCGTCTAATCTAATCCCTATTTACAAAGATTTAAGCATTCTGAAAGCTACAAAATTTTTGACTTCAAAATATTGTCGCGAAAGTAGAGAATTGTAATTCTAGAAATTTTTCAAAAATCGTATATTTATTGATTTGCAAAAAAAATAGTGTGAACCCACTAAATCTACCCCTTTGAACACGAAAATAAAGTTATAATTGCCGAAATAGCGATAGTTACACTGAAAGCATACTAGGTTTGGTTATTACTAATTTTATAAGCCACAATTAAAACGTGTTCTATACCTGCTATCGGGAAACTAATTTTAAAAGTGTATTCAGCGTCTTAAATAACCCCTACTTACAAGGTTTCTAGCATTCTGGAAGCAACAAATTTTTGATTTTAAAATATTGTCGCGAAAGTAAATAATTGTAATTTTAGCCAGTTACCAAAAATCGTATGTTTATTGATTTACAAAAAAAAAGTGTAAACCCACTACATCTAACCCTTAAAACACGAAAATAAAGTAATAATTGCCGAAATAGCAATAGTTTCACAGTAGGTTTGACTATTACTAATTTTATTAGCCACCATTAAAACGTGTTCTATACCTGCTATCAGGAAACTGATTTCAACAGTGTATTGAGCGTCTTAAATAACCCCTACTTACAAAGTTTCTAGCATTCTGGAAGCAACAAATTTTTGATTTTAAAATATTGTCGCGAAAGTAGATTATTGTAATTTTAGCCAGTTACCAAAAATCGTATATTTATTGATTTACAAAAAAGAAGTGTAAACCCAATAAATCTAATCCTTAGAACATAAAAATAAAGTAATAATTGCCGAAATAGCAATAGTTTCACAGAAAGCATAGTAGGTTTGATTATTACTAATTTTATTAGCCACCATTAAAACGTGTTCTATACCAGCTATCGAGAAAAAAATTTCAACAGTGTATTTAGCGTCTTAAATAACCCCTATTTACAAAGATTTAAGAATTCTGAAAGCAACAAATTTTTGACTTTAAAATATTGTCGCGAAAATAGAGAATTGTAATTCTAACAATTTACCAAAAATCGTATATTTATTGATTTACAAAAAAATAGTAAAAACCCACTAAATCTACCCCTTAAAACAAGAAAATAAAGTAATAATTGCCGAAATAGCAATAGTGTCATGGAAAACCTACTAGGTTTGACTATTACTAATTTTATAAGCCACCATTAAAACGTGTTCTACACCTGCTATCGAGAAACTAATTTCAACAGTGTATTAAGCGTCACAAATAACCCCAATTTACAAAGATTTAAGCATTCTGAAAGCAACAAATTTTTGACTTTAAAATATTGTCGCGAAAGTAGAGAATTGTAATTCTAGCAATTTACCAAAAATCTTATATTTATTGATTTGCTAAAAAAATAGTAAAAACCCACTAAATCAAGCCCTTAGAACATAAAAATAAAGTAATAATTGCCGAAATAGCAATAGTTTCATGAAAAACCTACTAGGTTTGACTATTACTAATTTTATAAGCCACCATTAAAACGTGTTCTATACCTGCTATCGAGAAACTAATTTCAACAGTGTATTAAGCGTCCCAAGAAACCCAATTTACAAAGATTTAAGCATTCTGAAAGCAACAAATTTTTGACTTCAAAATATTGTCGCGGAAGTAGAGAATTGTAATTTTAGCAATTTATCAAAAATCGTTTATTTATTGATTTGCGAAAAAATAGTGTAAACCCACTAAATCTACTTCTTAAAACACGAAAATAAAGTAAAAATTGCCGAAATAGCAATAGTTTCACGGAAAGCATACTAGGTTTGACTATTACTAATTTTATTAGCCACCAATAAAACGTGTTATATACCAGCTATCGAGAAACTAATTTCGACAGTGTATTCAGCGTCTTAAATAACCCATTTTTACAAAGTTTTTAGCATTCTGGAAGTAACAAATTTTTGACTTTAAAATATTGTCGCGAAAGTAGAGAATTGAAATTCTAGCAATTAACCAAAAATCGTATATTTATTGATTTGCAGAAAAAATAGTGAAAACCCACTAAATCTACCCCTTAAAACACGAAAATAAAGTAAAAATTGCTGAAATAGCAATAGTTTCACGTAAAGCATACTAGGTTTGATTATTACTAATTTTATTAGCCACCATTAAAACGTGTTCTATACCAGCTATCGAGAAACTAATTTCAACAGTGTATTCAGCGTCTTAAATAACCCCTATTTACAAAGATTTAAGCATTCTGAAAGCATCAAATTTTTTACTTCAAAATATTGTCGCAAAAGTAGCGAATTGTAATTCTAGTAATTTATCAAAAATCGTTTATTTATTGATTTGCAAAAAAAATAGTGTAAACCCACTAAATCTACTCCTTAGAACACGAAAATAAAGTTATAATTGCCGAAATAGCAATAGTTTCACGGAAAGCATACTAGGTGTGATTATTACTAATTTTATTAGCCACCATTAAAACGTGTTCTATACCAGCTATCGAGAAACTTATTTCAACAGTGTATTCAGAGTCTTAAATAACCCCTATTTACAAAGATTTAAGCATTCTCAAAGCAACAAATTTTTGACTTCAAAATATTGTCGCGGAAGTAAAGAATTGTAATTCTAGCAATTTATCAAAAATCGTTTATTTATTGATTTGCAAAAAAAATAGTGTAAACCCACTAAATCTACCCCTTAGAACACGAAAATAAAGTTATAATTGCCGAAATAGCAATAGTTTCACGGAAAGCATACTAGGTTTGGTAATTACTAAATTTATTAGCCACCATTAAAACGTGTTCTATACCAGCTATCGAGAAACTAATTTTAACAGTGTATTAGGCGTCTTAAATAAACCCTATTTACAAAGATTTAAGCATTTTGAAAGCAACAAATTTTTGACTTCAAAATATTGTCGCGGAAGTAGAGAATTGTAATTCTAGCAATTTATCAAAAATCGTATATTTATTGATTTGCAAAAAAAATAGTGAAAACCTACTAAATCTACCCCTTAGATCACGAAAATAAAGTAATAATTGCCGAAATAGCGATAGTTTTACGGAAAGCATACTAGGTTTGGTTATTACTAATTTTATAAGCCACAATTAAAACGTGTTCTATACCTGCTATCGGAAAACTAATTTAAATAGTGTATTCAGTGTCTTAAATAACCCCTACTTACAAGGTTTCTAGCATTCTGGAAGCAACAAATTTTTGATTTTAAAATATTGTCGCAAAAGTAGATAATTGTAATTTTAGCCAGTTACCAAAAATCTTATGTTTATTGATTTACAAAAAAAAGTGTAAACCCACTACATCTAACCCTTGAAACACAAAAATGAAGTAATAATTGCCGAAATAGCAATAGTTTCACAGTAGGTTTGACTATTACTAATTTTATTAGCCACCATTAAAACGTGTTCTATACCTGCTATCGAGAAACTGATTTCAACAGTGTATTAAGCGTCTTAAATAACCCCCACTTACAAAGTTTCTAGCATTCTGGAAGCAACAAATTTTTGACTTTAAAATATTGTAGCGAAAGTAGAGAATTTTAATTCTAGCAATTTAACAAAAATCGTATATTTATTGATTGGCAAAAAAATAGTGAAAACCCACTAAATCTACCCCTTAGAACAAGAAAATAAAGTAATAATTGCCGAAATAGCAAAAGTTTCATGGAAAACCTACAAGGTTTGACTATTACTAATTTTATAAGCCACCATTTAAACGTGTTCCACACCTCCTATCGAGAATCTAATTTCAACAGTGTATTTAGCGTCACAAATAACCCCAATTTACAAAGATTTAAGCATTCTGAAAGCAACAAATTTTTGACTTTAAAATATTGTCGCAAAAGTAGAGAATTGTAATTCTAGCAATTTACCAAAAATCGTATATTTATTGATTTGCAAAAAAATAGTGAAAACCCACTAAATCTAGCCCTTAGAACACAAAAATAAAGTAATAATTGCCGAAATAGCAATAGTTTCATGAAAAACCTACTAGGTTTGACTATTACTAATTTTATAAGCCACCATTAAAACGTGTTCTATACCTGCTATCGAGAAACTAATTTCAACAGTGTATTTAGCGTCCCAAGAACCCCAATTAACAAAGATTAAAGCATTCTGAAAGCAACAAATATTTGATTTTAAAATATTGTCGCGAAAGTAGAGAATTGTAATTCTAGCCAGTTACCAAAAATCGTATATTTATTGATTTACAAAAAAAAAGTATAAACTCACTAAATCTAACCCTTAGAACACAAAAATAAAGTAATAATTGCCGAAATAGCAATAGTTTCACGGAAAGCATACTAGGTTTAATTATTATTAATTTTATTAACCATCATTAAAACGTGTTCTATACCTGCTATCAGGAAACTAATTTCAACTGTGTATTCAGCGTCTCAAATTACCCCTATTTACAAAGACTTAAGCATTCTGAAAGCAACAAATTTTTGACTTTAAAATATTGTCGCGAAAGTGGAGAATTGTAATTCTAGCAATTTATCAAAAATCGTATATTTATTGATTTACAAAAAAAAGTGTAAACCCACTACATCTTACCCTTGAAACACGAAAATAAAGTAATAATTGCCGAAATAGCAATAGTTTCACTGAAAGCATACTAGGTTTGACTATTACTAATTTTATTAGCCACCATTAAAACGTGTTCTATACCTGCTATCGAGAAACTGATTTTAACAGTGTATTTAGCGTCTTAAATAACCCATTTTTACAAAGTTTCTAGCATTCTGAAAGTAACAAATTTTTGACTTTAAAATATTGTCGCGAAAGTAGAGAATTGGAATTCTAGCAATTTACCAAAAATCGTATATTTATTTATTTGCAAAAAAAATAGTAAAAACCTACTAAATCTACCCCTTAGATCACGAAAATAAAGTAATAATTGCCGAAATAGCGATAGTTTCACGGAAAGCATACTAGGTTTGGTTATTACTAATTTTATAAGCCACAATTAAAACGTGTTCTATACCTGCTATCGAGAAACTAATTTTAACAGTGTATTAAGCGTCTTAAATAACCCCTATTTACAAAGATTTAAGCATTCTGAAAGCAACAAATTTTTGACTTCAAAATATTGTCGCGGAAGTAGAGAATTGTAATTCTAGCAATTTATCAAAAATCGTATATTTATTGATTTGCAAAAAAAATAGTGAAAACCTACTAAATCTACCCCTTAGATCACGAAAATAAAGTAATAATTGCCGAAATAGCGATAGTTTCACGGAAAGCATACTAGGTTTGGTTATTACTAATTTTATAAGCCACAATTAAAACGCGTTCTATACCTGCTATCGGAAAACTAATTTAAATAGTGTATTCAGTGTCTTAAATAACCCCTACTTACAAGGTTTCTAGCATTCTGGAAGCAACAAATTTTTGATTTTAAAATATTGTCGCAAAAGTAGATAATTGTAATTTTAGCCAGTTACCAAAAATCTTATGTTTATTGATTTACAAAAAAAAAGTGTAAACCCACTACATCTAACCCTTGAAACACGAAAATGAAGTAATAATTGCCGAAATAGCATTAGTTTCACAGTAGGTTTGACTATTACTAATTTTATTAGCCACCATTAAAACGTGTTCTATACCTGCTATCAAGAAACTGATTTCAACAGTGTATTAAGCGTCTTAAATAACCCCCACTTACAAAGTTTCTAGCATTCTGGAAGCAACAAATTTTTGACTTTAAAATATTGTAGCGAAAGTAGAGAATTTTAATTCTAGCAATTTAACAAAAATCGTATATTTATTGATTGGCAAAAAAATAGTGAAAACCCACTAAATCTACCCCTTAGAACAAGAAAATAAAGTAATAATTGCCGAAATAGCAAAAGTTTCATGGAAAACCTACAAGGTTTGACTATTACTAATTTTATAAGCCACCGTTAAAACGTGTTCCACACCTGCTATCGAGAATCTAATTTCAACAGTGTATTTAGCGTCACAAATAACCCCAATTTACAAAGATTTAAGCATTCTGAAAGCAACAAATTTTTGACTTTAAAATATTGTCGCAAAAGTAGAGAATTGTAATTCTAGCAATTTACCAAAAATCGTATATTTATTGATTTGCAAAAAAATAGTGAAAACCCACTAAATCTAGCCCTTAGAACACAAAAATAAAGTAATAATTGCCGAAATAGCAATAGTTTTATGAAAAACCTACTAGGTTTGACTATTACTAATTTTATAAGCCACCATTAAAACGTGTTCTATACCTGCTATCGAGAAACTAATTTCAACAGTGTATTTAGCGTCCCAAGAACCCCAATTAACAAAGATTAAAGCATTCTGAAAGCAACAAATATTTGATTTTAAAATATTGTCGCGAAAGTAGAGAATTGTAATTCTAGCCAGTTACCAAAAATCGTATATTTATTGATTTACAAAAAAAAAGTATAAACTCACTAAATCTAACCCTTAGAACACAAAAATAAAGTAATAATTGCCGAAATAGCAATAGTTTCACGGAAAGCATACTAGGTTTATTTATTATTAATTTTATTAACCATCATTAAAACGTGTTCTATACCTGCTATCAGGAAACTAATTTCAACTGTGTATTCAGCGTCTTAAATAACCCATATTTACAAAGTTTCAAAAATTCTGGAAGCAATAAATTTTTTACTTTAAAATATTGTCGCGAAAGTAGAGAATTGGAATTCTAGCAATTTACCAAAAATCATATATTTAATAATTTGCAAAAAAATAGTGTAAACCCACTAAATCAACCCTTTATAAAACGAAAATAAAGTAATAATTGCCGAAATAGCAATAGTTTCACAGAAAGCGTACTAGGTTTGATTATATCTAATTTTATTAGCCACCATTAAATCGTGTTCTAAACCTGCTATCGAAAAACTAATTTCAACAGTGTATTCAGCGTCTCAAATAACCCCTATTTACAAAGATTTAAATATCATGAAAGCAACAAATTTTTGTCTTCAAAATATTGTTGCGAAAGTAGAAAATTGTAATTCTAATAATTTACCAAAAATCGTTTTTTTATTGATTTGCAAAAAATAATAGTGAAAACCCACTAAATATACCACTTAGAACATGAAAATAAAGTAATAATTGCCGAAATAGCAATAGTTTTATGGAAAACATACTAGGTTTGACTATTACTAATTTTATTAGCCACCATTAAAACGTGTTTTATACCTGCTATCGAGAAACTGATTTTAACAGTGTATTGAGCGTCTTAAATAACCCCTACTTACAAAGTTTCTAGCATTCTGAAAGCAACAAATTTTTGACTTCAAATTATTGTTACGAAAGTAGAAAATTGTAATTCTAGCAATTTATCAAAAATCGTATTTTTATTGATTTGCAAAAAACATAGTGTAAACCCACTAAATCTACCCCTTAGAACACAAAAATAAAGTAATAATTGCCCAAATAGCGATACTTTCACGGAAAGCATACTAGGTTTGGTTATTACTAATTTTATTAGCCACCATTAAAACGTGTTCTATACCTGCTATCGAGAAACTAATTTTAACTGTGTATTAAGCGTCTCAAAAAACCCCTATTTACAAAGACTTAAGCATTCTGAAAGCAACAAATTTTTGACTTTAAAATATTGTCGCGAAATTAGCGAATTATTCTAGCAATTAATCAAAAATCGTATATTTATTGATTTGCAAAAAAAATAGTGTAAACCCACTAAATATACTGCTTAGAAAACGAAAATAAAGTTATAATTGCCGAAATAGCAATAGTTTCACAGAAAGCATACTAGGTTTGGTTATTACTAATTTTATTAGCCACCATTAAAACGTGTTCTATACCTGCTATCGGGAAATTAATTTTAAAAGTGTATTTAGCGTCTTAAATAACCAATTTTTGCAAAGTTTCTAGCATTTTGGAAGCAACAAATTTTTGACTTTAATATATTGTCGCGAAATTAGCGAATTGTAATTTTAGCAATTAATCAAAAATTGTATATTAATTGATTTGCAAAAAAAATAGTGAAAACCTTTTAAATCTACCCCTTAGAACACGAAAATAAAGTAATAATTGCCGAAATAGCAATGGTTTCACGGAAATCATACTAGGTTTGACTATTACTAATTTTATTAGCCACCATTAAAACGTGTTCTATACCAGCTATTAAGAAACTAATTTTAAAAGTAAATTCAGCGTCTTAAACAACCCATATTTACATAGTTTCAAGCATTCTGGAAGCAACAAATTTTTTACTTTAAAATATTGTCGCGAAAGTAGAGAATTGATATTCTAGCAATTTACCAATAATCGTATATTAATTAATTTGCAAAAAAATAGTGTAAACTCACTAAGTCAACCCTTTAAAACACGAAAATAAAGTAATAATTGCCGAAATAGCAATAGTTTCACCGAAAGCGTACTAGGTTTGATTATTTCTAATTTTATTAGCCACCATTAAATCGTGTTCTATACCTGCTATCGAAAAACTAATTTCAACAGTGTATTCAGCGTCTCAAATAACCCCTATTTACAAAGATTTAAGTATTATAAAAGCAACAAATTTTTGACTTCAAAATATTGTTGCGAAAGTAGAGAATTGTAATTCGAGTAATTTACCAAAAATCGTATATTTATTGATTTGCAAAAAATAATAGTGAAAACCCACTAAATATACCCCTTAAAACATTAAAATAAAGAAATTATTGCCGAAATAGCAATATTTTCATTGAAAACATACTAGGTTTGACTAATACTAATTTTATTAGCCACCATTAAAACGTGTTCTATACCTGCTATCGAGAAACTGATTTCAACAATGTATTGAGCGTCTTAAATAACCCCTACTTACAAAGTTTCTAGCATTCTGGAAGCAACAAATTTTTTACTTGAAAATATTGTCGCGAAAGTAGAGAATTGGAATTCTAGCAATTTAGCAAAAATCGTATATTTATTGATTTGCAAAAAAAAATAGTGTAAACCAACTAAATCTACCCCTTTAAACACGAAAATAAAGTAATAATTGCCGAAATAGCAATAGTTTCACGGAAAGCATACTAGGTTTGGTTATTATTAATTTTATTAAACATCTTTAAAACGTGTTCTATACCTGCTATCGAGAAACTAATTTTAACAATGTATTAAGCGTCTCAAATAACCCCTATTTACAAAGATTTAAGCATTCTGAAAGCAACAAATTTTTGACTTCAAAATATTGTCGCGGAAGTAGAGAATTGTAATTCTAGCAATTTATCAAAAATCGTATATTTATTGATTTGCAAAAAAAATAGTGAAAACCTACTAAATCTACCCCTTAGATCACGAAAATAAAGTAATAATTGCCGAAATAGCGATAGTTTCACGGAAAGCATACTAGGTTTGGTTATTACTAATTTTATAAGCCACAATTAAAACGCGTTCTATACCTGCTATCGGAAAACTAATTTAAATAGTGTATTCAGTGTCTTAAATAACCCCTACTTACAAGGTTTCTAGCATTCTGGAAGCAACAAATTTTTGATTTTAAAATATTGTCGCAAAAGTAGATAATTGTAATTTTAGCCAGTTACCAAAAATCTTATGTTTATTGATTTACAAAAAAAAGTGTAAACCCACTACATCTAACCCTTGAAACACGAAAATGAAGTAATAATTGCCGAAATAGCAATAGTTTCACAGTAGGTTTGACTATTACTAATTTTATTAGCCACCATTAAAACGTGTTCTATACCTGCTATCGAGAAACTGATTTCAACAGTGTATTAAGCGTCTTAAATAACCCCCACTTACAAAGTTTCTAGCATTCTGGAAGCAACAAATTTTTGACTTTAAAATATTGTAGCGAAAGTAGAGAATTTTAATTCTAGCAATTTAACAAAAATCGTATATTTATTGATTGGCAAAAAAATAGTGAAAACCCACTAAATCTACCCCTTAGAACAAGAAAATAAAGTAATAATTGCCGAAATAGCAAAAGTTTCATGGAAAACCTACAAGGTTTGACTATTACTAATTTTATAAGCCACCGTTAAAACGTGTTCCACACCTGCTATCGAGAATCTAATTTCAACAGTGTATTTAGCGTCACAAATAACCCCAATTTACAAAGATTTAAGCATTCTGAAAGCAACAAATTTTTGACTTTAAAATATTGTCGCAAAAGTAGAGAATTGTAATTCTAGCAATTTACCAAAAATCGTATATTTATTGATTTGCAAAAAAATAGTGAAAACCCACTAAATCTAGCCCTTAGAACACAAAAATAAAGTAATAATTGCCGAAATAGCAATAGTTTTATGAAAAACCTACTAGGTTTGACTATTACTAATTTTATAAGCCACCATTAAAACGTGTTCTATACCTGCTATCGAGAAACTAATTTCAACAGTGTATTTAGCGTCCCAAGAACCCCAATTAACAAAGATTAAAGCATTCTGAAAGCAACAAATATTTGATTTTAAAATATTGTCGCGAAAGTAGAGAATTGTAATTCTAGCCAGTTACCAAAAATCGTATATTTATTGATTTACAAAAAAAGTATAAACTCACTAAATCTAACCCTTAGAACACAAAAATAAAGTAATAATTGCCGAAATAGCAATAGTTTCACGGAAAGCATACTAGGTTTATTTATTATTAATTTTATTAACCATCATTAAAACGTGTTCTATACCTGCTATCAGGAAACTAATTTCAACTGTGTATTCAGCGTCTTAAATAACCCATATTTACAAAGTTTCAAAAATTCTGGAAGCAATAAATTTTTTACTTTAAAATATTGTCGCGAAAGTAGAGAATTGGAATTCTAGCAATTTACCAAAAATCGTATATTTAATAATTTGCAAAAAAATAGTGTAAACCCACTAAATCAACCCTTTATAAAACGAAAATAAAGTAATAATTGCCGAAATAGCAATAGTTTCACAGAAAGCGTACTAGGTTTGATTATATCTAATTTTATTAGCCACCATTAAATCGTGTTCTAAACCTGCTATCGAAAAACTAATTTCAACAGTGTATTCAGCGTCTCAAATAACCCCTATTTACAAAGATTTAAATATCATGAAAGCAACAAATTTTTGTCTTCAAAATATTGTTGCGAAAGTAGAAAATTGTAATTCTAATAATTTACCAAAAATCGTTTTTTTATTGATTTGCAAAAAATAATAGTGAAAACCCACTAAATATACCACTTAGAACATGAAAATAAAGTAATAATTGCCGAAATAGCAATAGTTTTATGGAAAACATACTAGGTTTGACTATTACTAATTTTATTAGCCACCATTAAAACGTGTTTTATACCTGCTATCGAGAAACTGATTTTAACAGTGTATTGAGCGTCTTAAATAACCCCTACTTACAAAGTTTCTAGCATTCTGAAAGCAACAAATTTTTGACTTCAAATTATTGTTACGAAAGTAGAAAATTGTAATTCTAGCAATTTATCAAAAATCGTATTTTTATTGATTTGCAAAAAACATAGTGTAAACCCACTAAATCTACCCCTTAGAACACAAAAATAAAGTAATAATTGCCGAAATAGCGATACTTTCACGGAAAGCATACTAGGTTTGGTTATTACTAATTTTATTAGCCACCATTAAAACGTGTTCTATACCTGCTATCGAGAAACTAATTTTAACTGTGTATTAAGCGTCTCAAAAAACCCCTATTTACAAAGACTTAAGCATTCTGAAAGCAACAAATTTTTGACTTTAAAATATTGTCGCGAAATTAGCGAATTATTCTAGCAATTAATCAAAAATCGTATATTTATTGATTTGCAAAAAAAAATAGTGTAAACCCACTAAATATACTGCTTAGAAAACGAAAATAAAGTTATAATTGCCGAAATAGCAATAGTTTCACAGAAAGCATACTAGGTTTGGTTATTACTAATTTTATTAGCCACCATTAAAACGTGTTCTATACCTGCTATCGGGAAATTAATTTTAAAAGTGTATTTAGCGTCTTAAATAACCAATTTTTGCAAAGTTTCTAGCATTTTGGAAGCAACAAATTTTTGACTTTAATATATTGTCGCGAAATTAGCGAATTGTAATTTTAGCAATTAATCAAAAATTGTATATTAATTGATTTGCAAAAAAAAATAGTGAAAACCTTTTAAATCTACCCCTTAGAACACGAAAATAAAGTAATAATTGCCGAAATAGCAATGGTTTCACGGAAATCATACTAGGTTTGACTATTACTAATTTTATTAGCCACCATTAAAACGTGTTCTATACCAGCTATTAAGAAACTAATTTTAAAAGTAAATTCAGCGTCTTAAACAACCCATATTTACATAGTTTCAAGCATTCTGGAAGCAACAAATTTTTTACTTTAAAATATTGTCGCGAAAGTAGAGAATTGATATTCTAGCAATTTACCAATAATCGTATATTAATTAATTTGCAAAAAGATAGTGTAAACTCACTAAGTCAACCCTTTAAAACACGAAAATAAAGTAATAATTGCCGAAATAGCAATAGTTTCACCGAAAGCGTACTAGGTTTGATTATTTCTAATTTTATTAGCCACCATTAAATCGTGTTCTATACCTGCTATCGAAAAACTAATTTCAACAGTGTATTCAGCGTCTCAAATAACCCCTATTTACAAAGATTTAAGTATTATAAAAGCAACAAATTTTTGACTTCAAAATATTGTTGCGAAAGTAGAGAATTGTAATTCGAGTAATTTACCAAAAATCGTATATTTATTGATTTGCAAAAAATAATAGTGAAAACCCACTAAATATACCCCTTAAAACATTAAAATAAAGAAATTATTGCCGAAATAGCAATATTTTCATTGAAAACATACTAGGTTTGACTAATACTAATTTTATTAGCCACCATTAAAACGTGTTCTATACCTGCTATCGAGAAACTGATTTCAACAATGTATTGAGCGTCTTAAATAACCCCTACTTACAAAGTTTCTAGCATTCTGGAAGCAACAAATTTTTTACTTGAAAATATTGTCGCGAAAGTAGAGAATTGGAATTCTAGCAATTTAGCAAAAATCGTATATTTATTGATTTGCAAAAAAAAATAGTGTAAACCAACTAAATCTACCCCGTTAAACACGAAAATAAAGTAATAATTGCCAAAATAGCAATAGTTTCACGGAAAGCATACTAGGTTTGATTATTATTAATTTTATTAAACATCTTTAAAACGTGTTCTATACCTGCTATCGAGAAACTAATTTTAACAATGTATTAAGCGTCTCAAATAACCCCTATTTGCAAAGATTTAAGCATTCTGAAAGCAACAAAATTTTGATTTTAAAATATTGTCGCGAAAGTAGAGAATTGTAATTCTAGCAAGTTACCAAAAATAGTATGGTTATTGATTTACAAAAAAAATAGTGTAAACCCACTAAATCTAACCCTTAGAAAACAAAATTAAAGTAATAATTGCCGAAATAGCAATAGTTTCACGGAAAGCATACTAGGTTTAATTATTATTAATTTTATTAACCATCATTAAAACGTGTTCTATACCTGCTATCAAGAAAATAATTTCAACAGTGCACTTAGCGTCTCAAATAACCCCTACTTACAAAGACTTAAGCATTCTGAAAGCTACAAATTTTTGACTTTAAAATATTGTCGCGAAAGTAGAGAATTGAAATTCTGGCAATTTACCAAAAATCGTATATTTATTGATTTGCAAAAAAAAAAATAGTGTAAACCCACTAAATCTACCCCTTAGAACACGAAAATAAAGTAAAAATTGCCGAAATAGTAATAGTTTCACGAAAAGCCTACTAGGTTTGACTATTACTAATTTTATTAGCCACCATTAATACGTGTTCTATACCTGCTATCGGAAAACTAATTTTAAAAGTGTATTCAGCGTCTTAAACAACCCCTATTTACAAAGATTTAAGCATTCTGAAAGCAACAAATTTTTGACCTCAAAATATTGTTGCGAAAGTAGAGAATTTACCAAATTTACCAAAAATCGTGTATCTATTGATTTGCAAAAAAAATAGTGTGAACCCACTAAATTTACCCCTTAGAACACGAAAATAAAGTCATAATTGCCGAAATAGCAATAGTTTTACGGAAAGCATACTAGGTTTGGTTATTAATCATTTTATTAGCCACCATTAAAACGTGTTCTATACCTGCTATCGAGAAACTAAATTTAAAATTGTATTCAGCGCCTTAAATAACCCATATTTAAAAAGTTTCTAGCATTCTGGGAGCAACAAATTTTTGACTTTAAAATATTGTCGCAAAAGTAGAGAATTGGAATTCTAGCAATTAATCAAAAATCGTATATTTATTGATTTGCAAAAAAAATAGTAAAAACCCACGAAATCCACCCCTTAGAACACAAAAATAAAGTAATAATTGCCGAAATAGCAATAGTTTTACGGAAAGCATACTAGGTTTGACTATTACAAATTTTATTAGCCACCATTAAAACGTGTTCTATACCTGCTATCGAGAAACTGATTTCAACAGTGTAATAAGCGTCTTAAATAACCCCTACTTACAAAGTTTCTAGCATTCTGAAAGCAACAAATTTTTGATTTTAAAATATTGTCGCAAAAGTAGAGAATTGTTATTTTAGCAATTAATCAAAAATCGTATATTTATTGATTTGCAAGAAAAACAGTGTAAACCCACTAAATCTACCCCTTATAACACGAAAATAAAGTTATAATTGCCGAAATAGCAATAGTTTCACGGAAAGCTTACTAGGTTTGATATTACTAATTTTATTAGCCACCATTAAAACGTGTTCTATACCTGCTATCGAGAAACTGATTTCAACAGTATATTGAGCGTCTTAAATACCTACTTACAAAGTTTCTAGCATTCTGAAAGCAACAAATTTTTTACTTGAAAATATTGTCGCGAAAATAGAGAATTGGAATACTAGTAATTTAGCAAAAATCGTATACTTATTCATTGATTTTCAAAAAAAATAGTGTAAACCAACTAAATCTACCACGTAAAACATGAAAATAAAGTAATAATTGCCGAAATAGCAATAGTGTTATGGAAAACCTACTAGGTTTGACTATTACTAATTTTATAAGCCACCATTAAAACGTGTTCTATACCTGCTATCGAGAAACTAATTTCAACAGTGTATTTAGCGTCTCAAATAACCCCTATTTACTTAGATTTAAGCATTCTGAAAGCAACAAATTTTTGACTTTAAAATATTGTCGCGAAAGTAGCGAATTGGAATTCCAGCAATTTACCAAAAGTCGTATATTTATTGATTTGCAAAAAAGGTAGTGTAAACCCACTAAATCTACCCCTTAGAACACGAAAAAAAGTAATAGTTGCCGAAATAGCAATAGTTTCACGGAAAGCCTACTAGGTTTGACTATTACTAATTTTATTAACCACCATTAATACGTGTTCTATACCTGCTATTGAGAAACTAATTTCAACAGTGTATTCAGCGTCCCAAATAACCCTATTTACAAAGATTTATGTATTCTAAAAGCAACAAATTTTTGACCTCAAAATATTGTTGCGAAAGTAGAGAATTTCCCAAATTTACCAAAAATCGTATATCTATTGATTTGCAAAAAAAATAGTATAAACCCACTAAATCTACCCCTTAGAACACGAAAATAAAGTTATAATTGCCGAAATAGCAATAGTTTCACGAAAAGCATACTAGGTTTGGTTATTACTAATTTTATTAGCCACCATTAAAACGTGTTCTATACCTGCTATCGAGAAACTAATTTTAAAAGTGTATTCAGCGTCTTAAATAACCCATATTTAAAAAGTTTCTAGCATTCTGGAAGCAACAAATATTTGACTTTAAAATATTGTCGCGAAAGTAGAGAATTGGAATTCCAGCAATTTACCAAAAATCGTATATTTATTGATTTGCAAAAAAAAATAGTGAAAACCCACTAAATCTACCCCTTAAAACACGAAAATAAAGTAAAAATTGCCGAAATAGTAATAGTTTCACGAAAAGCCTACTAGGTTTGACTATTACTAATTTTATTAGCCACCATTAATACGTGTTCTATACCTGCTATCGGAAAACTAATTTTAAAAGTGTATTTAGCGTCTTAAACAACCCCTATTTACAAAGATTTAAGCATTCTGAAAGCAACAAATTTTTGACCTCAAAATATTGTTGCGAAAGTAGAGAATTGTAATTCTAGCAAGTTACCAAAAATAGTATGGTTATTGATTTACGAAAAAAATAGTGTAAACCCACTAAATCTAACCCTTAGAAAACAAAATTAAAGTAATAATTGCCGAAATAGCAATAGTTTCACGGAAAGCATACTAGGTTTAATTATTATTAATTTTATTAACCATCATTAAAACGTGTTCTATACCTGCTATCAAGAAAATAATTTCAACAGTGCACTTAGCGTCTCAAATAACCCCTACTTACAAAGACTTAAGCATTCTGAAAGCAACAAATTTTTGACTTTAAAATATTGTCGCGAAAGTAGAGAATTGGAATTCTGGCAATTCACCAAAAATCGTATATTTATTGATTTGCAAAAAAAAATAGTGTAAACCCACTAAATCCACCCCTTAGAACACGAAAATAAAGTAAAAATTGCCGAAATAGTAATAGTTTCACGAAAAGCCTACTAGGTTTAACTATTACTAATTTTATTAGCCACCATTAATACGTGTTCTATACCTGCTATCGGAAAACTAATTTTAAAAGTGTATTCAGCGTCTTAAACAACCCCTATTTAAAAAGATTTAAGCATTCTGAAAGCAACAAATTTTTGACCTCAAAATATTGTTGCGAAAGTAGAGAATTTACCAAATTTACCAAAAATCGTATATCTATTGATTTGCAAAAAAAATAGTGTGAACCCACTAAATTTACCCCTTAGAACACGAAAATAAAGTTATAATTGCCGAAATAGCAATAGTTTTACGGAAAGCATACTAGGTTTGGTTATTTTTAATTTTATTAGCCACCATTAAAACGTGTTCTATACCTGCTATCAAGAAACTAATTTTAAAATTGTATTCAGCTTCTTAAATAACCCGTATTTAAAAAGTTTCTAGCATTCTGGGAGCAACAAATTTTTGACTTTAAAATATTGTCGCGAAAGTAGAGAATTGGAATTCTAGCAATTTACCAAAAATCGTATATTTATTGATTTGCAAAAAAATAGTAAAAACCCACTAAATCTACCCCTTAGAACACAAAAATAAAGTAATAATTGCCGAAATAGCAATAGTTTTACGGAAAGCATACTAGGTTTGACTATTACTAATTTTATTAGCCACCATTTAAACGTGTTCTATACCTGCTATCGAGAAACTGATTTCAACAGTGTAATAAGCGTCTTAAATAACCCCTACTTACAAAGTTGCTAGCATTCTGAAAGCAACAAATTTTTGATTTTAAAATATTGTCGCAAAAGTAGAGAATTGTAATTTTAGCAATTAATCAAAAATCGTATATTTATTGATTTGCAAAAAAAAATAGTAAAAACCCACTAAATCTACCCCTTAGAACACGAAAATAAAGTTTTAATTGCCGAAATAGCAATAGTTTCACAGAAAGCTTACTAGGTTTGACTATTACTAAATTTATTAGCCACCATTAAATCGTGTTCCATACTTGCTATCGAAAAACTAATTTCATTAGTGTATTCAGCGTCTCAAATAACCCCTACTTACAAAGATTTAAGTATTCTGAAAGCAACAAATTTTTGACTTAAAATATTGTCGCGAAAGTAGAGAATTGTAATTCTAGCCAGTTATCAAAAATCGTATATTTATTGATTTACAAAACAAAAAAGTAAACCCACTAAATCTAACCCTTAGAACACAAAAATAAAGTAATAATTGCCGAAATAGCAATAGTTTCACGGAAAACATACTAGGTTTAATTATTATTAATTTTATTAACCATCATTAAAACGTGTTCTATACCTGCTATCAAGAAACTAATTTCAACAGTGTATTTAGCGTCTCAAATAACCCCTATTTACAAAGATATAAGCATTCTGAAAGCAACAAATTTTTGACTTTAAAATATTGTCGCGAAATTAGCGAATTGTAATTCTAGCAATTAATCAAAAATTGTATATTTATTGATTTGCAAAAAAATAGTGTAAACCCACTAAATCCACCCCTTAGAACACGAAAATAAAGTTATAATAGCCGAAATAGCAATAGTTTCACAGAAAGCTTACTAGGTTTGATTATTACTAAATTTATTAGCCACCATTAAATCGTGTTCTATACTTGCTATCGAAAAACTAATTTCATCAGTGTATTCAGCGTCTCAAATAACCCCTACTTACAAAGATTTAAGTATTCTGAAAGCAACAAATTTTTGAATTCAAGTTATTGTCGCGAAAATAGAGAATTGGAATTTTAGCAATTTACCAAAAATCGTATATTTATTGTTTTGCAAAAAAAATAGTGTAAACCCACTAAATCTACCCCTTGGAGTACGAAAATAAAGTAATAATTGCCGAAATAGCAATAGTTTCACGGAAAGCATACTAGGTTTGACTATTACTAATTTTATTAGCCACCATTAAAACGTGTTCTATACCTGCTATCGAGAAACTGATTTTAACAGTGTCTTAAGCGTCTTAAATAACTTCTACTTACTAAGTTTCTAGCATTCAGGAAGCAACAAATTTTTGATTTTAAAATATTGTCGCGAAAGTAGAGAATTGTAATTCTAGCCAGTTACCAAAAATCGTATATTTATTGATTTACAAAACAAAAAAGTAAACCCACTAAATCTAACCCTTAGAACACAAAAATAAAGTGATAATTGCCGAAATAGCAATAGTTTCACGGAAAACATACTAGGTTTAATTATTATTAATTTTATTAACCATCATTAAAACGTGTTCTATACCTGCTATCGAGAAACTAATTTCAACAGTGTATTTAGCGTCTCAAATATACTAGGTTTAATTATTATTAATTTTATTAACCATCATTAAAACGTGTTCTATACCTGCTATCGAGAAACTAATTTCAACAGTGTATTTAGCGTCTCAAATAACCCCTATTTACAAAGATTTAAGCATTCTGAAAGCAACAAATTTTTGACTTTAAAATATTGTCGCGAAATTAGCGAATTGTAATTCTAGCAATTAATCAAAAATTGTATATTTATTGATTTGCAAAAAAATAGTGCAAACCCACTAAATTTACCCCTTAGAACACGGAAATAAAGTTATAATTGCCGAAATAGCAATAGTTTCACAGAAAGCTTACTAGGTTTGATTATTACTAAATTTATTAGCCACCATTAAATCGTGTTCTATACTTGCTATCGAAAAACTAATTTCATCAGAGTATTCAGCGTCTCAAATAACCCCTATTTACAAAGATTTAAGTATTCTGAAAGCAACAAATTTTTGAATTCAAAGTATTGTCGCGAAAGTAGAGAATTGGAATTTTAGCAATTTACCAAAAATCGTATATTTATTGTTTTGCAAAAAAAATAGTAAAAACCCACTAAATCTACCCCTTGGAGTACGAAAATAAAGTAATAATTGCCGAAATAGCAATAGTTTCACGGAAAGCATACTAGGTTTGACTATTACTAATTTTATTAGCCACCATTAAAACGTGTTCTATACCTGCTATCGAGAAACTGATTTTAACAGTGTATTAAGCGTCTTAAATAACTTCTACTTACAAAGTTTTTAGCATTCAGGAAGCAACAAATTTTTGATTTTAAAATATTGTCGCGAAAGTAGAGAATTGTAATTCTAGCCAGTTACCAAAAATCGTATATTTATTGATTTACAAAACAAAAAAGTAAACCCACTAAATCTAACCCTTAGAACACAAAAATAAAGTGATAATTGCCGAAATAGCAATAGTTTCACGGAAAACATACTAGGTTTAATTATTATTAATTTTATTAACCATCATTAAAACGTGTTCTATACCTGCTATCGAGAAACTAATTTCAACAGTGTATTTAGCGTCTTAAATAACCCCTATTTACAAAGATTTAAGCATTCTGAAAGCAACAAATTTTTGACTTTAAAATATTGTCGCGAAATTAGCGAATTGTAATTCTAGCAATTAATCAAAAATTGTATATTTATTGATTTGCAAAAAAATAGTGTAAACCCACTAAATCTACCCCTTAGAACACGAAAATAAAGTTATAATTGCCGAAATAGCAATAGTTTCACAGAAAGCTTACTAGGTTTGATTATTACTAAATTTATTAGCCACCATTAAATCGTGTTCTATACTTGCTATCGAAAAACTAATTTCATCAGTGTATTCAGCGTCTCAAATAACCCCTACTTACAAAGATTTAAGTATTCTGAAAGCAACAAATTTTTGAATTCAAAGTATTGTCGCCAAAGTAAAGAATTGGAATTTTAGCAATTTACCAAAAATCGTATATTTATTGATTTGCAAAAAAAATAGTAAACACCCACTAAATCTACCCCTTGGAACACGAAAATAAAGTAATAATTGCCGAAATAGCAATCGTTTCACGGAAAGCATAATAGGATTGACTATTACTAATTTTATTAGCCACCATTAAAACGTGTTCTATATCTGCTATCGAGAAACTGATTTCAACAGTGTATTAAGCGTCTTAAATAACTTCTACTTACAAAGTTTCTAGCATTCAGGAAGCAACAAATTTTTGATTTTAAAATATTGTCGCGAAAGTAGAGAATTGTAATTCTAGCCAGTTACCAAAAATCGTATATTTATTGATTTACAAAACAAAAAGTGTAAACCCACTAAATCTAACCCTTAGAATACAAAAATTAAGTAATATTTGCCGAAATAGCAATAGTTTCACGAAAAACATACTAGGTTTGATAATTATTAATTATTAACCATCATTAAAACGTGTTCTATACCTGCTATCGAGAAACTAATTTCAACAGTGTATTCAGCATCTCAAATAAATGCTAAATGTTTAAAAAATTAAGTAAAAACCCACTATATCTACACCTTAGAACACGAAAATAAAGTAATAATTGCCGAAATAGCAATAGTTTCACGGAAAGCATACTAGGTTTGGTTATTACTAATTTTATTAACCATCATTAAAACGTGTTCTATACCTGCTATTGAGAAACTAATTTCAACAGTGTATTCAGCGTCTCAAATAACCCCTATTTACAAAGATTTAAGTATTCTAAAAGCAACAAATTTTTGAATTCAAAATATTGTTGCGAAAGTAGAGAATTGTAATTCTAGCAATTTACCAAAATTCGTATATTTATTGATTTGGTTTACACTATTTTTTTTGAAAATCAATAAATACTTATTTGGCGTTTAAAAAAAACACTATTTACAAAGTTTTAATCATTTTGGAAGCAACAAATTTTTGACTTAGAAATATTGTCACGAAAGTAGATAATTGGAGATTTTTTTTTTTAAAAACTCTTTATTCAATAATATATTAAAATAAAAGTGTATAAATAAATAAATAAGACAATAAAATAAATATTTTGTTGCAGGTTATAAGCTTAAGTCACCTTGCAGTAACCCATACCTATGCCCCGTTCTTGCTAAAGAGTTCCTTAGCTCTAAAGGTATACTATATCTATAAAACTTTTGAGATAGTCTCTTAACATATTCTTTGATTGTCTCCATCCCCGTTCTCTCGTGTAACCACGTATTTCTAGGGAACCGATCTCTTCTGTTCCACACGATCATTCTAAGGATTTTGTTTTGTATTACCTGTAAGTCGTTATAAAGTTTTAGTGTGGTGTTATAAAAGACCGGACACCCATATAAGAGCGTAGGTCTGATCAGTTGTTTGTATATAAGAAGCTTGTTAGCTTCAGACATGACGCTGTTCTTGTTGATGAGCGGGTAGAGCGCTCCGATGGCTTTATTCGCATTACATATTGAGTGTTTAATATGTAAGTGATGTCTGGCGTTTGGTGCAATAACATAGCCCAAATATTTCAACGCGTTTAAAGGTTGTGTCGTTACGTTATTAATGGTTAATCTATTATAAAGGTAAGTTTTGGCTTTAAACATCCCTGACAGGACCATATACTCGGTTTTGTTTTCATTTAAGGCGAGTTTATTATTATTGAGATACGGTAAAATTTTATTGTTAATAAACATCTCAAGTTTCTGCAGTGCCATGTCTGACGACGTGGCTGTTTGTACCAGAGCTACATCATCCGCATAGAGAGCGGTCAGATGCGTTATGGCTCGCGGGAAGTCACTGGTAAACAGTGAATATAAAAGTGGTGATAATACAGAACCTTGAGGAACCCCGGCTTCTATGTTATATGGGCCTGCTTTGGTGTTTTGAATGTTCACTACAAAGTTTCTACAAGTCAAGTACGAGTGCAAAAGTAATACTAGATAGTCTGATATCTTCAGTTTCAACAGCTTATATATCAGACCCGGAATCCAAACAGAATCGAACGCCTTTCTAATGTCTAATGTTATCATTATCGAGGGTCTCCTCTTTCTGAATCCCGTTCTGCCATAGTCAAGTACTCTGATCAGTTGAGCAACCGTACTGTGTTCCGGTCGGAACCCGTACTGTTCTGATGGGAGTAACTTGAGGTTTACTTCCTCAGACATCAACCTATCTAGTATTACCTTGTCGTATATTTTGGCTATGTTACTTAGTAGAGAAATCGGACGAAAGTTATCGACTTCATTTCTCCCTGTTGCGTCCTTTTTAATCGGTATGACCGTCGCCGTTTTAAATCTCTTCGGGTAATAACCAGAAGATAGAATAATTGATGCATTTGGCAAGCAGTTCAATCAATTTGGGGGGGAGATTTTTGATTAAAATATTGTGAATTTTGTCTGAACCCGGAGCGGTATTTATTTTTAACGTTTTAATAATTTTACAGAGTTCATCTTTTGAAGTAAGTTTGGGTCTTGTTTGGACCTTTCTTTTTAAAAACGAGTCGCATTCAGCAGCAATATTCACATGATATTCGCTGTCCGCGATCGCATTTTGAAAATTATTCTGAAATTGCTCTCCAAAAGCTTCAGCAATCTTGTCAATGTCTGTTAATGTAATTCCATTCTTGGAAATTTTGTTAATCTGTTGCTGTTTATTTGTATACGATCGCACCGTCCTCCAGTAGTTATTAGATGCGGGTTTGATGTTTTTAATGAAGTTTTCCCATTTCTGGTTTCTCCATAAATTAATTTGATAATTAATATCCTTCTGAAGGCGTTGCATCTCGTTCTTGAAGGTGGTGTAGCGTGTCTGTTGCCATCGTTTTCTCTGTCGGTTACGTTCATTGATCATATCCAATATTGCTTCCGGTGGTTCATCAGCATTGTTAGAAACTCTGGTCTTTTTGGTTGTGGAGTCCCTAGCAAGTCCAATTTGACCTATAAGTTCAGTCAGTATGTCATCAAGCTGCTTATTAGTCTCGATTTTCTCTGGGATCTTAACATTTGTGTTTAAGATGTTGCGAAATTTAGCCCAGTTTGTAGTGGAGTAGTTAAACATACTGACTTCTCTCTCAGTTCTAGAATGCTTCAGTGCCACCTTTAGCAATATAGGATCGTGATCAGACGTCAAAGCGTTCAGTGTTACCATGTTTGTGACTCCGTTAAAGTTCTTCACAATTGCAATATCCAATGTACTTGGCGTTTCTCCCGAGAACGGGAAGAAAGTTGGCGCTTCCGTACAAAGAATATTGCAATTGGAATTGTTGCAAAACTTTTGGAGAGCCCTTCCATTGTAATTAGGTGAAGAACAATGGCCATCCCACGCAGGATGTTTGCCATTTAGGTCACCTATTAAGATAACCTTGCCAAATGCATCCATTATATTTTGTAGATCGGGTTGCGTTAGAGAAATATGCGGTGGGTTATAGGCACCGACAATTAACAGATTCTTATTAATTTTCACCGCGATATTCTCAATACTAGTTGTAATATTATTGATCAAGTTGAATTGCATATCCCTTTTGATTAAAAGTAAAAGACCCCCGCCCTTTGTAATTCTATCCTTCCTAAACATACAATAATTTTTGTTTTTGATTTCAAACAAATCAGGTGGATTTAGAAGTGTTTCCGCAAAAAACACAATATCAGGATTGTTTCTTTTAAGAAAATGTTCCACCTGATCTTTTTTCCCTTTTATTCCCCTTATGTTTGAGTATATGATTTTAATACTATGTTTTGTGTGCGACCTGGTTTGATTTAAGTTGAATTTAGAAATTATACTTATCTATGTTCTGCACAAAGCGGTTATAGACCATGAATTTTTCAAGTTTGTTGGACGCTTGCCGCATCTCTTGGATGAGATCCATTACCGCCCTCGTGAGTTCGTCTAAATTTACTAGTTGATTCAGCTCTTTGAACAGCGCATTTAGTTTTGAGAACCCACCTGCGTCGTTCGATTGTATGGTTGGCGAAGCTGCTGTTGGGGCCTCAACTACCGGTCTTGTCGTGTTTGAAGTTCCTGGCAAGGCTGGGAACTGTTGTTCATTATTAATAGTGTACGTTGGTCTGGTTATTTCGATGTATTCCTTGTTATGATTATTCCACGGATTGTTCGTGGGTATGGGAGCTTCCACGAACCTTCTTGGCTGCGATGTTTGTTTAGCTTTAGTTCTTTTGTCCTCCAGGAATTGTAACCTTTTAACATAAACCGGGCAGATCGATGCGTTGGCCGGGTGGTCGCCTTCGCAATTAGCGCATTTGGCCGGTTCATTAGGGCTCTTTGTACATGTTCTTGTTGAGTGATTGCCAGCGCATTTCAGACACACTGGGTTGCGTCCACAATTGGAAGTAGCGTGTCCCCATAATTGGCAGTTGTGACACTGAATTATGGGCTTCTGCTGCTTCCGCAATTCCCAGGAGCCAAACCTCTGAGGACAAATGCATGTGATTTGTCCTCTCTTTTGGTGTAAGTGTGGTAAGGAATGTGTTCCTCCGCCAGTCTTCCTTTCATAGTATCGTGGTCCGCGTCCAATTGCGTGATCTAGTCTAATTGGAGATCTAGCAATTTATCAAAAATCGTAAATCTGTTGATTTGCAAAAAAATAATGTAGACTCACTAAATCGACCCCGTAGAATACAAAAACAAAGTAATAATTATTGGCAAACTAGCGATAGTTTCAACCAAAGCCTACTAGCTTTGATTATTACTAATTTTTTTTAGCCACCATTAAAACGTGCTCTATGCCTACTATCCAAAAACTGATTTCACCAGTGTTTTAATCGTCCCAAAAAAACCCTATTTACAATGTTTCAATCATTTCGGAAATAACAAATTTTTGACTTAAAAATATTGGCGCGAAACTAGAGAATTGAAGTTCTAGCAATTTATCAAAAATCGTATGTATGTTGATTTATAGAAAATAGTGTAGCGACCCAGTAGAATACGAAAATAAAGTAATAATTGTCAAAATAGCGATAGTTTCAACCACAGCCTACTAATTTTTTTAGCCTCCATTAAAAATGCTCTATGCCTACTATCGAAAAACTGATTTTACCAGTGTATTTGGCGTTCCAAAAAAAAACACTATTTACAAAGTTTCAATCATTTTGAAAGCAACAAATTTTTGACTTAAAAATATTGTCGCGAAAGTAGATAATTGAAGATCTAGAAATTTATCAATAATCGTATATTTGTTAATTTGCAAAAAAATAATGTAGAACCACTAAATCGACCCCGTAGAATACAAAAACAAAGTAATAATTGCCGAACTCGCGATAGTTTCAACCAAAGCCTGCTAGGTTTGACTATTACTAATTTTTTTAGCCTTCATTAAAACGTGTTCTATGCCTACTATCGAAAAACTGATTTCAATATCATATCTGTTGATTTGCAAAAAAATAATGTAAACCCACTAAATCGACCTCGTAGAATACACAAACAAAGTAATAATTGTCGAACTAGCGATAGTTTTAACCAAAGCCTACTAGCTTTGACTATTACTAATTTTTTAGCCACCATTAAAACGTGTTCTATTCCTATTATCCAAAAACTGATTTTACGTCTATATTAAGCGTACCAAAAAAACCCTATTTAAAAATTTCAATCATTTTAGAAGCAAATAATTTTTGACTTAAAAATATTGGCGCGAAAATAGAGAATTGGAATTCTAGCAATTTATCAAAAATCCTATGACTGTTGATTTGCAAAAAATAAGTAGTGTAGAACCACTATAGCGACCCAGTAGACTGACAAAATGAAGTAATAATTGCCGAAATAGCGATAGTTTCAACCAAAGCATACTAGGTTTGACTATTACTAGTTTTTTTTAGCCACAATTAAAACGTGTTCTATGCCTACTATCGAAAAACTTATTTCACCAGTGTTTTTAGCGTCCCAAAAAAACCTATTTACCAAGTTACAATCATCTTGAAAGCAAATAATTTTTGACTTAAAAATATTGGAGCAAAAGTAGAGAATTGGAGTTCTAGTAATTTATCAAAAATCGTATGTATGTTAATTTTCAAAAAAATAAGTAGTGTAGAACCACTATAGCGACCCAGTAGAATGAGGAAATGAAGTAGTAATTGCCGAAATAGCAATAGTTTCAACCAAAGCCTACTAATTTTTTAGCTTCCATTAAAACGTGTTCTATGGCTACTATCGAAAAAGTCATTTCACCAGTGTATTAAGCGTCCCAAAAAACCCTATTTACAAAGTTTCAATCATTTCGGAAGCAACAAATTTTTGACTTAAAAATATTGGCGCAAAAGTAGAGAATTGGAATTCTAGTAATTTATCAAAAATCGTATGTAAGTTGATTTGGAGAAAATAGTGTAGCTACCCAGTAGAATACGAAATTAAAGTAGTAATTGCCGAAATAGCGATAGTTTCAACCAAAGCCTACTAATTTTTTTAGCTTCCATTTAAACGTGTTCTATGCCTACTATCGAAAAACTAATTTCACCAGTTTATTTAGCGTTTCAAAAAACCTTATTTACAAAGTTTCAAGCATTTTGCAAGCAACAAATTTTTGACTTAAAAATATTGTCGCGAAAGTAGATAATTGGAGATGTAGCAATTTATCAAAAATCGTATATCTGTTGATTTGCAAAAAAATAATGTAAACCCACTAAATCGACCCCGTAGAATACAACAACAAAGTAATAATTGCCGAACAAGCGATAGTTTCAACCAAAGCCTACTAGGTTTGACTATTACTAATTTTTTAGCCACCATTAAAACGTGCTCTATGCCTACTATCGAAAAACTGATTTTACCAATGTATTAAGCGTTCTAAAAAAACCCTATTTACAAAGTTCTAAGCATTTTGAAAGCAACAAATTTTTGACTTAAAAATATTGGCGCGAAACTAGAGAATTGGAGTTCTAGCAATTTATCAAAAATCGTATGTATGTTGATTTGTACAAAATAGTGTAGCGGCCCAGTAGAATACAAAAATAAAGTAATAATTGCCAAAATAGCGATAGTTTCAACCAAAGCCTACTAATTTATTTAGCCTCCATTAAAAGTGCTCTATGCCTACTATCGAAAAACTGATTTCACCAGTGTATTTGGCGTTCCAAAAAAAACCCTATTTACAAAGTTTTAATCATTTTGAAAGCAACAAATTTTTGACTTAAAAATATTGTCGCGAAAGTAGATAATTGAAGATCTAGAAATTTATCAATAATCGTATATTTGTTAATTTGCAAAAAAATAATGTAGAACCACTAAATCGACCCCGTAGAATACAAAAACAAAGTAATAATTGCCGAACTCGCGATAGTTTCAACCAAAGCCTGCTAGGTTTGACTATTACTAATTTTTTTAGCCTTCATTAAAACGTGTTCTATGCCTACTATCGAAAAACTGATTTCAATATCATATCTGTTGATTTGCAAAAAAATAATGTAAACCCACTAAATCGACCTCGTAGAATACACAAACAAAGTAATAATTGTCGAACTAGCGATAGTTTTAACCAAAGCCTACTAGCTTTGACTATTACTAATTTTTTAGCCACCATTAAAACGTGTTCTATTCCTATTATCCAAAAACTGATTTTACGTCTATATTAAGCGTACCAAAAAAACCCTATTTAAAAATTTCAATCATTTTAGAAGCAAATAATTTTTGACTTAAAAATATTGGCGCGAAAATAGAGAATTGGAATTCTAGCAATTTATCAAAAATCCTATGACTGTTGATTTGCAAAAAATAAGTAGTGTAGAACCACTATAGCGACCCAGTAGACTGACAAAATGAAGTAATAATTGCCGAAATAGCGATAGTTTCAACCAAAGCATACTAGGTTTGACTATTACTAGTTTTTTTTAGCCACAATTAAAACGTGTTCTATGCCTACTATCGAAAAACTTATTTCACCAGTGTTTTTAGCGTCCCAAAAAAACCTATTTACCAAGTTACAATCATCTTGAAAGCAAATAATTTTTGACTTAAAAATATTGGAGCAAAAGTAGAGAATTGGAGTTCTAGTAATTTATCAAAAATCGTATGTATGTTAATTTTCAAAAAAATAAGTAGTGTAGAACCACTATAGCGACCCAGTAGAATGAGGAGATGAAGTAGTAATTGCCGAAATAGCAATAGTTTCAACCAAAGCCTACTAATTTTTTAGCTTCCATTAAAACGTGTTCTATGGCTACTATCGAAAAAGTCATTTCACCAGTGTATTAAGCGTCCCAAAAAACCCTATTTACAAAGTTTCAATCATTTCGGAAGCAACAAATTTTTGACTTAAAAATATTGGCGCAAAAGTAGAGAATTGGAATTCTAGTAATTTATCAAAAATCGTATGTAAGTTGATTTGGAGAAAATAGTGTAGCTACCCAGTAGAATACGAAATTAAAGTAGTAATTGCCGAAATAGCGATAGTTTCAACCAAAGCCTACTAATTTTTTTAGCTTCCATTTAAACGTGTTCTATGCCTACTATCGAAAAACTAATTTCACCAGTTTATTTAGCGTTTCAAAAAACCTTATTTACAAAGTTTCAAGCATTTTGCAAGCAACAAATTTTTGACTTAAAAATATTGTCGCGAAAGTAGATAATTGGAGATGTAGCAATTTATCAAAAATCGTATATCTGTTGATTTGCAAAAAAATAATGTAAACCCACTAAATCGACCCCGTAGAATACAACAACAAAGTAATAATTGCCGAACAAGCGATAGTTTCAACCAAAGCCTACTAGGTTTGACTATTACTAATTTTTTTAGCCACCATTAAAACGTGCTCTATGCCTACTATCGAAAAACTGATTTTACCAATGTATTAAGCGTTCTAAAAAAACCCTATTTACAAAGTTCTAAGCATTTTGAAAGCAACAAATTTTTGACTTAAAAATATTGGCGCGAAACTAGAGAATTGGAGTTCTAGCAATTTATCAAAAATCGTATGTATGTTGATTTGTACAAAATAGTGTAGCGGCCCAGTAGAATACAAAAATAAAGTAATAATTGCCAAAATAGCGATAGTTTCAACCAAAGCCTACTAATTTATTTAGCCTCCATTAAAAGTGCTCTATGCCTACTATCGAAAAACTGATTTCACCAGTGTATTTGGCGTTCCAAAAAAAACCCTATTTACAAAGTTTTAATCATTTTGAAAGCAACAAATTTTTGACTTAAAAATATTGTCGCGAAAGTAGATAATTGAAGATCTAGAAATTTATCAATAATCGTATATTTGTTAATTTGCAAAAAAATAATGTAGAACCACTAAATCGACCCCGTAGAATACAAAAACAAAGTAATAATTGCCGAACTCGCGATAGTTTCAACCAAAGCCTGCTAGGTTTGACTATTACTAATTTTTTTAGCCTTCATTAAAACGTGTTCTATGCCTACTATCGAAAAACTGATTTCAATATCATATCTGTTGTTTTGCAAAAAAATAATGTAGACCCACTAAATCGACCTCGTAGAATACACAAACAAAGTAATAATTGTCGAACTAGCGATAGTTTAAACCAAAGCCTACTAGCTTTGACTATTACTAATTTTTTTAGCCACCATTAAAACGTGTTCTATTCCTATTATCCAAAAACTGATTTTACGTCTGTATTAAGCGTACCAAAAAAACCCTATTTAAAAATTTCAATCATTTTAGAAGCAAATAATTTTTGACTTAAAAATATTGGCGCGAAAATAGAGAATTGGAATTCTAGCAATTTATCAAAAATCGTATGACTGTTGATTTGCAAAAAATAAGTAGTGTAGAACCACTATAGCGACCCAGTAGACTGACAAAATGAAGTAATAATTGCCGAAATAGCGATAGTTTCAACCAAAGCATACTAGGTTTGACTATTACTAGTTTTTTTTAGCCACCATTAAAACGTGTTCTATGCCTACTATCTAAAAACTTAATTCACCAGTATATTTAGCGTCCCAAAAAAACCTATTTACCAAGTTACAATCATCTTGAAAGCAAATAATTTTTGACTTAAAAATATTGGAGCAAAAGTAGAGAATTGGAGTTCTAGTAATTTATTAAAAAACGTATGTATGTTAATTTTCAAAAAAATAAGTAGTGTAGAACCACTATAGAGACCCAGTAGAATGAGGAAATGAAGTAGTAATTGCCGAAATAGCAATAGTTTCAACCAAAGCCTACTAATTTTTTAGCTTCCATTAAAACGTGTTCTATGGCTACTATCGAAAAAGTCATTTCACTAGTGTATTAAGCGTCCCAAAAAACCCTATTTACAAAGTTTCAATCATTTCGGAAGCAACAAATTTTTGACTTAAAAATATTGGCGCAAAAGTAGAGAATTGGAATTCTAGTAATTTATCAAAAATCGTATGTAAGTTGATTTGGAGAAAATAGTGTAGCTACCCAGTAGAATACGAAATTAAAGTAGTAATTGCCGAAATAGCGATAGTTTCAACCAAAGCCTACTATTTTTTTTAGCTTCCATTAAAACGTGTTCTATGCCTACTATCGAAAAACTAATTTCACCAGTTTATTTAGCGTTTCAAAAAACCTTATTTACAAAGTTTCAAGCATTTTGCAAGCAACAAATTTTTGACTTAAAAATATTGTCGCGAAAGTAGATAATTGGATATGTAGCAATTTATCAAAAATCGTATAACTGTTGATTTGCAAAAAAATAATGTAAACCCACTAAATCGACCCCGTAGAATACAACAACAAAGTAATAATTGCCGAACAAGCGATAGTTTCAACCAAAGCCTACTAGGTTTGACTATTACTAATTTTTTAGCCACCATTAAAACGAGATCTATTCCTTTTATCAAAAAACTGATTTTACCACTGTATTATTTTTTTTTTTTTTTTGAGGTGGAAATCCCATTACGGACACCAGGTACATGGTTCTGCCCTTACCTGGTAGTGTGGAGGCTCCCAGCTTGTTGTGCAAGACTGGTATACCCACTAAAACCACCCCTTCGCCAAAGTAGAAACCTATTTGGGACTGCCGTCAGGCATTACTTTGAATAGGTCGGCGGAGTTCGATGTTGTTCTTTACCTTTCTCGGTTTTCTTTCATTTTCGATGATATTATTTCCACGGCCATCTTATTTATTGTCTTCCAGTTCTCTTCGCTTTGCAATATTTTATTAACTAAATTATCTGGTGTCAGTTCTCCTATTTTGTTTTCAGTTTCAGTCCTAATCTCCAACCATCTTTTACAGTTGAAAACCGTGTGTTCTACGCTATCTTCCAAGTTACAGTATTGACATTCGTTTGTCTGGCTGAGTTTGAACCGATATAAGTAAGCCTGGAATCCTCCGTGCCCAGATAAGACCTGGGTTAGGTAAAAATTGACTTCCCCCTCCCCTTTCTATCTGTCCATGGTCTTATATCTTTTATAAGCCTTTGCGTCCAATTGGCTTTTCCATCATTGACTTCCCAAACACGTTGCCATTTTTCCATTATTTGTTTGCGAGCGTCATTTTTTCCCACATTTTCTCTTCGGAGCTTTCTTTCTTCTACCAGCAGGTCTATAGGCGGTGTTCTTGCTAGGACCAGCAGGGCTTTTGTGGATGTTGTCCGGTATGCGCTGACCATTCTTATAGCTGTTCTTCTTTGGACACTTAGAAGTTTATCTCTATATACCTTTTTGTTAATTGCTCTCTGCCATGTGGTAGCACCGTACAGCATTATGGATTCCACTACACTGCACAATATTCTTCTACTGGCCTCTCTCGGGCCTCCTACATTAGGCATAATCCGGCTTATATGTCCTAAAACTTTATCGGCCTTTTTTGCGGTTTCCCGGATATGGTGTCCCATACTAAGATTTCTGTTCAAGTAGATCCCTAGGTACTTGATGCTTTCCTGGCAGTTCATCGTCACATTTTCTATCGAAAAGGTAATATTTTTTATTTTGTATCCTGCTGCAAGAAGAACGGCTTCCGTTTTTTGTGGGGCTAATTTGAGTTTTTTATCTTTTAGCCATTGACTAACTTTTTCCAGTGTCTCGTTGGCCAGAGTCTCCAGATTTTCAGCATCTTTCGCTACAATTAGAATAGCCAGATCATCTGCATATGCTATTAGTTTAACTCCCCTTGGGACAGATTGATTTAAAACGCCATCATAATAGATATTCCATAGTGTTGGACCGAGAACTGACCCCTGCGGGACGCCACATGTGATGCCTTTTTGGCTCCTACCATGAGCTTCCTATCGCTTAGATAGCTAACTATTAGGTTAAAAGTAGGTGGGGCTACCTCTCTCCTCCTAAGTTCTTTTAAAATTCCTTCCCAGGGCGCAGAATTAAATGCATTCTTGATGTCGATGGTTATAAGCATGCATCTTTTTCTCGTTGTTCTTTCGTTTGCAAAATCGGCAATTTCCTGGACCCTTTCTACAGCATCTATCGTTGACCTGCCTTGCCTAAATCCATATTGTTCTGCATGTAGTCCTCCATTCCTCTCAACATCTGTGTCCAGCCTATCTAGGATAAGTCTTTCAAGAAGTTTCCCAAGGACATTTAATAGACAGATAGGGCGATATCCCTTATTTTGGCCAGGTTTGCCTTTCGCGATAAGGACAAGTTTTGCTATTTTCCATTTCTTTGGGAATTCTCCTTTTAGCAGTATTTGGTTCATGATCTTTAAAAATTCGTTTGAATACCTCTCTACAACCGCTTTTATGACTTCAGCCGGGAATCCATCGGGTCCTGGAGCTTTTTTTTTCTTTGATTTTTCCGTTAGCCCTTAATAGTTCGCTTACTGTAAATAACGGTATTTTGTCGGCATCTACGAGCATCCTGTTCCATTTTTTAACCTGGTGAGTTGGAAATAGTATTTTGGAGACTTCAAGCTGTTCCTCATCTGTTATGTCGATATGAGGCGTACTTTTTAACTTTTTACTAACTATTTGGTATCCCTTACCCCAGATATCTAAGTCTACCTCCTCTATAACTTTTTTCCAAGCAATTTGTTTGGCCTCCATAATAGTCTTTTTAAGGTTATCTTTACTCACTTTGTATTCCGTCTGTCGACGACTTTTCTGTTCAGCATTGTTCTTTTTTTTATTTTCTCTTGTCATGTTTCTTCGGGCTCGAATGAATATCCTGCGCTTTTCCGCTACCTCCTCCGTCCACCAATATACAGGTTTCCTCTTACCTTTTACACTTATCTTTCGGAATACTTTATCGCATGCTGCTTCCAATATCTGGTTTAATTCCTCTACTTGTAGGGTTATATCGCCTTTTATTCTTAATTGTCTTCCGAATTCATTTAACAAACTTTGCATGTTTTCCTTGTTGGTTCTCCAGCGTTTCAGCTTAACATCGTTGTCCTTTTTTCTGTCGTCGTTCTCGGATATGTCGTAGACTATGTACGAGTGAAAGCTTAAACTTTCTTGTTCTAATACCCTCCAATTCTTTACTTTTTGAGCTAACTTCTTGGTGCAAAATGTGACGTCAATATACGATTCTGTTCCCCTTCTCACGAATGTTGGTACATTACCTTGATTAAGAACTATCAAATCTTCTTCGCCAAGCCATTCGGCCATTTTCTTTCCCTTTTGATCCTCCCATCTAGAGCCCCATATGTGGGATTTGGCATTGAAATCCCCTCCGACAAGTATCTCTTTATCCTTTCCATGTTTTTTCATGTCTAGTCTTAGGCCGTGTAGAAACTGTTCGAAGCGGGTTGTGTTTATGTTTGGCGAGATGTAACACCCATAGATAATAGCCTGTTTGGTTTCGACCCAGACAAAACCAGGACCACTTCCCATATTTAAAGTTCTTACTGCTCCCAGCACCTTAATTGCTACATCCAAATTTGGTTCCATTATCCATTCACTACCTAGTATTTTCTTTCTATTAGGCTCGGCCATGATAATCATATCTACATTTTCTTCTTCCGCTATTTTATATGTCATATCTGTAGCCTCTCTGCCCCTGTCAACATTTATTTGTAGAACTTTGGTTATTATTGATTATTTCGCACACCTCTCTTCTCCTCCAGCTGCGCTTTTACTAATTTTCTGTATTCCGGGCAGCGTGTTGTTTCTGCCACGTGTCCTTCTTCCTTGCATAAGTAGCACTGTGGCTCATTTTTGCAGTCCTTTTTAAGATGACCCATTTTCCCGCACTTATGGCAAGTACTTTCTCTATCTTCTCCTGTACACTCCTTAGCCTTATGGCCAACCCTATGACATTTGTAACATTTTGGCGGATTTATGATCTCCCTTATCCTCCACCTGTTCCAACCATCTCCAATGACATTTCTGCCGATTAACAGATTGGCCCTGTTTTCCTGGATCGTTATAAAGGCATATTTTACGCCATATCTATTTGCTTTCTCGGACATTTTAATCTGGATATCCGTTTGCGGTTCTCCAAGCTGCATCAGCTCCATATTTATTACCTCTCGAATTTCTTGTTCTTCAACCGTGTCGTCTACATCTAAGATCATGATGGTTTTGTTCTTTTGTCTGATGCTTACGTTAGCGATGTTGTCTAGCTTCTGAGTCAGTTCGTCCTTGAACAGTTGCCTGTTTTTTTCATTGTTATCCTTTATTTGAACGTAAATGTCCCCACTCTCCTTCTTGTTTATCCTTTCAATCATAATCTGTTTAGCATTTACTTCCCTTTTCATGTTTTTTAAGAGGTCAGCATAGGTAGTACCTGTGAGTGGTCTAATTACAATAGTATCCCTATTTTGTTCTCTCGGTTTTTTGGCGGTCTTCCACCAGGTTTTAGTTGTCTTTCCATATAAAGGTATTTTCTTGTTTACCCGTCTGAGTTTGTATTCCAGCATTTTTCTAACGGTTTCTTCTTCCACTTGTTCGCTTGTGATAGATGCCGTATTTACCCCGCCGTTTTTATTTATAAGTCTTATCACTTTTTCTATATTTTCCTCTAGGTTTGCCCTGTCTTCACTTGTCTAACCACCATTTTCCAGTACGATCAGATACATGTATCTGCTGGTGCTGCCCTCCATCTCGTTTTCGTCTCCTATTATTCCGTTGGTGGTCAAGTTGCAGAACATCCTGCCTGCGTCAATGCTTCCCTCTTTTATTGCCCTTTCTAGTTGCGGATTCCTAGCCATGGCTGCCTTTATTATCTTATTTTGTGCAGCCTCTCCTTTATTTATAAAAATTATTAAATCCTCTTGGTCTTCGTCAGTTATTTCACTTTTTTTTAGTTTACAGCATTTATATACGTCCTCAGGCCAGGAGAGGTCAAATAGATCCTTAAGTTCCTTTTCTGACAGATTCTTGTTAATTTCGTTGTCTATTCTAGTTTTAATTTGTTGCTCTACCTCTTCTTCTACCACTGTATTAAGCGTACCAAAAAAACCCTATTTAAAAGTTTCAATCATTTTGGAAGCAAATAAAATTTGACTTAAAAATATTGGCGCGAAAGTATAGAGAATTGGAATTCTAGCAATTTATCAAAAATCGTATGACCGTTGATTTGCAAAAAAATAAGTAGTGTAAAACCACTATAGCGACCCAGTAAATGAAGTAATAAATGCCGAAATAGCGATAGTTTCAACCAAAGCCTACTAATTTTTTAGCCTCCATTAAAAGTATGCCTACTATCGAAAAACTGATTTCACCAGTGTATTTGGCGTTCCAAAAAAAACCCTATTTACAAAGTTTTAATCATTTTGAATGCAACAAATTTTTGACTTAAAAATATTAAAACGTGTTCTATGCATACTACCGAAAAACTGATTTCACCATTGTATTTAGCGTACCAAAAAAACTCCATGTACAAAGTTTTAAGCATTTTGAAAGCAAATAATTTTTGACTAAAAGATATTGTCGCAAAGCAGAGAATTGGAGATCTAGCAATTTATCAAAATTCGTATATCTGTTGATTTGAAAAAAAATTATGTAGACTCACTAAATCGACCCCGTAGAATACAAAAACAAAGTAATAATTGCCGAACTAGCGATAGTTTCAACCAAAGCCTACTAATTTTTTAGCCTCCATTAAAAGTGCTCTATGCCTACTATCGAAAAACTGATTTTACCAGTGTATTTGGCGTTCCAAAAAAAACCCTATTTACAAAGTTTTAATCATTTTGAATGCAACAAATTTTTGACTTAAAAATATTGTCGCGAAAGCAGAGAATTGGAGATCTAGCAATTTATCAAAAATCGTAAATCTGTTGATTTGCAAAAAAATAATGTAGACCCACTAAATCGACCCTGTAGAATACAAAAACAAAGTAATAATTGCCGAACTAGCGATAGTTTCAACCAAAGCCTACTAGGTTTGGCCATTACTTATTTTTTTTAGCCACCATTAAAACGTGTTCTATGCCTACTATCAAAAAGCTGTTTTACCACTGTATTAAGCGTACCAAAAAAACCCTATTTAAAAGTTTTAATCATTTTGGAAGCAAATAATTTTTGACTTAAAAATATTGTCGCGAAAGCAGAGAATTGGAAGTCTAGCAATTTATCAAAAATCGTAAATCTGTTGATTTGCAAAAAAATAATGTAGACCCACTAAATCGACCCTGTAGAATACAAAAAAAAAGTAATAATTGCCGAACTAGCGATATTTTCAACCAAAGCCTACTAGGTTTGACTATTACTAATTTTTTTAGACACCATTAAAACGTGTTCTATTCATATAATCGAAAAACTGATTTTACCACTGTATTAAGCGTACCAAAAAAACCCTATTTAAAAGTTTCAATCATTTTGGAAGCAAATAATTTTTGACTTAAAAATATTGTCGCGAAAGCAGAGAATTGGAAGTCTAGCAATTTATCAAAAATCGTATGTCTGTTGATTTGCAAAAAAATAGTGTAGACCCACTAAATCGACCACGTAGAATACAAAAATAAAGTAATCATTGCCAAACTAGCTATAATTACAACCAAAGCATACTAGGTTTGACTATTACTAGTTTTTTTAGCCACCATTAAAACGTGCTCCATGCCTACTATCGAAAAACTGATTTCACCAGTGTATTTAGCGTTCCAAAAAAAAACCCTATTTACAAAGTTTTAAGCATTTTGAAAGCAACAAAAATATTGGTGCAAAAGTAGAGAATTGGAGTTCTAGTAATTTATCAAAAATCGTATATATGTTGATCTGTAAAAAATAATGTAGTGACGCAGTAGAATACGAAAATGAAGTAATAATTGCCAAAATAGAGATAGTTTCAACCAAAGCCTACTATTTTTTTTAGCCTCCATTAAAACGTGTTATATGGCTACTATCGAAAAACTCATTTCACCAGTGTATTAGGCGTCCCAAAAAAACCCTATTTACAAAGTTTTAATCATTTTGGAAGCAACAAAATTTTGACTTAAAAATATTGTCGCAAAAGTAGATAATTGGAGATCTAGCAATTTATCAAAAATCGTATATCTGTTGATTTGCAAAAAAATAGTGTAGACCCACTAAATCGACCCCGTAGAATACGAAAATGAAGTAATAATTGCCGAACTAGCGATAGTTTCAACCAAAGCCTACTAGGTTTGACTATTAGTAATTTTTTTGTGGCCACCATTAAAACGTGTTCTATGCCAACTATCGAAAAACTTATTTTACCAGAGTATTTAGCGTCACAAAAAAACCCTATTTATAAAGTTTCGATTATTTTGGAACAAATAATTTCTGACTAAAAGATATTGTCGCAAAGCAGAGAATTGGAGATCTAGCAATTTATCAAAAATCGTAAATCTGTTGATTTGCAAAAAAATAATGTAGACCCACTAAATCCACCCTGTAGAATACAAAAACAAAGTAATAATTGTCGAACTAGCAATAGTTTCAACCAAAGCCTACTAGGTTTGACTATTACTATTTTTTTTTAGCCACCAATAAAACATGTTCTATGCATACTGTCGAAAAACTGATTTCACCATTGTATTAAGCGTACCAAAAAAACTCTATTTACAAAAGTTTTAAGCATTTTGAAAGCAAATAATTTTTGAATAAAAGATATTGTCGCAAAGCAGAGAATTGGAGATCTAGCAATTTATCAAAATTCGTAAATCTGTTGATTTGCAAAAAAATAATGTAGACCCACTAAATCGACCCCGTAGAATACAAAAACAAAGTAATAATTGCCGAACTAGCAAAAGTTTCAACCAAAGCCTACTAGGTTTGACTATTACTATTTTTTTTTTAGCCACCAATAAAACATGTTCTATGCCTACTATAAAAACTGATTTCACCAGTGTATTTAGCGTTCCAAAAAAACCCTATTTGCTAAGTTTAAAGCAATGTGAAAGCAACAAATGCATTCTATCGATAAACTGATTTTACCAGTATATTAAGCGTTCCAAAAAAACCATATTTACAAAGTTTTAAGCATTTTGAAAGCAACAAATTTTTGTCTTAAATTTGTTGACGCGAAAGTAGAGAATTGAAGTTCTAGCAATTTATCAAAAATCGTATGTATGTTAATTTGTAAAAAATAGTGTAGCGACCTAGTAGAATACGAAAATGAAGTAATAATTGCCGACATAGCGATAGTTTCAACCAAAGCCTACCAGGTTTGACTGTTACTAATTTTTTTAGCCATTAAAACGTGTTTATTGCCTACTATCGAAAAACTTATTTCACCAGTGTATTCAGCGTCCCAAAAAAACCCTATTTACAAAGTTTCAATCATTTTGGAAGCAAATAATTTTTGACTTAAAAATATTGGCGGGAAAGTAGAGAATTGAAGTTCTAGCAATTTATCAAAAATCGTATGACTGTTGATTTTTAAAAAAATAAGTATTGTAGTCCCACTAAATCGACCTCTTTTAATACGAAAATAAAGTAATAATTGCCGAACTAGCTATAGTTTCAACCAAAGCCTGCTAGGTTTGACTATTACTAATTTTTTTAGCCACCATTACAACGTGCTCTATGCCTACTATCGAAAAACTGATTTCACCAGTGTATTTAGCGTTCCAAAAAAACCATATTTACAAATTTTTAAGCATTTTGAAAGCAACAAATTTTTGACTTAAAAATATTGGCGCAAAAGTAGAGAATTGGAGTTCTAGTAATTTATCAAAAATCGTATATATTGTAACGTAATTAAATGGCCTTAGAAAATTAAAATATTTAACAAGAAAATCTTAGTAATTAATTAGAGGAAGGGTAGTTTATTTAAAATTTAAACAGATAAAGAAAAGTAATAAAATTTAAATTTTATTTACATAAATTAAAATTGTCAACTAATCACCTGATACATAATATAAGATTTAATAATATAAGATTTACCATACAGATGAGTAGGTTGATGGTTTCTATGTATTATCTAAATGTGTATTCATGGTGCCTATAACAAATTATTCAAAATTAGTACTTATAGAATTTCACTGAAATTTTGCTCACATCTAATTATACAATCTGAAAAATAAAAAAAAATAAACAAATAATGGGGTTATGGAATAAATGACAGTGACAACAATTGTCACCTGATATAGGGTAGCTTCCAAAGAGATGTTTTGATATGTCAACTATGACAGAAGAAAAAAGTTAACGTAATTTAGATGAATTAAATAATAATAGATGAGACACAAACAATTCAATTTAGAAATATAAGATGTAATGTTTCCTATTCTCAAAGCAAAGCTTTATTAGATATTATTAAATTTATTTATAAACAACCATAAGGTCAATTTGATTGGACAATGAATGATATAAGAATAATTAGAGATATAGAGGGCGAATTTTAATATAAGAAAAGAAAAAAAAAAGGAAAATCGGAGTTGTTATTGATTTTTGAAAAAGAGTTAGTAAGTTTTTGGTTTTTTTGAGAATAAAAGGTTTTTTTGTTAAGAAAAGTTGCTAGAAACAGATAAATCAAAATCATAAATAAAATTTGTTAAAATTGTGATTAGAAAGTAAAATAGTGATTTGTGACCAGTGAAAGTTACCTTTTACACGTTCTTAAAGTAAAAGATGATCCTGAGTGATCTTCGTAACATCTTGAACCGGATTCCACAAGGTAGGAAGGCGTGAGATTCCCACGAGCAGTCTACCACAGTCTACAAAGCAATATAAAGGTATTCATATTGTTTTAAAACTTTGAGACAGTATCAATCACTACTAGAAGAAGTATAAAAAAGGTATTTAATGAATTTTTTGTTAAATAAACTTACCAGTGCGTGAGAAACGAAATTTTCAATAACGTTGAGTAATCTATCGTCCATTTTGTGTAACTGTAATTATAGAAAGGACTACCAACTGTAAAACTTAAAACTCACTTATAGTGTAATGTGAGTTGCATACTTAACTGTAATAGGATTAGTTTCATTAGCGTGAATGTGTGATGTATGAAAGAACATTTAAACAATTTGAATTTGTATTTGTATTTGTATAATGAAATATGTGTTTTTTTTTGAAACATTTATGTAATAAAACACTTCATTGAATTTGATTGATCTGTTTTGCATATACTAGTAAATTTAATTAGAAATTTTAATTTTTTGAGCATAATAATAATAATAAAATAAATTAACAATTGATATAGTAATTAAAATAGTAAAATAATAATCAAAATCATAATACATAGAGCCTATGAACCCACAGAACCCTGAAAAAGAGAGACATTATTAGTTTAGTAAATAAAAAGTTATGTTAGTGTCTGTAATAAAATCAATTATTCATATAAATTCATATTCTTTAGAATATTAAAAATCATACATACACAGACAAACATAATATGTTGATCTGTAAAAAATAGTGAAGTGAAGCAGTAGAATACGAAAATGAAGTAATAATTGCCAAAATAGCGATAGTTTCAACCAAAGCCTACTAATTTTTTTAGCCTCTATTAAAACGTGCAATATGTCTACTATCGAAAAACTGATTTCACCAGTGTATTTAGCGTTCCAAAAAAACCCCATTTGCAAAGTTTTAAGCATTTTGAAAGCAACAAATTTTTGACTTAAAAATATTGGCGCAAAAGTAGAGAATTGGAGTTCTAGAAATTTATCAAAAATCGTATGTATGTTAATTTGTAAAAAATAGTGTAGCGACCCAGTAGAATACGAAAATAAAGTAATAATTGCCGAAATAGCGATAACTTTAACCAAAGCCTACTACTTTTTTTAGCTTCCATTAAAACGTGTTTAATGCCTACTATCGAAAAACTGATATCACCAGTGTATTAAGCGTTCCAAAAAACCTTATTTACAAAGTTTCAAGCATTTTGTAAGAAATAAATATTTGACTTAAAAATATTGGCGCGAAACTAGAGAATTGGAGATCTAGCAATTTATCAAAAATCGTATGACTGTTGATTTTCAAAAAAATAAGTAATGTAGAACCACTATAGCGACCTAGTAGAATGAGGAAATGAAGTAATAATTGCCGATATAGCAATAGTTTCAACCAAAGCCTAATAGGTTTGACTATTACTAATTTTTTTAGCCACTATTAAAACGTGTTCTATGCCTACTATTAAAAAACTTATGTTACCAGTGTATTTAGCGTCCTAAAAAAACCCTATTTACAAAGTTTTAATCATTTTGAAAGCAAATAATTTTTACTTAAAAATATTGTCGCAAAAGCAGAGAATTGGAAGTCTAGCAATTTATCAAAAATCGTATGTCTGTTAATTTGTAAAAAAATAGTGTAGACCCACTAAATCGACCCCATAGAATACAAAAATAAAGTAATAATTGCCGAACTAGCTATAGTTTCAACCAAAGCCTGCTAGGTTTGACTATTACTAATTTTTTTAGCCACCATTAAAACGTGCTCTATGCCTACTATCAAAAAACTGATTTCACCAGTGTATTTATCGTTATAAAAAAAACCATATTTACAAATTTTTAAGCATTTTGAAAGCTTTGACTTAAAAATATTGGCGCAAAAGTAGAGAATTGGAGTTCTAGTAATTTATCAAAAATCGTATATATGTTGATCTGTAAAAAATAGTGTAGTGACGCAGTGGAATACGAAAATAAAGTAATAATTGCCAAAATAGCGATAGTTTCAACCAAAGCCTACTATTTTTTTTAGCCTCCATTAAAACGTGTTCTATGCCTACTATCGAAAAACTTATTTTACCGGTGTATTTAGCGTCCCAAAAAAATCCTATTTACAAAGTTTCAATCATTTTGGAAGCAACAAATTTTTGAGTTTAAAAGTATTGTCGCGAAAGTAGATAATTGGAGATCTAGCAATTTATCAAAAGTCGTATATTTGTTGATTTGCAAAAAAATAATGTAGACCCACTAAATTGACCCCGTAGAATACAAAAACAAAGTAATAATTGCCGAACTAGCGATAGTTTCAACCAAAGCCTACTAGGTTTGACTATTACTAATTTTATTAGCCACCATTAAAACGTGTTCTATACCTGTTATCGAGAAACTGATTTCAACATTGTATTGAGCGTCTTAAATAAACCCTACTTACAAAGTTGCTAGCATTCTGGAAGCAACAAACTTTTTACTTGAAAATATTGTCGCGAAAGTAGAGAATTGCAATTCTAGGAATTAATCAAAAACCGTATATTTATTGATTTGCAAAATTAATAGTGTGAACCTACTAAATCTACCCCGTAGAACACAAAAATAAAGTAATAATTGCCGAAATAGCAATATTTTCATGGAAAACCTACTAGTTTTGACTATTACTAATTTTATGAGCCACCATTAAAACGTGTTCTTTACCTGCTATCGAGAAACTGATTTCAACAGTATATTGATCGTCTGAAATAACCCCTACTTACAAAGAAACAATCACTTTAAATCAATTTAAACCGGATAAATGACGAATATATCGGAGTGATCTAAAACTTGCCATATTTCATTGCCGAAATAGCAATAGTTTCACGGAAAGCATACTAGGTTTGATTATTACTAATTTTATTAGCCACCAATAAAACGTGTTCTATACCTGCTATTAAGAAACTAATTTCAACAGTGTATTCAGCGTCTCAAATAACCTCTATTTGCAAAGATTTAAGCATTCTGAAAGCAACAAATTTTGGACTTCAAAATATTGTCGCCAAAGTAGAGAATTGGAATACTAGCAATTTAGCAAAAATCGTATATTTATTGTTTTAAAAAAAAATAGTGTAAACCAACTAAATCTACCACATAGAACATAAAAATACAGTAATAATTGCCGAAATAGCAATAGTTTCATGGAAAACCTACTAGGTTTGACTATTACTAATTTTATGAGCCACCATTAAAACGTGTTCTATACCTGCTATTAAGAAACTAATTTCAACAGTGTATTCAGCGTCTCAAATAACCTCTATTTGCAAAGATTTAAGCATTCTGAAAGCAACAAATTTTGGACTTCAAAATATTGTCGCGAAAGTAGAGAATTGTAATTCTAGCAATTTATCAAAAATTGTATAATTATTGCATACTAGGTTTGACTATTACTAATTTTATTGGCCACCATTAAAACGTGTTCTATACCTGCTATCGAGAAACCAATTTTAACAGTGTATTGAGCATCTTAAATAACCCCTACTTACAAAGTTTCTAGCAATCTGGAAGCAACAAATTTTTTACTTGAAAATATTGTCGCCAAAGTAGAGAATTGGAATTCTAGCAATTTACCAAAAATCGTAAATTTATTGATTTGCAAAAAATAGTGTAAACCCACTAAATCAACCCTTTAGAACACGAAAATAAAGTAATAATTGCCAAAATAGCAATAGTTTCACGGAAAGCGTACTAGGTTTGATTATAACTAATTTTATTAGCCACCATTAAATCGTGTTCTAAACCTGCTATCGAAAAACTAATTTTAAAAGTGTATTCAGCGTCTCAAATAACCCCTATTAACAAAGATTTAAGTATTCTGAAAGCAACAAATTTTTGACTTCAAAATATTGTTGGGAAAGTAGAGAATTGTAATTTTAGCAATTTATCAAAAATTGTATAATTATTGCCTACTAGGTTTGACTATTACTAATTTTATTAGCCACCATTAAAACGTGTTCTATACCTGCTATCGAGAAACTGATTTTAACAGTGTATTGAGCATCTTAAATAACCCCTACTTACAAAGTTTCTAGCAATCTGGAAGCAACAAATTTTTTACTTGAAAATATTGTCGCCAAAGTACAGAATTGGAATACTAGCAATTTAGCAAAAATCGTATATTTATTGTTTTCAAAAAAAAATAGTGTAAACCAACTAAATCTACCACGTAGAACATGAAAATAAAGTAATAATTGCCGAAATAGCAATAGTTTCTTGGAAAACCTACTAGGTTTGACTATTACTAATTTTATGAGCCACCATTAAAACGTGTTCTTCACCTGCTATCAAGAAACTAATTTCAACAGTGTATTCAGCGTCTCAAATAACCTTTATTTACAAAGATTTAAGTATTCTGAAAGCAACAAATTTTGGACTTCAAAATATTGTCGCGAAAGTAGAGAATTGTAATTCTAGCAATTTATCAAAAATCGTATATTTATTGATTTGCAAAAAAAATAGTGTGAACTCACTTAATCTACCCCTTAGAACACGAAAATAAAGTTATAATTGCCGAAATAGCAATAGTTTCACGGAAAGCATGCTAGGTTTGGTTATTACTAATTTTATTAGCCACCATTAAAACGTGTTCTATACCTGCTATCGGGAAACTAATTTCAACAGTGTATTCAGCGTCTTAACTAACCCCTTTTTACAAAAATTTAAGTATTCTGAAAGCAACAAATTTTGGACTTCAAAATATTGTCGCAAAAGTAGAGAATTGTAATTCTAGCAATATATCAAAAATCGTATATTTATTGATTTGCAAAAAAAATAGTGTGAACTTACTAAATCTACCCCTTAGAACACGATAATTGCCGAAATAGCAATAGTTTCACGGAAAGCATACTAGGTTTGGTTATTACTAATTTTATTAGCCACCAATAAAACGTGTTCAATACATGCTATCGAGAAACTAATTTCAACGGTGTATTCAGAGTCTAAAATAACCCCCATTTACAAAGATTTAAGCATTTTGAAAGCAACAAATTTTTGACATCAAAATATTGTCGCGAAAGTAGAGAATTGTAATTCTAGCAATTTACCAAAAATCGTATATTTATTGATCTGCACAAAAAATAGTGTAAACCCACTAAATTTACCCCATAGAACATAAAAATAAAGTAATAATTGCCGAAATAGCAATAGTTTCACGGAAAGCCTACTAGGTTTGACTATTACTAATTTTATTAGCCACCATTAATACGTGTTCTATACCTGCTATCGAAAAACTAATTTTAAAAGTGAATTCAGAGTTTTAAATAACCCATATTTACAAAGTTTCAAGCATTCTGGAAGCAACAAATTTTTGACTTTAAAATATTGTCGCGAAAGTAGAGAATTGGAATTCCTGCAATTTACCAAAAATCGTATATTTATTGATTTGCAAAAAAAATAGTGTAAACCCACTAAATCAACCCTTTAGAACACGAAAATAAAGTAATAATTGGCGAAATAACAATAGTTTCATGGCAAGCGTACTAGGTTTGATTATTACTAATTTTATTAGCCACCATTAAATCGTGTTCTATACCTGCTATCGAAAAACTAATTTCAACAGTGTATTCAGCGTCTCAAATAACCCCTATTTACAAAGATTTAAGTATTCTGAAAGCAACAAATTTTTGACTTAAAAATATTGTTGCGAAAGTAGAGAATTGTAATTCTAGCAAATTAACCAAAAATCGTATATTTATTGATTTGCAAAAAAAATAGTTAAAACCCACTAAATCTACTCCTTAGAACACGAAAATAAAGTAATAATTGCCGAAATAGCAATAGTTTCACGGAAAGCATACTAGGTTTGACAATTACTAATTTTATTAGCCACCATTAAAACGTGTTCTATACCTGCTATCGAGAAACTGATTTTAACAGTGTATTGAGCATCTTAAATAACCCCTACTTACAAAGTTTTCACCAATCTGGAAGCAACAAATTTTTTACTTGAAAATATTGTCGCCAAAGTAGAGAATTGGAATTCTAGCAATTTACCAAAAATCGTATATTTATTGATTTGCAAAAAAATAGTGTAAACCCACTAAATCAACCCTTTAAATACGAAAATAAAGTAATAATTGCCAAAATAGCAATAGTTTCACGGAAAGCGTACTAGGTTTGATTATTAGTAATTTTATTAGCCACCATTAAATCGTGTTCTATACCTGCTATCAAAAAACTAATTTCAACAGTGTATTCAGCGTCTCAAATAACCCCTTTTTACATGGATTAAAGTATTCTGAAAGCAACAAATTTTTGACTTCAAAATATTGTTGCGAAAGTAGAGAATTGTAATTTTAGCAATTTACCAAAAATCGTATATTTATTGATTTGCAAAAAAAAATAGTTAAAACCCACTAAATCTACCCCTTAAAACACGAAAATAAAGTTATAATTGCCGAAATAGCAATAGTTTCACGGAAAGCATACTAGGTTTGACTATTACTAATTTTATTAGCCACCATTAAAACGTGTTCTATACCTGCTATCGAGAAACTGATTTTAACAGTGTATTGAGCGTCTTAAATAACCCCTACTTACAAAGTTTCTAGCATTCTGAAAGCAACAAATTTTTTACTTGAAAATATTGTTGCCAAAGTAGAGAATTGGAATACTAGCAATTTAGCAAAAATCGTATATTTATTGTTTAAAAAAAAAAATAGTGTAAACCAACTAAATCTACCACGTAGAACATGAAATTAAAGTAATAATTGCCGAAATAGCAATAGTTTCATAGAAAACCTACTAGGTTTTACTATTACTAATTTTATGAGCCACCATTAAAACGTGTTCTTTACCTGCTATCAAGAAACTAATTTTAACAGTGTATTCAGCGTCTCAAATAACCTCTATTTACAAAGATTTAAGTATTCTGAAAGCAACAAATTTTGGACTTCAAAATATTGTCGCGAAAGTAATTGTAATTCTAGCAATTTATCAAAAATCGTATATTTATTGATTTGCAAAAAAAATAGTGTGAACTCACTTAATCTACCCCTTAGAACACGAAAATAAAGTTATAATTGCCGAAATAGCAATAGTTTCACGGAAAGCATGCTAGGTTTGGTTATTACTAATTTTATTAGCCACCATTAAAACGTGTTCTATACCTGCTATCGGGAAACTAATTTCAACAGTGTATTCAGCGTCTTAACTAACCCCTTTTTACAAAAATTTAAGTATTCTGAAAGCAACAAATTTTTGACTTCAAAATATTGTTGCGAAAGTAGAGAATTGTAATTTTAGCAATTTACCAAAAATCGTATATTTATTGATATGCAAAAAAAAATAGTTAAAACCCACTAAATCTCCCGCTTAGAACAGGAAAATAAAGTAATAATTGCCGAAATAGCAATAGTTTAACGGAAAGCATACTAGGTTTGACTATTACTAATTTTATTAGCCACCATTAAAACGTGTTCTACATGATACAAATATACAAGATAAGATATCGCGCATGTTTGGGGCGTGGTTAGTGACGTCACTGGAGTTCAGACGCCATTGTTTACAGGGTATAATTTTAAATTTCTCCCGGAAAATATAAATTAAATTAATTAAAATGCGTTGTGCTGTATACGGGTGTGGTATTGACAATAACACTAAACATTTTTCGAGTGATATAAAGTTCTTCAGCTTTCCAAAAGACAAGAAAGTGCAAAATGGAAATATTTATGTAAGCTGGTTAACAATTTCAACGTAAAAAATGCCCGTATTTGATCAAAACATTTCACTTACGAACGAAACTTTAAACTTGAGTTGCTTGGATACACCCCAAAAAACTACCAACCCCTAAAAAAGGGAGCTATTCCGTCAAAAAACTTACCTTTACAAAGCAAACCTCAAAATCTTAATAAAGAAAAAAGTGCATCTCGTAGGGAAGAACACATTAATAATAGGGAAAAAAAGTTAATGGAAACTGTTTTTAAAGAGTAAGTTAACACAGTACCTATCATAATATTATTTAAATCATATTTTAAGTTGTATGATAGAATGATTGTATTATGGATAAATAAAATAGGTATTTTGTTTTTGTAGAGTGGATGTTTCTGATGGTGTTGATTACGTTGATAAGACCTACAATTTATTTGGAATTTACTATCAATCTAAAAAACAATAGACCTATATTTTTATATATAATTATACCTTGCCTAATTACTTAATTATTTTACCTAGTCTACGTCTACCATCGTTCCCTTTAATTAAATATAACTTAACAATTCTCAATTTATTTATTCTCAATTTTAAGCCATACATGACTTTTAAAATACAAACTTTAAACTTTATTTTTAAAAACTTTTATTTAATTTGAAAATTACAATTTATATTTACGTTTGATGTTAATAGTTACAATTATAATTACCGACTGACTAAAAAGTGAAACAATAAGTAAAAAGTAAACGTTCTCATGCTGATAAGGCGTCATCCGATTACCATCCTGTGAGAACTGCTACTCATCGGTTTCTGTGGGAATCGTCGTTATAACTCCTCCCTTCGTAAATTCGACTTACGTAGCTAGTGAGGAAGTTGAACTGTGGGGTCCAATTGGGGTGAATTTTCTTTGGTAGACTTGCAGTATTTGGATGCCCATTTCTTGTAGATACAGAATAAGGTACCCAGGATTAGAAATCCATAAATCAATATGGTCCATATACTTGGTATTTTTGAAATGTTTTTGAAAATTAATTGAGGTTGATTTTCCATGAATTTATTTCTTAAAGATTGTAGACTGTCGAGTTCGATGTCTTCCAAGTGAATATCTAGATTGTCTGAGATTGAGTGAGGAGTACTATTGTCGAAGTTTAATAGTAATATCGGTTGGCTGGAACGGGTAGATAACTGTTGATTACTAATTGTTGTTTAAAGAGTTTTTACTTGGCATCCTTGAGGAATTTCTAATAGATAAGTGCCAGGAGTTAAGTATTTAGTTTCTTCTTGGTTAGGACATCTAAGGTTTACAGTATTTTGAGCTGGAATGGTATACAACCAATGGAAATTATTTAATTGTTTTAAAAGTGGATCTGATATTTTAATTCTGGTTTTTTGACAATTGGAGGTATTCTTCATATTGAGTAGATTCGTTTCGCAGGGTTGGTCCTGTTGGGTAGCTTCTTGCAAATTTATTCTCGGGCAGACATATTGCTGTGGGAGAGTTTCTGTGCAAGGTTTGCTTGAATATGCGAAGTTGACGTTATTTGTAAATAAATATTTATTTCGGGGTATTATTACTTTAAACTGACCTGCTTCTGGTATTGGAGCCGAAAATAAATGGTAGTAATTAAATTTTTTGGGGTATGTTATAGGAACGTTTAGAATATAAGTAATTTTGTTATTATAAGAATAACAATATATTTTTATTAATTTCTCGAAAAGTAATATATTATCAAATTCGATTTCCAAAGGCAATTCGTTTTTTGAAACAATATTTTCTAAATTTTTTAACTGATGAAACAAATCTGTGGTTTTAATTATACTTGGGTGCATAACTTGTAATTTGGAAAATGTTATTGAGTTTTCTATCTCATTTAATACTGAATTAATAATTTCGTACATATTTATTATTATGTTTATGCCTGATTTAATATGTTAGTAATATTCGTTATAAGACTATTTATTTAATAAATTCTGAATGAATTTTATTTTTGTTTCTATGATTTTTTCATTATTTGTTATTTGTCCAATAGTTTTTTCGAATTTATTAATAAGTGAGACTGATAATGTATTTTGTATTCTTATTTTGTTAGCTAAATTATTTTGATTCTTTTGCAATTCTTTGATAAGAGTTTCAAACCTTTCTCCATCATTGGAATCTAAGTTTCCAGTAATAGACTTGAAAATTGATCCTAAGCCATTAATTAAACCTCTTTTTGTCCTTAGGGGATGAGGAAATATTTCTGTTATTTTATTTTTTATCGAAGATTCTGTAAAATCTAATAACTTACAATAATTTGTTATAATATCGTCAATTTGATGGTTTTGATTAGCAAGAACTCTAATTTTTTCAGCTTGGATTTGTATTTTATTTATTTCTAAAATAATTGGATTCAAATCATAATAATGTATTAGTGCATGATTGTACATTTCAATCTTAGCGGTTCCTAGTTTAAATGGTAACAGACCGGGGTTATCAACTAAGTTTCTAATTCTAACTTTTTCCTGGAGTCCTTTAGTTCCAGAAAATCTGAAATAAAAGAGAACACTACATTCTAATTTATTAATGATATCTTATTTTAATCTTATAATACTAATAAAAATTTCAGTTATCTTTAGGTTCATTAATTTTCCGGGGACGTTTCAAGTTATCCATATGTATCTTATCTTTATGTTCAGTAGAAACTGTTTTTGTTTTAAAATTTACGTTTTTTAATTTTACCGGTTTAGAATATTTGTTGGCATGTTTCTGACGAATGTGCTTTTTAATATATGGGTTTGAATATTTCAGGTTTATCTCTTTTTGTATTTAATTTAGTAATTATTTTTTCCTTTTGATTAATTAGATCAGTATTAATTTTCGAGTACAGTAATTTAGTTTTTTCTTTATGATTATTAATGTAATCGTTTAAAAACATTTTGTTTAGGTCCATATCGTAAACGTCATTATTATTAATGTGTCCGTTAACTATGTCTATTGGTTTTAATTTGGTAGAGGAATGAATTGAATGATTATACGCAAGTATTGCATACAACATCTTCATTTTAATCGGAGTCTTCGAAAACCCTTTAGTATTTAGAAGTCTTATGTGCTCTATTAAGGTTGAGTGGAACCTCTCAATTTGTCCATTGGATTGGGGATGATTTGGTGAGGTAAAATGAATTTGGATTTTATGAAGGTTTAATAACTCGGTTAACAGGAAATTTTTGAATTCTGTACCGTTGTCAACTATAATTTGTTTTGGAATACCATGATGAGAAAAGAATTTAATCAAGTTGTCCACTACTTCGGTACTAGAGGCTGAATTTATATGATAGGCTTGTGCGTATTTGGAAAAACTATCGATAATGGTTAAAAATTTGTTTTGTTCCATTGTGAAAGAATCTAAATGAATAATTTCGAATGGATTTGAGACAGTTGGAGTAATGTTTAATTGCATATGGACGGGATTGCGTTCATATTTACTTTGGTGACATATTTCACATTCGTTTATAAATGTTTGTATAGATTCCTTAAGGTTAGGCCAAAAGTATTTTTCTTTTATTCTTTGGTACGTTTCGTCTATTCCACGATGGTTTGTTTTACCTTCGTGATAGTTGTGTATAATAATTTTAATTTCCTCTTGATCAGTAACGTCTATCAGTTTTTTCATACACCGTTTAAGTTTGATTGAGTTTGATTTGAAGTATTTTTGTAAGGTTGTCGAAAATGGTTCGTACAATTCAGGACTTTCGAAATAAATATGATATTGGATACCGGGTGAAGTAAAGTTTTTTATAAAATTTATAATGTCTTGTTCTAAATTATTTTCCGATATTTGAATTGTCATGCGTTTCTTTTTTTCAAAAAGAATTGTGAATTTTGGTTTTGCCGGAGAATGTAATACAGAACTGACTATAATTTGATTTTGTCCTATATTAACTGCACAATTCGCGATGGGAATTCCTATTACGGGGTTTTCTTCGTTATTAGAATGTACTGTAATAGATTCAGTTTCGTCTACAAGTGTATTTTCGTTATTTTGCTGTAATGCAGAATTAACTGTGTTATTATTCGAGTTCATTGTCGTTTCATTTAAATTGTCTAGGTCAGTGTCGAGGTTTACTATAAGAGATAAGGTATCTAGGTCGTTGTTTTCGTCTTGGATTACATTGGTTGTCGGGATTTTTAGTTGGTTTTCTACGGATATGGGTGAAGGAGTATGGAGGCTTCGTTGTGAGGGTGAATTGGGATTTAAAATATTATCAACATCTTTCCAAAAATGTTTGTCGTTTAATATTTGATTAGTTTCTTTAGTATTTATTTCTATTCTAGATAACGCATCGGCATTCGTATTAAGTTTTCCGCTTTTGTATACTATTTTATAATCAAATTCGTCTAGTTTTATTCGCCATCTAATGAGTTTGGAATTGGGATCTTTAAGAGAGAAAAGCCATTGAAGTGGCTTATGGTCACAAATAATCGTGAATTTTCTGCCGTATAAGTAGGGTCGAAAATATTTGGTGGCCCATACTATGGCCAAAAGTTCTTTTTCTGTGGTGTCATAATTACGTTCGGAATCATTTAAAGTTCGTGAGGCGTAAGCAATTGGGAGATCATTTCCGATGGGTCCTTGGGAAAGTATTGCCCCGAGGGCTACGTTACTTGCATCGGTAGTCAAATTAAATGGTTTAGAAAAGTCGGGATATTGAAGGATGGGGTCATTGGTAAGGATATTTTTACAGGTTTCAAAGCATGATATAAATTCGTCATTATGTTCAATAGTTGCTCCTTTTTTGAGGCATTTAGTCAAAGGTTTTGTCAAATGTGCGAAGCTATTTATAAAACGTCTGTAGTAGCCCAGAAGCCCTAAAAACCCTTTAATCTGTTTAGTGGTTTTGGGTATCGGGTAATCTTTGATTGCTTTTATTTTATTCGGATTGCATTTTACACCGGAAGGTGTCACTACATGCCCTAGATAAGCGACTTCTTTTCTTAAGAATTCTGACTTATCTAGCTGAATTTTGAAGTTTGACTCCCGGAGTCGATCAAACACACATTTTAATCTTTCGATATGTTCCTGCAACGATGTCGAGAAAACGATAATATCGTCAAGGTAAACAAGACATTTTTCGTTTTGTATTCCCCGCAATATATTATCCATAGCTCGTTGGAACGTAGCTGGAGCGTTTTTTAAACCGAATGGCATCCGGAGAAATTCCCAGTGCCCGGATTCTGTGCTAAAAGCTGTTTTTTCTATGTTCTTTTCGGCCATTTCGAGCTGGTGGAAACCGGAAGCTAAATCCAAAGTCGTAAAGTATTGGCAGCGTCCCAATTTGTCTAATAAATCAGTTATGTTTGGAAGTGGGTATTTATCATCTACAGTTTTTTCATTAAGTCGTCTATAATCTATTACTACCCGAAATTTAGGTTTCCCTGAAGCGTCTTGCTTTTTGGGAACTACCCATATGGGTGCGTTCCAAGCGCTTGAGCTTGGTCTAATAATTTTGTGGTCTAAAAAATTTTGAATTTGTTTATCAACTTCTTTTTTATAAATAAATGGGTATCGATAAGTTTCGCGTAAACGGGAATTTCGTCATTAGTTCGTATTTCATGTTTTACTTTATTTGAGAAGGTTAGTGGTGTATTTTCATTATAAAATATATCGGAATATTCAGAACAAAGTTTTAAAATTTTTGATTTTTCTTCTTCATTTAAATGATTAGTTCCAATTTTATTGAGATCTAGAGTTGGTGGAGACGATTCTTCCATATTATTAATTTCAAAATTTTCAGAATATTTATTATCGAATATTTCTACAGGAGTTGGTTCTGAAAAGCTTAATTTTATTGGATTTGTGGTAATATTTAAAATAGTAGTTAATGCTTCTCTATTTTTCGCAATAGATAAACTTTCCGGTATTTCACAACCATGAAATTTTTGGTGTGGAATAATAATTTCGCCGTTTTTTACACTGGTTTTTATTTTTATAACTTGTTCTGTTCTTGGTTCCACGGTAATGGTATTTATATCTTTTTGTGTTTTATGGAAATTTAATTTAATTTCACTACAAGGAGTTTTTATCCAGCCACCAGAAAAGTCTAGGTTGGCTTTTAGTAATTTAAGGTTATCAAGGCCAATTAGTCCTTGGAAAACATTATGGAATTTAAAAACATAAAATTTAAGATTTAAATTTTAGGGTAGGTTAAACATTTTTGATGCAGGAATTAGGGTGCTATATTTGTGGGATGATTCTTGAAAAACTGATTTTACAGTAAATGGGTCATTTATTAAATCGTTAGAAAAATATTGAAATGCTATCTCGGGATCGATAAACTACCTAGTTGAACCTGAATCTATAAGAAGTTTAATATTATATTCCGGAAGTGTTACATAGGCTAATTCGCTATTGTTATTTAAATTTAAGGAGATTAATTCGGGGGTTATTTTTTCTTCGAAGTTTGAGGCGTTTCGTGAAAATTTGTGGAATCTTCGTAAGAAGTTTCATAAAAATTATCGTTATTAGAAGCAGAACAATAAACAACTAAAAGGTTGTATTAACTTTCACTATTTATATAAATTGTGAAAGTTAATACAACCTTTTAGTTGTTTATTGTTCTGAATAACATGAATTTTCATACAGTAAGGGTTAGTACCATAAATTTCGTTAATAGAAGCGTTAGGATAATAATTATCCTGTGGATTTGCTAAGTAATATTGTTGAGATGTATCTTCATTGATATCAGTATTAAATAATTCTTCTGCTATAAAATTATTTTGGGGTCTAGTGTTACGGAAATAATTTTGGTTCGGAGGTCTGGGATTTGAATTTTGGTGAGTGTTTCTTGTAGAAATACTCATAGGTGTCGGCTTTGGTAAGTTCGAATTTTGATTAAGTCTGAAAACATTGTTATTTTGCTGAGGTCCAAATACTTGCGCGTTTGTAGGAAATCGTTGGGGTTGTCTTGGGATTGAGGGGCGAATAGGTATAGGTTGAGATGGAAATGACCTTGGTGGTCTGAAAAATTGGTTAGGAGTTTGGGCATTAAATTGGTTATTAGGATTATGATTAAAATTTTGGCGTGATACAAAAGGTTTACCGCTTTGTGGTTGTTTTACGATATTTCTATGAGTAAAGTTTTGAAAGTATTGTACATTATCTTCTTTTAGAACATATTGTAAGGCTTCGGCTAAATTATTGGGTTTCATACACCTAATGGTGGTGCCTAACGGTTCTTTAAGGCCTGATAAGAAGGTTGTTAAAGCTACATTATTATATAAACCCTAGTTACAAAGATTTAAGCATTCTGAAAGCAACAAATTTTAGATTTTAAAATATTGTCGCAAAAGCAATTTACCAAAAATCGTATATTTATTGATTTGCAAAAAAAATAGTGAAAACCCACTAAATCTACCCCTTAGAACACAAAATAAAGTAATAATTGCCGAAATAGCAATAGTTTCACGGAAAGCATACTAGGTTTGACTATTCTTAATTTTATTAGCCACCATTAGAACGTGTTCTATACCTGCTACCGAGAAACTGATTTCTACAGTGTATTGAGCGTCTTAAATAACCCCTACTTACAAAGACTTAAGCATTTTGAAAGCAACAAATTTTTGACTTTAAAATATTGTCACGAAATTAGCGAATTGTAATTCTAGCACTTAATCAAAAATCGTATATTTATAGATTTGCAAAAAGAATGGTGTAAACCCACTAAATCTACTCCTTAAAACACGAAAATAATGTAAAAATTGCCGAAATAGCAATAGTTTCACGGAAAGCATAATAGGTTTGATTATAACTAATTTTATTAGCCACAGTTAAAACGTGTTCTATACCAGCTATCGATAAACTAATTTCAACAGTGTATTTAGCGTCTTAAATAACTCCTATTTACAAAGATTTAAGCATTCTGAAAGCAACAAATTTTTGACTTCAAAATATTGTCGCGAAAGTAGAGAATTGTAATTCTAGCAATTTATCAAATATCGTATATATATTCATTTGCAAAAAAAATAGTGTAAACCCACTAAATTTACCCCATAGAACAAGAAAATAAAGTAATAATTGCCGAAATAGTAATAGTTTCCGGGAAGCCTACTAGGTTTGACTATTACTAATTTTATTAGCTACCATTAAATCGTGTTCTATACCTGCTATCAAAAAACTAATTTCAACAGTGTATTCGGCGTCTCAAATAACCTCTATTTACAAAGATTTAAGCATTCTGAAAGCAACAAATTTTGGACTTCAAAATATTTTCGCGAAAGTAGAGAATTGTAATTCTGGCAATTTATCAAAAATCGTATATTTATTGATTTGCAAAAAAAATAGTGTGAACCCACTAAATCTACCCCTTAGAACACGAAAATAAAGTTATAATTGCCGAAATAGCAATAGTTTCACGGAAAGCATACTAGGTTTGGTTATTACTAATTTTATTAGCCACCATTAAAACGTGATCTATACCTTCTATCGGGAAACTAATTTTAAAAGTGTATTCAGCGTCTTAAATAACCCATATTTACAAAGTTTCTAGCATTCTGGAAGCAACCAATTTTTGACTTTAAAATATTGTCGCGAAAGTAGAGAATTGGAATTCTAGCAATTTACCAAAAATCGTATATTTATTGATTTGCAAAAAAATAGTGTAAACCCACTAAATCAACCCTTTAGAACACAAAAAGAAAGTTATGATTGCGGAAATAGCAATAGTTTCACGGAAAGCATACTAGGTTTGACTATTACTAATTTTATTAGCCACCATTAAAACGTGTTCTATACCTGCTATCGAGAAACTGATTTTAACAGTGTATTGAGCGTCCTAAATAACCCCCACTTACAAAGTTTCTAGCATCCTAGAAGCAAAAAATTTTTTACTTGAAAATATTGCCGCGAAAGTAGAGAATTGTAATTCTAGCAATTTATCAAAAATCGTATATTTATTGATTTGCAAAAAAAGCAGTGTGAACCCACTAAATTTACCCCTTAGAACACGAAAATAAAGTTATAATTGTTGAAATAGCAATAGTTTCACGGAAAGCATACTAGGTTTGATTATTATTAATTTTATTAACCATCATTAAAACGTGTTCTATACCTGCTATCGAGAAACTAATTTCAACAGTGTATTCAGCGTCTTAAATAACCCCTTGTCACAAAGACTTAAGCATTCTGAAAGCAACAAATTTTTGACTTTAAAATATTGTCGCGAAATTAGCGAATTGTAATTCTAGCAATTAATCAAATATCGTATACTTATTGATTTGCAAAAAAAATAGTGTAAACCCCTTAAAACACGAAAATAAAGTAATAATTGCCGAAATAGCAATAGTTTCACGGAAAGCCTACTAGGTTTGACTATTACTAATTTTATTAGCCACCATTAAAACGTGTTCTATACCTGCTGAATCGAGGTTGGGGCTCCTAGGCTTCAACTTCTTTTCTCTGTGTCCCTTTTTTCTTGAATTTCTGGGATGCACAGATGTGGATTTGGTTTATAACAAATACTACGGCTAATTTTATGTCTTTTAATAGTTTTAACTATTACTAGACGGCTCAGCACTTAACAAACATTAAAAAATAATATAAAGCTTTGAAACAACAAATTAGTTATAATCGTAAATTACGAAACCAAATATAAATAATAGATGTTTACCCTGCAACTACCTGAGCCATACTGACTGCGTCGTCTCTCGTCTCTCTGCCTCTACCCCGCCGGTAGTTCTTACTGTCGTAGAGCGGCCGGTTGCCGATTTGAAATATCAAACTGGTTTAGTCAGAGGCGCGTAGTTAAAAGAAAGCGGTAGGTGTACAGATACGGAAAAATTATTAATATAAAAATAGCGATTAGAGCGTGAACATACCGCCGCCTTTGAAAGTACTTGGTAAGTTCTTTCAATAATATGAGTGAGTGATTTAAATTACAAAAAAATAAGTAAAATTTAAGGCTGGCCGTATTTTTACATTACAAATTAATTAAAATTAAAGCTACATGAAATAGGAAGATTAGTAAATTGTTCATTTAGCAAACAACAAAATAGTATTTCAAACAAAGTCATTAGGGTAGATAACTTGAGTAACTTAGGTTGCCGAATTTGCCTCGATAGGCAGCGGGCACACTTTCACTATGCTGCGCTTAACGACACCATTGCGAGTAGCGATGCTTACGACACGCACTTGTCCGTCCTTACCCGGGTGCACTGCGCAAATGCGTCCTCGAGGCCACTGATACGGAGGGGTATCCTCTTCCTTTAGTAGGACCATGGCTCCCAGGAGGTTGGGAATATTAGAAGAGAATTGCCACTTGGATCGTTGTTGCAAGGTGTGCAGATATTCGTCCTTCCATCGGGACCACAAATGTTGCAGCATGTGCTGTAGATGCTGATACCGGGAGAGTCGGTTAATGGGCTCCTTCTTCATGTCTAGGTCGGGGAAAGCATTGATTGGGTGGCCAATTAGGAAGTGTGCGGGAGTTAAGGTTTCAAGATCATTGGGATCATTACTCATGGGAAATAAAGGACGGGAATTAAGTACGCCTTCAATTTGTACCAAAAAAATATATAATTCTTTATAGGTTAATGGGTTACAGTTATTAATGAGGCGATGTAGATGTACTTTAATGGATTTTACAGCGCTTTCCCAAATTCCGCCAAAGTGTGGGGATTTAGTGGGGATAAAATGCCAATTTATTATGTGCTCTTGACAAAAATTTTGAAAATTTTCTTTTTTAAGGGTTTCAAATATATCTTGTAGCTCATTGTGGGCACCTTTAAAGTTACTGCCGTTGTCCGAGTACAAGTTAGTACACAATCTTCGCCTAGAAATAAATCGTCTTAGGAAGCTAATGAAACATTCAGACGTCAGCTCACTAGCTAATTCTACATGCACAGCCTTAGTGGCCATACATACAAACACGCAGATATACGCCTTGGAGAAACGTTTATTTCGGTGCTTAGATTCCTTTAAAAGGAACGATCCAGCATAGTCTACGCCGGAATTCATAAATGGATGAGAAATGTTAACACGATGGCTTGGTAAATTTCCCATGAGATTCGATAAAGAGCGAGGGTTAGCTTTAAAGCATGATATGCATTTTCGCACCACCTTTCTGACTCCGTTTCTTCCGTTTAATGGCCAGAAGGTTTGACGGATAAAAGACAAAGTTGCTTGAGTACCAGCGTGAAGATTTCGTTTGTGCTCATAAGCGATGATATCAGTGAGGTTATGTTTATAAGGAATAACAATGGGATGCTTGGTTATGAATTCCAGATTGGCATTTTTCAGCCTTCCGCCAACTCTGAGAATTCCTTGGTCATCGATAAAGGGGTTTAAAGACTTGAGTTTGCTAGAGGGCTTGATTCGGCCCTTTGTGGTAAGGTCATGTAGCTCATTTGAGAAACATTGAGCTTGTACATATTTAATGATCACGTTTCGGCTATTCATGATCTCATCAGGTGCAAGAGGTCCAATGGCTCGTAAGGTTTTTGGAATTTTTAATAAATCTTAAACAATAGGCCATGACATTGAGTAGTTTGGAGTAACTACTAAGATTATTAATAATTGGAAGATCGTGCAAAGTTGATTGTAGAGTGACTAGGACGGTTGATTTAGGGTTAAATTCGTGAATATCCGAGTCCAGCGGAGTACGAGAGCAATTAGAAATGTGTGTATTGACAGGCCAATCTGCAATGGGTTTAGATAAGAAGGTGGGACCATGCCACCATAAATGGCAGTCCTGAAGATCAGATGGGCTAACGCCACGGGAAATAATATCGGCTGGGTTGTCGGTAGAAATTATATGGTGCCAGCTGTCAATCTTTAAAAGCTGCTGTATTTCAGACACTCGATTGCATACGAATGTTTTTAAAGTTCTAGGTTCCAGAGATAGCCAGCACAATACTATTGTGGAATCAGTGTAATAAAATATTTTGTTAAAATGGATGTCTATGGCATCAGTTATTTTTTTAACAAGTCGGGCTAGGGTTAGAGCTCCACATAGCTCTGCTCTAGGAAGAGAAATGGCCTTCAAGGGCGCTACTCGAGATTTTGCGCAAAATAGGCTACTAAGTATATGACCTTGAGAATCTACGGACCTCACGTACACGCAAGCGCCGTTTGCGTTTATTGAGCTATCAAAAAACCGTGGATTTCAAGATTTACTGGATCTTTAAGTGTGACTTGACGGGGTATCTGAAAGGAATTGACTAAGTCGAGATTATCAATGAACTGTCGCCAAATTTTGTAAAGCTCGGTGGGAATGGGATCGTCCCAATCAATTTTGAGCATCCACAATTTTTAAAAGAGTATTTTCACGGTAATTATCATAGGACCTAAAAGGCCTAGGGGGTCGAAAAGTGTGGATATGGTTGACAAAATAGTCCTTTTAGTGGTCTTGTTCGGATTGGGATTTAATGCAGATGTGAAGATAAAAGCATCACGCTGAGAGTTCCAGGAAATACCCAAAGTTTTGGTGTGTGGGCTGTCAGTAATTATATATTCAATGTCTAGGTTGCTTTGATTTAGGTCGGCTAAGGCAAGAGTACTATTAGAAGTAAATTTCCTTAAATCAAAACAGTAAGATTTTAAGAGAGAAGTTAGGTTATTTCTAATCTGAATTAATTCGGCTTCGCTAGAAGTTCCAGTAAGAATGTCATCGACATATGTGTCGAGGGCTAAGATTCGGCTTTCAATGGGGTAATCATCTTTAGATTGGATAGATACTTCCTGAAGCATCGAACACTACACGAGTTTTGGTGGTGAGGCTTTCCTTTTTCTCTACAGAATGATGAGGTAAGTAATAAATAGGGTAAGTATCGGGAGATGTAGAAGGTACGTCAATTCGCGACATGTGACCCAAAGATAAGTATTCGGCCATAAAGTCAGTGTAGGACCGCCTCAAAGTAGGATTTTTTTGAAGTTTTCTTTCGACGGCAAGAAATTGCTTGAGAGCTAGCTCGTATGATTCTTCAAGTTGAGAGACCTGAGGCTCTGTGGGAAGGCTAACTTGGAAACGACCAGTGGAATCACGGATAGTAGTGGCTTTGAAATGGGTCTCGCAATCTTCCTCCTCAGAGGTATAGGCTGGGGCTTTGAACTGGAAACCTTCTTCGAGCCTCCAAAATTTTTCTAGAGACTGTTGCAAATTGTCTGTACAGGTTGACAGACAAGAAAGTGGGGAAATATTTGGTTTGGGAGAGGTTTGGAGAATAGGACCGCTAACGATCCACCCTAGTTTAGTTTGTTGCAAGAACGGACGGTTTTTGCCCATTTTGATTTGGCTAGAGCCTAGAATGTCAAAGAAAAGTCCGGCACCTATAAGGATTTGTACTTCAGATGGTACGAAGAAGTTGGAATCAGCAAGTGGGATATCACTAGGAATATTGAGATACTCTGGATTAATAGGATGCTGAGGGGTTAGGTCGGTTATGTTGTTAATTATCAGGGCTGGCATTTTGAAGGTAAAATTGCCATTAAGTGATTAAATTTCGAGTTTTACGCGCTTAGTAACTGAGGTTGAGGCTTGATTTATTCCTGTGACAGGTAGATGAATGTTTTCATAGGGAAGATTTAGCCTTTCAAAGAAGTCCTGACTTTTAAAATTAGATTGCCTGCCATTATCTAAAATAGCCCTGCAGTATAGTATAGTATAGGTCTTTACCATGGCGGTGGATAGCAAAATAAAGGAGTTTGGGTTTTGATTCGTGCAGTATAGACTGCAAGAGTTTGCAGAAGATATTTGCGATTGAGTTGCGTTTGTATTAGTTTGAGTTTTGAATTGTGGGCTGTTGTAATTAATTTGTGATGGGCCTGGTTAGTTGTTTATGGATGGATTAGTGTTATTCGCATTAGGCTTAGTGTCAGGAACAATTTTGGATGATAAATGGGCATGATGCAATAAAGAATGATGCTTGCCCTTGCAGGTTTTGCATACATACGCGGACCTGCAATCGGATGTTTTATGTCCAGGTCGTAGACAATTTGTGCAAAGGTTTGCGCGCTTTGCTTCGGAAAACCTGTTGTTTGTGGACATGTCAGTGAAACGACTGCAAGAATAAATGAAATGGTTTTGGTTACATAACGGACAAATGTTAGATGTTTGAGTTACAAATGCTTGAGGAGTATATTTTGAGTTATATGTAGGTTTAGGTTCAGGTTTTTTGTCTAACCGTTTCTGAGTGATTTTAAAATCAATAGATTCTAGAGATTTGCATCTATCAGATAAAAAGTCTATAAATTGTTCAATGGTAGGTTGTTGCTCGTTCTTTGAATATTTTTCCCATTCCTTTCGCGATGGTAGGTCTAGTTTTGAGGTTAAGAGAAAAATTAAAATTGTGCTCCATTGAGAAGCGTTTTCACCGAGGTTTTCTGTCTGGAGATTTAAAATGCTTTTGAAAGGTATCTAATAATTTACGTAAATTTTGATGCGATTCGTCTTTTACTACTGAAGGTAGTTCAAAAATGGATTTGACATGGGCGTGGATAATAGCTTTTTTGTTTTCTTAACGTTCATTTAAAATTTTCCAAGCGGTATCATAACTACTATCGGTTGCAGCTAGTGAATTTATAATTTGGGCTGCTTCATCCTTAAGACTGGATTTGAGATAATAAAATTTTTCAACTTTTGGTACATGCTGATTTTTATCGATTAAGGATTCAAAGTTTTCTTTGAAATTTGTCCAAGTTTCATAAGATCCACTAAATTCGGGAAGAGGTATAGGTGGTAGTCGCGAGTTAGGATAAGGTTGATTTGCAAATGGAGAAGTAGCAAAAGGTTGTGGCTGTGGTTGGCTAGTAGCGGATATTTGCGCAGTTTCAAGTAGTAATTTAGCTTGGGCTACAGACGCATAGTACATCGTTTCGAACTCTTCACGATTTTTTTCCTGCTGATCCAGTTTGGGAAGTTCATTGGACAGACATATTTGCTCAATACCACCCTGAATTTTTTTGAATTCTATTGGTAAATTTTTTAACGTCTCTAGGCGAGTTTGTAAATCAATTCGATTTGCACTTGACAACGGCGATGAGCATTTTTTCAGAAAATTGTTGAACCTGGTTAAAGCGGCTTTTATTACCATGCCACGACGAGCTACCAAATATTTAAGATCTTCCTCTTTGAATTCGATCATTTTTTTAAATTATTATAGTAAAGGAATAAATAAAAATTATATAGAGAATAAGACCTATATTTATTTAACTTTATTTTAATATATGTTTTTTGCTTTTAATTGGCTTAATACGAAAAATCTATGCGATATGGTTAGTTTATTTAAGTTAATAAAAATGTAAAAAAAGGTTATAATTCTGGTTAGTTAGTATATTTATATGGTTATGTATGTAAATAATGATTTATAAGGGATTGAAATAAGTTAATCTTTTGTAAAAAACCCAACACTTATGTTTAGATTAGTTTTATAGGTTAATTTTTGCTAAAATAGTGTAAAGTTACGTGTGTTTTAGGTTAGTAGTAGGTTAAGTTGCAGCTAAGTTACAATAAATTACGTAAAATACTAAATCTTGAGTTTAAATATTATTTTTGGCTATGATAATTAAATTAAACTATGAAGAATTACCCTTCTCGGCTATTAAAGGTTACTTAATAAGGTTTAAAATTAAAAATAGTAAGGTTAAAAAGGACTGACCTTGTTCCAATTAGTTCTGCCGCCGCCTATGGATTGATTTTTGAATAATCCGGGTACGAAGGACCATGAATCGAGGTTGGGGCTCCTAGGCTTCAACTTCTTTTCTCTGTGTCCCTTTTTTCTTGAATTTCTGGGATGCACAGATGTGGATTTGGTTTATAAAAAATACTACGGCTAATTTTATGCCTTTTAATAGTTTTAACTATTACTAGACGGCTCAGCACTTAACAAACATTAAAACATAATATAAAGCTTTGAAACAACAAATTAGTTATAATCGTAAATTACGAAACCAAATATAAATAATAGATGTTCACACTGCAACTACCTGAGCCATACTGACTGCGTCGTCTCTCGTCTCTCTGCCTCTACCCCACCGGTAGTTCTTACTGTCGTAAAGCGGCCGGTTGCCGATTTGAAATATCAAACTGGTTTAGTCAGAGGCGCATAGTTAAAAGAAAGCGGTAGGTGTACAGATACGGAAAAATTATTGATATAAAAATAGCGATTAGAGCGCGAACACCTGCTATAGGGAAACTAATTTTAAAAGTGAATTTAGCGTCTTAAATAACCCATATTTACAAAGTTTCAAGCATTCTGGAAGCAACAAATTTTTGACTTTAAAATATTGTCGCGAGAGTAGAGAATTGGAATTCTAGCAATTTACCAAAAATAGTATATTTATTGATTTGCAAAAATATAGTGTAAACCCACTAAATCAACCCTTTAAAACACGAAAATAAAGTAATAATTGCCGAAATAGCAATAGTTTCACGGAAAGCGTACAAGGTTTGATTATTACTAATTTTATTAGCCACCATTAAATCGTGTTCTATACCTGCTATCGAAAAGCTAATTTCAACAATGTATTCAGCGTCTCAAATAACCCCTATTTACAAAGATTTAAGTATTCTGAAAGAAACAAATTTTTGACTTCAAAAATTGTTGCGAAAGTAGAGAATTATAATTCTAGAAATTTACCAAAAATATATTTATTGATTTGCAAAAAAAAATAGTTAAATCCCACTAAATCTACCCCTTAGAATACGAAAATAAAGTTATAATTGCCGAAATAGCAATAGTTTCACGGAAAGCATACTAGGTTTGGTTATTACTAACTTTATTAGCCACCATTAAAACGTGTCTGTACCTGCTATCGGGAAACTAATTTTAAAAGTGTATTCAGCGTATTAGATAACCCATATTTGGAAAGTTTCTAGCATTCTGAAAGCAACAAATTTTTGACTTTAAAATACTAAATCTACTAAATCTACCACTTGGAACACGAAAATTAAGTAATAATTGCCGAAATAGCAATGGTTTCACGGAAAGCATACTAGGTTTGACTATTACTAATTTTATTAGTCACCATTAAAACGTGTTCTATACCTGCTATCGGGAAACTGATTTCAATAGTGTATTGAGCGTCTTAAATAACCCCTACTTACAAAGTTTCTAGCATTCTGGAAGCAACAATTTTTTTACTTAAAAATATTGTCGCGAAAGTAGAGAATTGTAATTCTAGCAATTAATCAAAAATCGTATATTTATTGATTTGCAAAAAGAATGGTGTAAACCCACTAAATTAACCCCTTAAAACACGAAAGTAATGTAAAAATTGCCGAAATAGCAATAGTTTCACGGAAAGCATAATAGGTTTGATTATAACTAATTTTATTAGCCACAATTAATACGTGTTCTATACCAGCTATCGAGAAACTAATTTCAACAGTGTATTCAGCGTCTCAAATAACCCCTATTTACAAAGATTTAAGCATTCTGAAAGCAACAAATTTTGGACTTCAAAATATTGTCGCGAAAGTAGAGAATTGTAATTCTAGCAATTTATCAAAAATCGTATATTTATTGATTTGCAAAAAAAAAGTGTAAACCCAATAAATCTACCCCTTAGAATACGAAAATAAAGTAATAATTGCCGAAAAAGCAATAGTTTTACAAAAAGCATACTAGGTTTGGTTATTACTAATTTTATTAGCCACCATTAAAACGTGTTCTATACCTGCTATCGGGAAACTAATTTTAAAAGTGTATTCAGCGTCTTAAATAACCCATATTTACAAAGACTTAAGCATTCTGAAAGCAACAAATTTTTGACTTTAAAATATTGTCGCGAAATTAGCGAATTGTACTTCCAGCAATTAATCAAAAATCGAATATTTATTGATTTGCAAATAGAATGGTGTAAACCCACTAAATTCACCCCTTAAAACACAAAAGTAATGTAAAAATTGCCAAAATAGCAATAGTTTTACGGAAAGCGACTAGGTTTAATTATTATTAATTTTATTAACCATCATTAAAACGTGTTCTATACCAGCTATCGAGAAAGTAATTTTAACAGTGTATTTAGCGTCTCAAATAACCCCTATTTACAAAGATTTAAGCATTCTGAAAGCAACAAATTTTAGATTTTAAAATATTGTCGCAAAAAAAAATTGGAATTCTAGCAATTTACCAAAAATCGTATATTTATTGATTTGCAAAAAAAATAGTGAAAACCCACTAAATCTACCCCTTAGAACACAAAATAAAGTAATAATTGCCAAAATAGCAATAGTTTCACGGAAAGCATACTAGGTTTGACTATTCTTAATTTTATTAGCCACCATTAAAACGTGTTCTATACCTGCTACCGAGAAACTGATTTCAACAGTGTATTGAGGGTCTTAAATAACCCCTACTTACAAAGACTTAAGCATTTTAAAAGCAACAAGTTTTTTACTTTAAAATATTGTCGCGAAATTAGCGAATTGTAATTCTAGCAATTAATCAAAAATCGTATATTTATTGATTTGCAAAAAGAATGGTGTAAACCCACTAAATCAACCCCTTTTAACACGAAAGTAATGTAAAAATTGCCGAAATAGCAATAGTTTCACGGAAAGCATAATAGGTTTGATTATAACTAATTTTATTAGCCTCAATTAATACGTGTTCTATACCAGCTATCAAAAAACTAATTTCAACAGTGTATTCGGCGTCTCAAATAACCCCTATTTACAAAGATTTAAGTATTCTAAAAGCAACAAATTTTTGACTTCAAAATATTGTTGTGAAAGTAGAGAATTGTAATTCTAGTAATTTACCAAAAATCGTATATTTATTGATTTGAAACAAAAAATAGTGTAAACCCACTAAATATACCCCATAGAACAAGAAAATAAAGTAATGATTGCCGAAATAGTAATACTTTCACGGAAAGCATACTAGGTTTTATTATTACTAATTTTATTAGCCACCATTAAAAAGTGTTCTATTCCTGCTATCAAGAAACTAATTTTAACAGTGTATTCTGTGTCAAATAACCCCGATTTACAAAGATTTAAGTATTCTGAAAGCAACAAATTTTAGATTTTAAAATATTGTCGCAGAGAATTGTGATTCTAGCCAGTTACCAAAAATCGTATGTTTATTGATTTCCAAAAAAAAAGTGTAAACCCACTAAATCTACCCCTTAGAACACGAAAATAAAGTAATAATTGCCGAAATAGCAATAGTTTAAATAACCCATATTTACAAAGTTTCTAGCATTTTGGAAGCAACAAATTTTTGACTTTAAAATATTGTTGCGAGAGTAGAGAATTGTAATTCTAGTAATTTACCAAAAAACGTATATTTATTGAATTGCACAAAAAATAGTGTAAACCCACTAAATATACCCCTTAGCACACGAAAATAAAGTAATGATTGCCGAAATAGTAATAGTTTCACGGAAATCATACTAGGTTTGGTTATTACTAATTGTATTAGCCACCATTAAAACGTGATCTATACCTGCTATCGAGAAACTAATTTTAAAAGTGTATTCAGCGTCTTAAATAACCCATATTTACAAAGTTTCTAGCATTCTGAAAGCAACAAATTTTTCACTTTAAAATATTGTTGCGAGAGTAGAGAATTGTAATTCTAGTAATTTACCAAAAATCGTATATTTATTGATTTGCAAAAAATAGTGTAAACCCACTAAATATACCCCTTAGAACACGAAAATAAAGTAATGATTGCCGAAATAGCAATAGTTTCACGGAAAGCATACTAGGTTTTATTATTACTAATTTTATTAACCATCATTAAAACGTGTTCCATACCTGCTATCGAGAAACTAATTTTAACAGTGTATTCAGTGTCTTAAATTACCCCTATTTACAAAGACTTAAGCATTCTGAAAGCAACAAATTTTTGACTTTAAAATATTGTCGCGAAAGTAGAGAATTGGAATTCTAGCAATTTAGCAAAAATCGTATATTTATTGTTTTGCAAAAAAAAAAAGTGTAAACCCACTAAATTTACCCCTTTAAACACGAAAATAATGTAAAAATTGCCGAAATAGCAATAGTTTCATGAAAAACCCACTAGGTTTGACTATTACTAATTTTATGAGCCACCATTAAAACGTGTTCTATACCAGCTATCGAGAAACTAATTTTAACAATGTATTTAGCGTCTCAAATAACCCCTATTTACAGAGATTTAAGCATTCTGAAAACAACAAATTTTGGACTTTAAAATATTGTCGCGAAAGTAGAGAATTGTAATTCTAGCAATTTATCAAAAATCGTATATTTATTGATTGGCAAAAAAATAGTGTGGACCCACTAAATCTACGTCTTAAAACACGAAAATAAAGTAAAAATTGCCGAAATAGTAATAGTTTCACGGAAAGCATACTAGGTTTGATTATTACTAAGTTTAATAGCCACCATTAAAACGTGTTCTATACTAGCTATCGAGAAACTAATTTTAAAAGTGTATTCAGCGTCTTAAATAACCCCTATTTACAAAGATTTAAGCATTCTGAAAGCAACAAATTTTGGACTTTAAAATATTGTCGCGAAAGTAGAGAATTGTAATTCTAGCAATTTATCAAAAATCGTATATTTATTGATTGGCAAAAAAATAGTGTAAACCCACTAAATCTACCCCTTAGAACACGAAAATAAAGTTATAATTGCCGAAATAGCAATAGTTTCACGGAAAGCATACTAGGTTTGGTTATTACTAATTTTATTAGCCACCATTAAAACGTGTTCTATACCTGCTATCGGGAAACTAATTTTAAAAGTGTATTCAGCGTCTTAAATAACCCCTATTTACAAAGACTTAAGCATTCTGAAAGCAACAAATTTTTGACTTTAAAATATTGTCGCGAAATTAGCGAATTGTAATTCTAGCAATTTATCAAAAATCGTATATTTATTGATTGGCAAAAAAATAGAGTGAACTACCCCTTAGAACACGAAAATAAAGTTATAATTGCCGAAATAGCAATAGTTTCACGGAAAGCATACTAGGTTTTATTATTACTAATTTTATTAACCATCATTAAAACGTGTTCTATACCAGCTATCGAGAAACTAATTTCAACAGTGTATTTAGCGTCTTAAATAACCCCTTTTTACAAAGATTTAAGCATTCTGAAAGCAACAAATTTTTGACTTTAAAATATTGTTGCGAGAGTAGAGAATTGTAATTCTAGTAATTTACCAAAAATCGTATATTTATTGATTGGCAAAAAAATAGTGTGAACTACCCCTTAGAACACGAAAATAAAGTTATAATTGCCTAAAAAGCAATAGTTTCAAGGAAAGCATACTAGGTTTTATTATTACTAATTTTATTAACCATCATTAAAACGTGTTCTATACCTGCTATCGAGAAACTAATTTTAACAGTGTATTCAGCGTCTCAAAAAACCTCTATTTACAAAGACTTAAGCATTCTGAAAGCAACAAATTTTTGACTTTAAAATATTGTCGCGAAATTAGCGAATTGTAATTCTAGCAATTAATCAAAAATCGAATATTTATTAATTTGCAAATAGAATGGTGTAAACCCACTAAATCCACTCCTTAAAACACAAAAGTAATGTAAAAATTGCCGAAATAGCAATAGTTTCATGGAGAGAATAATAGGTTTGATTATAACTAATTTTATTAGCCACCATTAAAACGTGTTCTATACCAGCTATCGAGAAACTAATTTCAACAGTGTATTTAGCGTCTTAAATAACCCCTATTTACAAAGACTTTAGCATACTGAAAGCAACAAATTTGTGACTTTAAAATATTGTCGCGGAAGTAGAGCATTGGAATTCTAGCAATTTAGCAAAAATCGTATATTTATTGATTTGCAAAAAGAATAGTGTAAACCCACTAATTTACCCCTTAAAACACGAAAATAATGTAAAAATTGCCAAAATAGCAATAGTTTCATGGAAAACCTACTAGGTTTGACTATTACTAATTTTATGAGCCACCATTAAAACGTGATCTATACCTGCTATCGGAAAACTAATTTTAAAAGTGTATTCAGCGTCTTAAATAACCCATATTTACAAAGTTTCTAGCATTCTGAAAGCAACAAATTTTTCACTTTAAAATATTGTTGCGAGAGTAGAGAATTGTAATTCTAGTAATTTACCAAAAATCGTATATTTATTGATTTGCAAAAAATAGTGTAAACCCACTAAATATACCCCTTAGAACACGAAAATAAAGTAATGATTGCCGCAATAGCAATAGTTTCACGAAAAGCATACTAGGTTTTATTATTACTAATTTTATTAACCATCATTAAAACGTGTTTCATACCTGCTATCGAGAAACTAATTTTAACAGTGTATTCAGTGTCTTAAATAACCCCTATTTACAAATACTTAAGCATTCTGAAAGCAACAAATTTTTGACTTTAAAATATTGTCGCGAAAGTAGAGAATTGGAATTCTAGCAATTTAGCAAAAATCGTATATTTAATGTTTTGCAAAAAGAATAGTGTAAACCCACTAAATTTACCCCTTTAAACATGAAAATAATGTAAAAATTGCCAAAATAGCAATAGTTTCATGAAAAACCTACTAGGTTTGACTATTACTAATTTTATGAGCCACCATTAAAACGTGTTCTATACCAGCTATCGAGAAACTAATTTTAACAGTGTATTTAGCGTCTTAAATAACCCCTATTTACAGAGATTTAAGCATTCTGAAAACAACAAATTTTGGACTTTAAAATATTGTCGCGAAAGTAGAGAATTGTAATTCTAGCTATTTATCAAAAATCGTATATTTATTGATTGGCAAAAAAATAGTGTGAACCCACTAAATCTACGTCTTAAAACACGAAAATAAAGTAAAAATTGCCGAAATAGTAATAGTTTCACGGAAAGCATACTAGGTTTGATTATTACTAAGTTTAATAGCCACCATTAAAACGTGTTCTATACTAGCTATCGAGAAACTAATTTTAAAAGTGTATTCAGCGTCTTAAATAACCCCTATTTACAAAGATTTAAGCATTCTGAAAGCAACAAATTTTGGACTTTAAAATATTGTCGCGAAAGTAGAGAATTGTAATTCTAGCAATTTATCAAAAATCGTATATTTATTGATTGGCAAAAATATAGTGTAAACCCACTAAATCTACCCCTTAGAACACGAAAATAAAGTTATAATTGCCGAAATAGCAATAGTTTCACGGAAAGCATACTAGGTTTGGTTATTACTAATTTTATTAGCCACCATTAAAACGTGTTCTATACCTGCTATCGAGAAACTAATTTTAACAGTGTATTTAGCGTCTCAAAAAACCTCTATTTACAAAGACTTAAGCATTCTGAAAGCAACAAATTTTTGACTTTAAAATATTGTCGCGAAATTAGCGAATTGTAATTCTAGCAATTAATCAAAAATCGAATATTTATTGATTTGCAAATAGAATGGTGTAAACCCACTAAATCCACTCCTTAAAACACAAAAGTAATGTAAAAATTGCCGAAATAGCAATAGTTTCATGGAGAGCATAATAGGTTTGATTATAACTAATTTTATTAGCCACCATTAAAACGTGTTCTATACCAGCTATCGAGAAACTAATTTCAACAGTGTATTTAGCGTCTTAAATAACCCCTATTCACAAAGACTTTAGCATACTGAAAGCAACAAATTTGTGACTTTAAAATATTGTCGCGGAAGTAGAGAATTGGAATTCTAGCAATTTAGCAAAAATCGTATATTTATTGATTTGCAAAAAGAATAGTGTAAACCCACTAATTTACCCCTTAAAACACGAAAATAATGTAAAAATTGCCAAAATAGCAATAGTTTCATGGAAAACCTACTAGGTTTGACTATTACTAATTTTATGAGCCACCATTAAAACGTGATATATACCTGCTATCGGGAAACTAATTTTAAAAGTGTATTCAGCGTCTTAAATAACCCATATTTACAAAGTTTCTAGCATTCTGAAAGCAACAAATTTTTCACTTTAAAATATTGTTGCGAGAGTAGAGAATTGTAATTCTAGTAATTTACCAAAAATCGTATATTTATTGATTTGCAAAAAATAGTGTAAACCCACTAAATATACCCCTTAGAACACGAAAATAAAGTAATGATTGCCGCAATAGCAATAGTTTCACGGAAAGCATACTAGGTTTTATTATTACTAATTTTATTAACCATCATTAAAACGTGTTCCATACCTGCTATCGAGAAACTAATTTTAACAGTGTATTCAGTGTCTTAAATAACCCCTATTTACAAATACTTAAGCATTCTGAAAGCAACAAATTTTTGACTTTAAAATATTGTCGCGAAAGTAGAGAATTGGAATTCTAGCAATTTAGCAAAAATCGTATATTTATTGTTTTGCAAAAAGAATAGTGTAAACCCACTAAATTTACCCCTTTAAACATGAAAATAATGTAAAAATTGCCGAAATAGCAATAGTTTCATGAAAAAACTACTAGGTTTGACTATTACTAATTTTATGAGCCACCATTAAAACGTGTTCTATACCAGCTATCGAGAAACTAATTTTAACAGTGTATTTAGCGTCTCAAATAACCCCTATTTACAGAGATTTAAGCATTCTGAAAACAACAAATTTTGGACTTTAAAATATTGTCGCGAAAGTAGAGAATTGTAATTCTAGCAATTTATCAAAAATCGTATATTTATTGATTGGCAAAAAAATAGTGTGAACCCACTAAATCTACGTCTTAAAACACGAAAATAAAGTAAAAATTGCCGAAATAGTAATAGTTTCACGGAAAGCATACTAGGTTTGATTATTACTAAGTTTAATAGCCACCATTAAAACGTGTTCTATACGAGCTATCGAGAAACTAATTTTAAAAGTGTATTCAGCGTCTTAAATAACCCCTATTTACAAAGATTTAAGCATTCTGAAACAAACAAATTTTGGACTTTAAAATATTGTCGCGAAAGTAGAGAATTGTAATTCTAGCAATTTATCAAAAATCGTATATTTATTGATTGGCAAAAAAATAGTGTAAACCCACTAAATCTACCCCTTAGAACACGAAAATAAAGTTATAATTGCCGAAATAGCAATAGTTTCACGGAAAGCATACTAGGTTTGGTTATTACTAATTTTATTAGCCACCATTAAAACGTGTTCTATACCTGCTATAGGAAAACTAATTTTAAAAGTGTATTCAGCGTCTTAAATAACCCCTATTTACAAAGACTTAAGCATTCTGAAAGCAACAAATTTTTGACTTTAAAATATTGTCGCGAAATTAGCGAATTGTAATTCTAGCAATTTATCAAAAATCGTATATTTATTGATTGGCAAAAAAATAGAGTGAACTACCCCTTAGAACACGAAAATAAAGTTATAATTGCCGAAATAGCAATAGTTTCACGGAAAGCATACTAGGTTTTATTATTACTAATTTTATTAACCATCATTAAAACGTGTTCTATACCAGCTATCGAGAAACTAATTTCAACAGTGTATTCAGCGTCTTAAATAACCCCTTTTTACAAAGATTTAAGCATTCTGAAAGCAACAAATTTTTGACTTTAAAATATTGTTGCGAGAGTAGAGAATTGTAATTCTAGTAATTTACCAAAAATCGTATATTTATTGATTGGCAAAAAAATAGTGTGAACTACCCCTTAGAACACGAAAATAAAGTTATAATTGCCTAAATAGCAATAGTTTCAAGGAAAGCATACTAGGTTTTATTATTACTAATTTTATTAACCATCATTAAAACGTGTTCTATACCTGCTATCGAGAAACTTATTTTAACAGTGTATTCAGCGTCTCAAAAAACCCCTATTTACAAAGACTTAAGCATTCTGAAAGCAACAAATTTTTGACTTTAAAATATTGTCGCGAAATTAGCGAATTGTAATTCTAGCAATTAATCAAAAATCGAATATTTATTGATTTGCAAATAGAATGGTGTAAACCCACTAAATCCACCCCTTAAAACACAAAAGTAATGTAAAAATTGCCGAAATAGCAATAGTTTTATGGAGAGCATAATAGGTTTGATTATAACTAATTTTATTAGCCACCATTAAAACGTGTTCTATACCAGCTATCGAGAAACTAATTTCAACAGTGTATTTAGCGTCTTAAATAACCCCTATTTACAAAGACTTAAGCATTCTGAAAGCAACAAATTTGTGACTTTAAAATATTGTCGCGAAAGTAGAGAATTGGAATTCTAGCAATTTAGCAAAAATCGTATATTTATTGATTTGCAAAAAGAATAGTGTAAACCCACTAATTTACCCCTTTAAACATGAAAATAATGTAAAAATTGCCGAAATAGCAATAGTTTCATGAAAAACCTACTAGGTTTGACTATTACTAATTTTATGAGCCACCATTAAAACGTGTTCTATACCAGCTATCGAGAAACTAATTTTAACAGTGTATTTAGCGTCTCAAATAACCCCTATTTACAGAGATTTAAGCATTCTAAAAACAACAAATTTTGGACTTTAAAATATTGTCGCGAAAGTAGAGAATTGTAATTCTAGCAATTTATCAAAAATCGTATATTTATTGATTGGCAAAAAAATAGTGTGAACCCACTAAATCTACGTCTTAAAACACGAAAATAAAGTAAAAATTGCCGAAATAGTAATAGTTTCACGGAAAGCATACTAGGTTTGATTATTACTAAGTTTAATAGCCACCATTAAAACGTGTTCTATACTGGCTATCGAGAAACTAATTTTAAAAGTGTATTCAGCGTCTTAAATAACCCCTATTTACAAAGATTTAAGCATTCTGAAAGCAACAAATTTTGGACTTTAAAATATTGTCGCGAAAGTAGAGAATTGTAATTCTAGCAATTTATCAAAAATCGTATATTTATTGATTGGCAAAAAAATAGTGTAAACCCACTAAATCTACCCCTTAGAACACGAAAATAAAGTTATAATTGCCGAAATAGCAATAGTTTCACGGAAAGCATACTAGGTTTGGTTATTACTAATTTTATTAGCCACCATTAAAACGTGTTCTATACCTGCTATAGGGAAACTAATTTTAAAAGTGTATTCAGCGTCTTAAATAACCCCTATTTACAAAGACTTAAGCATTCTGAAAGCAACAAATTTTTGACTTTAAAATATTGTCGCGAAATTAGCGAATTGTAATTCTAGCAATTTATCAAAAATCGTATATTTATTGATTGGCAAAAAAATAGAGTGAACTACCCCTTAGAACACGAAAATAAAGTTATAATTGCCGAAATAGCAATAGTTTCACGGAAAGCATACTAGGTTTTATTATTACTAATTTTATTAACCATCATTAAAACGTGTTCTATACCAGCTATCGAGAAACTAATTTCAACAGTGTATTCAGCGTCTTAAATAACCCCTTTTTACAAAGATTTAAGCATTCTGAAAGCAACAAATTTTTGACTTTAAAATATTGTTGCGAGAGTAGAGAATTGTAATTCTAGTAATTTACCAAAAATCGTATATTTATTGATTGGCAAAAAAATAGTGTGAACTACCCCTTAGAACACGAAAATAAAGTTATAATTGCCTAAATAGCAATAGTTTCAAGGAAAGCATACTAGGTTTTATTATTACTAATTTTATTAACCATCATTAAAACGTGTTCTATACCTGCTATCGAGAAACTAATTTTAACAGTGTATTCAGCGTCTCAAAAAACCCCTATTTACAAAGACTTAAGCATTCTGAAAGCAACAAATTTTTGACTTTAAAATATTGTCGCGAAATTAGCGAATTGTAATTCTAGCAATTAATCAAAAATCGAATATTTATTGATTTGCAAATAGAATGGTGTAAACCCACTAAATCCACCCCTTAAAACACAAAAGTAATGTAAAAATTGCCGAAATAGCAATAGTTTCATGGAGAGCATAATAGGTTTGATTATAACTAATTTTATTAGCCACCATTAAAACGTGTTCTATACCAGCTATCGAGAAACTAATTTCAACAGTGTATTTAGCGTCTTAAATAACCCCTATTTACAAAGACTTAAGCATTCTGAAAGCAACAAATTTGTGACTTTAAAATATTGTCGCGAAAGTAGAGAATTGGAATTCTAGCAATTTAGCAAAAATCGTATATTTATTGATTTGCAAAAAGAATAGTGTAAACCCACTAATTTACCCCTTAAAACACGAAAATAATGTAAAAATTGCCAAAATAGCAATAGTTTCATGGATAACCTACTAGGTTTGACTATAACTAATTTTATGAGCCACCATTAAAACGTGTTCTATACCAGCTATCGAGAAACTAATTTTAACAGTGTATTCAGGTTTGATTTTTACTAAGTTTAATAGCCACCATTAAAACGTGTTCTATACTAGCTATCGAAAAACTAATTTTAAAAGTGTATTCAGCGTCTTAAATAACCCCTATTTACAAAGTTTCTAGCATTCTGAAAGCAACAAATTTTTCACTTTAAAATATTGTTGCAAGAGTAGAGAATAGGCATGATGACAGTAAGTAAGAATCACTAAAATATTGATTTTTTATAATTAAAGAAGATACGGAGATTCTAAAGAATTTACTCATTTTTATATTACATGTGTGATTACATTTATTTGAGTAAAAATATAAGCACTTAATTTAACAATCCGCCATATTAGCTGAAACACCAATCAGAAGAGCGTGACGTCGTACTTTCGTAAATATTGTTGACATTGACATTGGAACGTAAACAAATATCTTGTTCGGAGTTTTTATTGATATATTCTTACATTGTAGAACCGCACACCATCGATACACATCAGGATTCATGACTATGATAACTATTATAATCGCACAAAATAAGTAAAAACAAAATAAACTTTTTTAACCACCCTCTTTTAACCTGCAAAATGTTTGAAGTTTGACGTTTTTACCACAGAATACACAGATGACACGGGTCGCAGTCATAGAAATATATATATTTCTGTGGTCGCAGTGTAGTATAAATGGTATTTACGAATCGATGATGTCATAGATAGACGCCATTACTATTCTAGCGTTTTGGCGTAAAATTTAAAATGCATTTTTAAAAAGTAAATTTCTCATTTAAAAACTCTTTTTTTGCAAAAATTACATTTATTTTAGATAAAGTATGTACGTGAAAACATCGTGGATCAGTTTTTAAAAATCACTCATCATGCCTATTGTAATTCTAGTAATTTACCAAAAATCGTATATTTATTGATTTGCAAAAAATAGTGTAAACCCACTAAATATACCCCTTAGAACACGAAAATAAAGTTATAATTGCCGAAATAGCAATAGTTTCACGGAAATCATACTAGGTTTGGTTATTACTAATTGTATTAGCCACCATTAAAACGTGATCTATACCTGCTATCGGGAAACTAATTTTAAAAGTGTATTCAGCGTCTTAAATAACCCATATTTACAAAGTTTCTAGCATTCTGAAAGCAACAAATTTTTCACTTTAAAATATTGTTGCGAGAGTAGAGAATTGTAATTCTAGTAATTTACCAAAAATCGTATATTTATTGATTTGCAAAAAATAGTGTAAACCCACTAAATATACCCCTTAGAACACGAAAATAAAGTAATAATTGCCGAAATAGCAATAGTTTCACGGAAAGCATACTAGGTTTTATTATTACTAATTTTATTAACCATCATTAAAACGTGTTCCATACCTGCTATCGAGAAACTAATTTTAACAGTGTATTCAGTGTCTTAAATAACCCCTATTTACAAAGACTTAAGCATTCTGAAAGCAACAAATTTTTGACTTTAAAATATTGTCGCGAAAGTAGAGAATTGGAATTCTAGCAATTTAGCAAAAATCGTATATTTATTGTTTTGCAAAAAGAATAGTGTAAACCCACTAAATTTTCCCCTTTAAACAAGAAAATAATTTAAAAATTGCCGAAATAGCAATAGTTTCATGAAAAACCTACTAGGTTTGACTATTACTAATTTTATGAGCCACCATTAAAACGTGTTCTATACCAGCTATCGAGAAACTAATTTTAACGGTGTATTTAGCGTCTCAAATAACCCCTATTTACAGAGATTTAAGCATTCTGAAAACAACAAATTTTGGACTTTAAAATATTGTCGCGAAAGTAGAGAATTGTAATTCTAGCAATTTATCAAAAATCGTATATTTATTGATTGGCGAAAAAATAGTGTGAACCCACTAAATCTACGTCTTAAAACACGAAAATAAAGTAAAAATTGCCAAAATAGTAATAGTTTCACGGAAAGCATACTAGGTTTGATTATTACCAAGTTTAATAGCCACCATTAAAACGTGTTCTATACTAGCTATCAAAAAACTAATTTTAAAAGTGTATTCAGCGTCTTAAATAACCCCTATTTACAAAGTTTCTAGCATTCTGAAAGCAACAAATTTTTCACTTTAAAATATTGTTGCAAGAGTAGAGAATTGTAATTCTAGTAATTTACCAAAAATCGTATATTTATTGATTTGCAAAAAATAGTGTAAACCCACTAAATATACCCCTTAGAACACGAAAATAAAGTAATGATTGCCGAAATAGCAATAGTTTCACGGAAAGCATACTAGGTTTTATTATTACTAATTTTATTAACCATCATTAAAACGTGTTCCATACCTGCTATCGAGAAACTAATTTTAACAGTGTATTCAGTGTCTTAAATAACCCCTATTTACAAAGACTTAAGCATTCTGAAAGCAACAAATTTTTGACTTTAAAATATTGTCGCGAAATTAGCGAATTGTAATTCTAGCAATTTATCAAAAATCGTATATTTATTGATTGGCAAAAAAATAGAGTAAACTACCCCTTAGAACACGAAAATAAAGTTATAATTGCCGAAATAGCAATAGTTTCACGGAAAGCATACTAGGTTTTATTATTACTAATTTTATTAACCATCATTAAAACGTGTTCTATACCAGCTATCGAGAAACTAATTTCAACAGTTTATTTAGCGTCTTAAATAACCCCTTTTTACAAAGATTTAAGCATTCTGAAAGCAACAAATTTTTGACTTTAAAATATTGTTGCGAGAGTAGAGAATTGTAATTCTAGTAATTTACCAAAAATCGTATATTTATTGATTGGCAAAAAAATAGTGTGAACTACCCCTTAGAACAAGAAAATAAAGTTATAATTGCCTAAATAGCAATAGTTTCAAGGAAAGCATACTAGGTTTTATTATTACTAATTTTATTAACCATCATTAAAACGTGTTCTATACCTGCTATCGAGAAACTAATTTTAACAGTGTATTCAGCGTCTCAAAAAACCCCTATTTACAAAGACTTAAGCATTCTGAAAGCAACAAATTTTTGACTTTAAAATATTGTCGCGAAATTAGCGAATTGTAATTCTAGCAATTAATCAAAAATCGAATATTTATTGGTTTGCAAATAGAATGGTGTAAACCCACTAAATCCACCCCTTAAAACACAAAAGTAATGTAAAAATTGTCGAAATAGGAATAGTTTTATGGAGAGCATAATAGGTTTGATTATAACTAATTTTATTAGCCACCATTTAAACGTGTTCTATACCAGCTATCGAGAAACTAATTTCAACAGTGTATTTAGCGTCTTAAATAACCCCTATTTACAAAGACTTAAGCATTCTGAAAGCAACAAATTTGTGACTTTAAAATATTGTCGCGAAAGTAGAGAATTGGAATTCTAGCAATTTAGCAAAAATCGTATATTTATTGATTTGCAAAAAAAATAGTGTAAACCCACTAAGTTACCCCTTAAAACACGAAAATAATGTAAAAATTGCCAAAATAGCAATAGTTTCATGGAAAACCTACTAGGTTTTATTATTACTAATTATATTAACCATCATTAAAACGTGTTCTATACCAGCTATCGAGAAACTAATTTTAAAAGTGTATTCAGCGTCTTAAATAACCCCTATTTACAAAGATTTAAGCATTCTGAAAGCAACAAATTTTGGACTTTAAAATATTGTCGCGAAAGTAGAGAATTGTAATTCTAGCAATTTATCAAAAATCGTATATTTATTGATTGGCAAAAAAATAGTGTAAACGCACTAAATCCACCCCATAGAACACGAAAATAAAGTTATAATTGCCGAAATAGCAATAGTTTCACGGAAAGCATACTAGGTTTGGTTATTACTAATTTTATTAGCCACCATTAAAACGTGTTCTATACCTGCTATCGGGAAACTAATTTTAAAAGTGTATTAAGCGTCTTAAATAACCCCTATTTACAAAGACTTAAGCATTCTGAAAGCAACAAATTTTTGTCTTTAAAATATTGTCGCGAAATTAGCGAATTGTAATTCTAGCAATTTATCAAAAATCGTATATTTATTTATTGGCAAAAAAAATAGAGTGAACTACCCCTTAGAACACGAAAATAAAGTTATTATTGCCGAAATAGCAATAGTTTCACGGAAAGCATACTAGGTTTTATTATTACTAATTATATTAACCATCATTAAAACGAGTTCTATACCAGCTATTGAGAAACTAATTTCAACAGTGTATTTAGCGTCTTAAATAACCCCTTTTTACAAATATTTAAGCATTCTGAAAGCAACAAATTTTTGACTTTAAAATATTGTTGCGAGAGTAGAGAAATGTAATTCTAGTAATTTACCAAAAATCGTATATTTATTAATTGGCAAAAAAATAGTGTGAACTACCTCTTAGAACACGAAAATAAAGTTATAATTGCCTAAATAGCAATAGTTTCAAGGAAAGCATACTAGGTTTTATTATTACTAATTTTATTAACCATCAATAAAACGTGTTCTATACCTGCTATCGAGAAACTAATTTTAACAGTGTATTCAGCGTCTCAAAAAACCCCTATTTACAAAGACTTAAGCATTCTGAAAGCAACAAATTTTTGACTTTAAAATATTGCCGCGAAATTAGCGAATTGTAATTCTAGCAATTAATCAAAAATCGAATATTTATTGATTTACAAATAGGATGGTGTAAACCCACTAAATCCACCCCTTAAAACACAAAAGTAATGTAAAAATTGCCGAAATAGCAATAGTTTCATGGAGAGCATAATAGGTTTGATTATAACTAATTTTATTAGCCACCATTAAAACGTGTTCTATACCAGCTATCGAGAAACTAATTTCAACAGTGTATTTAGCGTTTTAAATAACCCTTATTTACAAAGACTTAAGCATTCTGAAAGCAACAAATTTATGACTTTAAAATATTGTCGCGAAAGTAGAGAATTGGAATTCTAGCAATTTAGCAAAAATCGTATATTTATTGATTTGCAAAAAGAATAGTGTAAACCCACTTATTTACCCCTTAAAACAAGAAAATAAAGTAAAAATTGCCAAAATAGCAATAGTTTTATGGAAAACCTACTAGGTTTGACTATTACTAATTTTATGAGCCACCATTAAAACGTGTTCTATACCAGCTATCGAGAAACTAATTTTAACAGTGTATTCAGCGTCTCGAATACCAGCTATCGAGAAACTAATTTTAACAGTGTATACAGCGTCTCAAATAACCCCTATTTACAGAGATTTGAGCATTCTGAAAACAACACATTTTGGACTTTAAAATATTGTCGCGAAAGTAGAGAATTGTAATTCTAGCAATTTATCAAAAATCGTATATTTATTGATTGGCAAAAGAATAGAGTGAACTACCCCTTAGAACACGAAAATAAAGTTATAATTGCCGAAATAGCAATAGTTTCACGGAAAGCATACTAGGTTTTATTATTACTAATTTTATTAACCATCATTAAAACGTGTTCTATACCAGCTATCGAGAAACTAATTTCAACAGTGTATTTAGCGTCTTAAATAACCCCTTCTTACAAAGATTTAAGCATTCTGAAAGCAACAAATTTTTGACTTTAAAATATTGTCGCGAAAGTAGAGAATTGTAATTCTAGCAATTTATCAAAAATCGTATATTTATTGATTGGCAAAAAAATAGTGTGAACTTACCAAATCTACACCTTAGAATACGAAAATAAAGTTATAATTGCCGAAATAGCAATAGTTCCACGGAAAGCATACTAGGTTTTATTATTACTAATTTTATTAACCATCATTAAAACGTGTTCTATACCAGCTATCGAGAAACTAATTTCAACAGTGTATTTAGCGTCTTAAATAACCCCTTTTTACAAAGATTTAAGCATTTTGAAAGCAACAAATTTTTGACTTTAAAATATTGTCGGGAAAGTAGAGAATTGTAATTCTAGCAATTTATCAAAAATCGTATATTTATTGATTGGCAAAAAAATAGTGTGAACCCACCAAATCTACACCTTAGAATACGAAAATAAAGTTATAATTGCCGAAATAGCAATAGTTTCACGGAAAGCATACTAGGTTTTATTATTACTAATTTTATTAACCATCATTAAAACGTGTTCTATACCAGCTATCGAGAAACTAATTTCAACAGTGTATTTAGCGTCTTAAATAACCCCTTTTTACAAAGATTTAAGCATTCTGAAAGCAACAAATTTTTGACTTTAAAATATTGTTGCGAGAGTAGAGAATTATAATTCTAGTAAATTACCAAAAATCGTATATTTATTGATTGGCAAAAAAATAGTGTGAACTACCCCTTAGAACACGAAAATAAAGTTATAATTGCCTAAATAGCAATAGTTTCACGGAAAGCATACTAGGTTTTATTATTACTAATTTTATTAACCATCATTAAAACGTGTTCTATACCTGCTATCGAGAAACTAATTTTAACAGTGTATTCAGCTTCTCAAAAAACCCCTATTTACAAAGACTTAAGCATTCTGAAAGCAACAAATTTTTGACTTTAAAATATTGTCGCGAAATTAGCGAATTGTAATTCTAGCAATTAATCAAAAATCGAATATTTATTGATTTGCAAATAGAATGGTGTAAACCCACTAAATCCACCCCTTAAAACACAAAAGTAATGTTAAAATTGCCGAAATAGCAATAGTTTCACGGAAAGCATACTAGGTTTTATTATTACTAATTTTATTAACCATCATTAAAACGTGTTCTATACCTGCTATCGAGAAACTAATTTTAACAGTGTATTCAGTGTCTTAAATAACCCCTATTTACAAAGACTTAAGCATTCTGAAAGCAACAAATTTTTGACTTTAAAATATTGTCGCGAAAGTAGAGAATTGGAATTTTAGCAATTTAGCAAAAATCGTATATTTATTGTTTTGCAAAAAGAATAGTGTAAACCCACTAAATTAACCCCTTTAAATACGAAAATAATGTAAAAATTGCCGAAATAGCAATAGTTTCATGAAAAACCTACTAGGTTTGACTATTACTAATTTTATGAGTCACCATTAAAACGTGTTCTATACCAGCTATCGAGAAACTAATTTTAACAGTGTATACAGCGTCTCAAATAACCCCTATTTACAGAGATTTAAGCATTCTGAAAACAACAAATTTTGGACTTTAAAATATTGTCGCGAAAGTAGAGAATTGTAATTCTAGCAATTTATCAAAAATCGTATATTTATTGATTGGCAAAAAAATAGTGTGAACCCACCAAATCTACACCTTAGAATACGAAAATAAAGTTATAATTGCCGAAATAGCAATAGTTTCACGGAAAGCATACTAGGTTTGGTTATTACTAATTTTATTAGCCACCATTAAAACGTGTTCTATACCTGCTATCGGGAAACTAATTATAAAAGTGTATTCAGCGTCTTAAATAATCCATATTTACAAAGTTTCTAGCATTCTGGAAGCAACAAATTTTGGACTTCAAAATATTGTCGCGAAAGTAGAGAATTGTAATTCTAGCAATTTATCAAAAATCGTATATTTATTGATTGGCAAAAAAATATTGTGAACCCACTAAATCTACCCCTTAGAACACGAAAATAAAGCTATAATTGCCGAAATAGCAATAGTTTCATGGAAAGCATACTAGGTTTTATTATTACTAATTTTATTAACCATCATTAAAACGTGTTCTATACCAGCTATCGAGAAACTAATTTCAACAGTGTATTTAGTGTCTTTAATAACCCCTATTTACAAAGATTTGAGCATTCTGAAAGCAACAAATTTTTGACTTTAAAATATTGTTGCGAGAGTAGAGAATTGTAATTCTAGTAATTTACCAAAAATCGTATATTTATTGATTTGCAAAAAAAAATAGTGTAAACCTTAGAATATAAAAACTAAGGAAGGAGCCTAACACCTTTCCCAAGTTGGTAGTTTACGACAGAAGTTACGTCACAGCGGCCATTTGCAAATACAATAATATGATTCATCATTATTATTATTGACGGTTTTTTTGACATTTGAGACAGTACTGTTTTAGTGTTTAAGAAACTAGAAATCAGAGACGTACACATATGCAATTTATTTACGTCAATGATTAACTGAATATGCACAGCTATGTAATATTTATATATGTATTTAATAAAAGTGTATATAGAAATATGGTTTACAAAATGTATTACGTTTTAAAGCTTTCTTTCATCAGTATTTTTATTTTTGAAATTTATACAACATTTTATCATAAATTAAAATTGATACGCCACTGACAAACCGGAAACTGCTGACGCCATTTTTAAACACCATCTAGGACTATAGGTGTTTATGTATAACGCTCCTTCCTTCGTTTTTATATTCTAAGGTGTAAACCCACTAAATATACCCCTTAGAACACAAAAATAAAGTAATGATTGCCGAAATAGTAATAGTTTCACGGAAAGCATACTAGGTTTTATTATTACTAATTTTATTAACCATCATTAAAACGTGTTCTATACCTGCTATCATGAAACTAATTTTAACAGTGTATTCAGCGTCACAAATAACCCCTATTTACAAAGACTTAAGCATTCTGAAAGCAACAAATTTTGGACTTCAAAATATTGTCGCCAAAGTAGAGAATTGTAATTCTAGCAATTTATCAAATATTGTATATTTATTGATTTGCAAAAAAAATAGTGTGAACCCACTAAATCTACCCCTTAGAACACGAAAATAAAGTAATAATTGCCGAAATAGCAATAGTTTCATGGAAAGCATACTGGGTTTGGTTATTACTAATTTTATTAGCCACCATTAAAACGTGTTCTATACCTGCTATCGGGAAACTAATTTTAAAAGTGTATTCAGCGTCTTAAATAACCCATATTTACAAAGTTTCTAGCATTCTGAAAGCAACAAATTTTTGACCTTAAAATATTGTTGCGAAAGTAGAGAATTGTAATTCTAGTAATTTACCAAAAATCGTATATTTATTGATTTGCAAAAAAAAAATAGTGTAAACTAACCAAATATACCCCTTAGAACACGAAAATAAAGTAATGATTGCCGAAATAGTAATAGTTTCACGGAAAGCATACAAGGTTTTATTATTACTAATTTTATTAGCCACCATTAAAACGTGATCTATACCTGCTATCAAGAAACTAATTTCAACAGTGTATTCAGCGTCCCAAATAACCCCTATTTACAAAGACTTAAGCATTCTGAAAGCAACAAATTTTTGACTTAAAAATATTGTTGCGAAAGTAGAGAATTGTAATTCTAGTAATTTACCAAAAATCGTATATTTATTGATTTGCAAAAAAGATAGTGTAAACCCACTAAATCTACCCCTTAGAACACAAAAAAAAGTAATAATTGCCGAAATAGCAATAGTTTCACGGAAAGCATACTAGGATTGACTATTCTTAATTTTATTAGCCACCATTAAAACGTGTTCTATAGAGTCGATTCCATAAATAAAGCGACAGCTGAAGTAAAATTCGGCAATGTGGGGGTATTCGCCGACGATCTCCAATCGGCGGGCGCCGCAGCGCAGTCGAAGAATTCTAGTAGAACAATTGCTAAGCGGATTCCGTGTGCGGTGTTTCTTATTCCCAGCGGTAGCTGGGCCACTGGAATCTATTTCTCGAACTGGGTAATCGCTAGCGTTCGAGTCGACGGTAAAGATAGGTGGGAAAACCGGAGATGTCGCTATAATTTTGGAATCAACTCTACCCGCTATCGAGAAACTGATTTCAACAGTGTATTGAGCGTCTTAAATAACCCCTACTTACAAAGTTTCGAGCATTCTAGAAGTAACAAATTTTTGATTTTAAAATATTGTCGTGAAAGTAGAGAATTGTAATTTTAGCCAGTTACCAAAAATCGTATACTTATTGATTTACAAAAAAAAGTGTAAAAATCTAACCCTTAGAACACAAAAATAAAGTAAAAATTACCAAAATAGCAATAGTTTCACGAAAAGCATACTAGGTTTGATTATTATTAATTTTATTAACCATTATTAAAACGTGTTCTATACCTGCTATCGAGAAACTAATTTGAACAGTGTATTCAGCGTCTTGAATAACCCCTATTTACAAAGACTCATGCATTCTGAAAGCAACAAATTTTTGACTTTAAAATATTGTCGCGAAATTAGCGAATTGTAATTCTAGCAATTAACCAAAGTCGTTTATTTATTGATTTGCAAAAAGAATAGTGTAAACCCACTAAATCTACCCCTTAAAACACGAAAATAATGTAAAAATTGCCGAAATAGTAATAGTTTCATGGAAAACCCACTAGGTTTGACTATAACTAATTTTATGAGTCACCATTAAAACGCTATCGAAAAACTAATTTTAACAGTGTATTTAGCGTCTTAAATAACCCCTATTTACAAAGATTTAAGCATTCTGAAAGCAACAAATTTTGGACTTCAAAATATTGTCGCCAAAGTAGAGAATTGTAAATCTAGAAATTTACCAAAAATCGTATATTTGTTCATTTGCAAAAAAAATAGTGTAAACCCACTAAATTTACCCCATAGAACAAGAAAATAAAGTAATAATTGCCGAAATAGCAATAGTTTCACGGAAAGCCTACTAGGTTTGACTATTACTAATTTTATTAGCCACCATTAAATCGTGTTCTATACCTGCTATCAAAAAACCAATTTCAACATTGTATTCAGCGTCTTAAATAACCCCTATTTACAAAAATTTAAGTATTCTAAAAGCAAAAAATTTTTAACTTCAAAATATTGTTGTGAAAGTAGAGAATTGTAATTCTAGTAATTTACCAAAAATCGTATATTTATTGATTTGCAAAAAAAATAGTGTAAACCCACTAAATATACCCTTTAGAACACGAAAATAAAGTAATGATTGCCGAAATAGTAATAGTTTCACGGAACGCATACTAGGTTTTATTATTACTAATTTTATTAGCCACCATTAAAACGTGTTCTATACCTGCTACCAAGAAACTAATTTCAACAGTGTATTCAGCGTCTCAAATAACCCCTATTTACAAAGATTTAAGTATTCTGAAAGCAACAAATTTTAGATTTTAAAATATTGTCGCGAAAGTAAAGTATTGTAATTCTAGCCAGTTACCAAAAATCGTATATTTATTGATAAACAAAAAAAAGTGTAAACCGACTAAATCTTACCCTTAGAACACAAAAATAAAGTAATAATTGCCGAAATAGCAATAGTTTCACGGAAAGCATACTAGGTTTAATTATTATTAATGTTATTAACCATCATTAAAACGTGTTCTATACCTGCTATAGAGAAACTAATTTCAACAGTGTATTCAGCGTCTCAAATACCCCTTTTTACAAAGACTTAAGCATTCTGAAAGCAACAAATTTGTGACTTTAAAATATTGTCGCGAAAGTAGAGAATTGGAATTCTAGCAATTTAGCAAAAATCGTAAATTTATTGATTTGCAAAAAGAATAGTGTAAACCCACTAAATCTACCCCTTAAAACACGAAATAATGTAAAAATTGCCGAAATAGCAATAGTTTCATGGAAAACCTACTAGGTTTGACTATTACTAATTTTATGAGCCACCATTAAAACGTGTTCTATATCAGCTATCGAAAAACTAATTTTAACAGTGTATTCAGCGTCTCAAATAACCCCTATTTACAAAGATTTAAGCATTCTGAAAGCAACAAAATTTGGACTTAAAAATATTGTCGCAAAAGTAGAGAATTGTAATTCTAGCAATTTATCAAAAATCGTATATTTATTGAATTGCAAAAAAAATAGTGTGAAATAGCAATAGTTTTACGGAAAGCATACTAGGTTTGGTTATTACTAATTTTATTAGCCACCATTAAAACGTGTTCTATACCTGCTATCGGGAAACTAATTTTAAAAGTGTATTCAGCGTCTTAAATAACCCATATTTACAAAGTTTCTAGCATTCTGGAAGACAAATTTTTGACTTTAAAATATTGTCGCGAAAGTAGAGAATTGGACTTCTAGCAATTTACCAAAAATCGTATATTTATTGATTTACAAAAAAAATAGTGAAAACCCTCTAAATCTACCCCTAGAACACGACAATAAAGTAATAATTGCCGAAATAGCAATAGTTTCACGGAAAGTATACTAGGTTTGACTATTACTTAATTTATTAGCCACCATTAAAACGTGTTCTATACCTGCTATCGAAAAACTGATTTCAACAGTGTATTGAGCGTCTTAAATAACCCCTACTTACAAAGTTTCTAGCATTCTGGAAGCAACAAATTTTTTACTTAAAAATATTGTCGCTAAAGTAGAGAATTGGAATTCTAGCAATTTAGCAAAAATCGTATAAGTACACTGGTAAAATCAGTTTTTCGATAGTACGCATAGAGCACTTTTAATAGAGGCTAAAAAAATTTGTAGGCTTTGGTTGAAACTATCGCTATTTCAACAATTATTACTTTATTTTCGTATTCTACTGGGTCGCTACACTATTTTTTGCAAATCAACATACATACGATTTTTGATAAATTGATAGAACTCCAATTCTCTACTTTCGCGCCAATATTTTTAAGTTAAAAATTTGTTGCTTTCAAAATGCTTAATACTTTGTAAATAGGGTTTTTTGGAACGCTAAAGCACTGGTGAAATCAGTTTTTCGATAGTAGGCATAGAGCACGTTTTACTGGTGGCTAAAAAAATTAGTAATAGTCAAACCTAGCAGGCTTTGGTTGAAACCATAGCAATCATTACTTTATTTTTGTATTCTACGGGGTCGATTTAGTGGGTCTACACTATTTTTTTGCAAATCAACAGACATACGATTTTTGATAAATTGCTAGACTTCCAATTCTCTACTTTCGCGACAATATTTTTAAGTGAAAAATTAAAAATTATTTGCTTCCAAAATGATTGAAACTTTGTAAATAGGGTTTTTTTGGTACGCCTAATACACTGGTAAAATCAGTTTTTCGATAGTAGGCATAGAACACGTTTTAATGGTGGCTAAAAAATTAGTAATAGTCAAACCTAGTAGGCTTTGGTTAAAACTATCGCTATTTCGGCAATTATTACTTTATTTTCTCATTCTACTGGGTCGCTATAATGGTTCTACACCACTTATTTTTTTGTAAATCAACAGTCATACGATTTTTGATAAATTGCTAGAACTCCAATTCTCTACTTTCGCGCCAATATTTTTAAGTCAAAAATTTGTTGCTTTCAAAATGCTTAAAACTTTGTAAATAGGGTTTTTTGTGACAGGTATAGAACACTCAGCTTTATTATCGACACCAAAAAAAAACCCTTCAAAACGAATAAACATCCACCGCCTCCTTGGTGGGATAAAGAATGCGATACTGTAATAGAACGCAGAAAAGAAGCCATTAGCGCATATAAGCGTATAAGTTCGTATGAAAATTATAATATTGTTAATAAAGAACTGGCAGCTACAAAAAAATTCCTTAAAATTAAAGCCAAAAAACATTGGATTCAGTTTTGTAATCAACTAAATAAGAATTCACCATGTAAAGAGTTATGGCAGCAGGCTAAAAAATGCAAAGAATTACAATAGCTCCAAACTCGATAAACAAAACAAGTGGAAACTTCGACTGGATCGAAGAATTTACGAACAATCTCGCACCTTGCTCAGTACCACAAGATTTTCCGAAGAGTATAGAAGATGGGAACAATAATGAATTATTCAATAAACCTATCGTTTATGATGAGCTAAACTTTGCTCTTAAAAATACAAATAACATATCACCGGGATTAGATCAGATTACATATGATATGATATGGAATCTAGCCTACAATGCAAAATTATTTTTAATAGATATATACAATGATGTCTGGATTCACAAAAAGATCGTTAATGATTGGAAAAAATCATTAATAGTACCAATATATAAACATGGGAAGAACCCTAATTTGGCAAATTCATATCGACCCATAACTTTACTATCCTGTATATTGAAAACATTTGAGCGAATTGTCAAACATAGACTAGAATTTTATATATCTTCTAAATCAATACTTCCACCTGGTCAATATGGTTTTTAAAGAGGATATAGCACTATTGATGCGGTCATGAAGTTGGTGACGGATACAAAAATCTGTTTTTCAAATAATAATTACCTGGAAGCAGCATTTCTCGATATTAAAGGGGCATACGATTCTATAGATATACGGTTACTATTGGAAAAATTAATTAGTATTGGGATCCCGACAAGAATTTGTAATGTATTGTGCAACCTGTTTATTGATAGAAAAGTTTATGTCAGATCCATAAATAATTCACTAACAACTCCAAGAAATACTTCCATTGGACTACTTCAAGGAGCAGTGCTTTCTCCATTACTATTTAACATATTCACCGCAAGTCTACATAAAGAAATCAACTACAGTTTAATCCAATACGCTGATGACTTTGTTGTGTATACCTCTAAAAAAATCTACTCAGATACTTTAACAAATCTAAAGGAATCAATAATTTCAATTCAACAGAGACTAGACGCATTAGGATTGCATATAACTCCAGAAAAATCTAATATTATGTTTTTTACAAGACATAACCTACCGCACACAGACAGCATTAAAATACACAATACCTACTGATTTTTCCGTATCAACCTCCGTCGTTTACCTTGGTATTACGTTAGATAAAAAACTTTCATGGAAACCTCATGTGGATAGTATTGTGACCAAATGCAACAAAGGCTTAAACTTCCTAAAACTAATTCGAAGAACATGGTGGGGAGCAGACCCTCATACATGCATACTTTTCTATAAAGCGTAGGTATATTAGATTAATTATTGATTATGGATGCACCCTTTACGGAACTGCAACACTAAGTTTGTTGAAAAAGTTGGATATTATACAGAACAATGCACTCAGATTGTGTATAGGAGCGATGAGATCCACTCCGGTAGAAGCTCTTCGAACTGAAGCATTAGAACCACCTCTAGATCTCCGCAGAAGATTACTTGCAGAAAAAATGATTATAAATTCCCATTATAAGCAGTTGATAATAATTTCAAACATCTCAGAGTTAAATACTTATGATCTAACTAACAAATATTGGACCAAAAAACCTTTGCCAATTACATGTGGTGCATTTAGGGATACCAGCAATTTAAATAATATCTTAAATAACCCTAATGTATATGAAATCTGTGATTTATTCACACTACTAGAACCAGTGCACATCGAAATTCCGATTTACAGCCATAATAATATAATTAGTAGGAAATTACCATCCTCGTATTTAGCAAAATATAAGAATTACACTGAAATATATACAGATGCTTCCAAACAACCCATTGGAGTAGGGTGCGCGTTCTATATTCCGTCTATCAATCTGCATATGCAATTTAAACTACATGACCTTACTTCTATATTCTCTGCTGAAGCAATTGCAATTGTTGAAGCTCTCGAATTTATTGAACGACATCAACATAAAAATTCAATAATAATATCAGATTCTTTATCAGTACTCACAAGTATAAGTCAACCTTTCGATATTAATGCCACGTTTAAAAATAATATTATTCCAAAAATCAAACTGATTATAAATAGACTAGCTCAAAGAGGATTTAACATAAAATTATTTTGGATAAAAGCTCATATAGGACTTCGACATAATGAACATGTAGACAGTTTAGCAAAAATAGCAGCTGAGAAGGGACAGTATAAGAATAACAAGATTACCATTGATGAATGCATAAATCAAAACAAAATTAATTTGAAAGAAAGATGGAAACAATTATGGTATGAATATTGCATAAACAAGCCTACAAGATACACGCTTCTATGTCCAGAAATTCCCAATAAACTCTGGTACAGCAACTATCAACTTCCTCGAAGTAGCATAGTTACTATTACTAGACTTAAATTCGGTCACGCTTGTTATCCCGCCCATCTCAGAAAAATCAATGTAGTTGATTCGAACTTGTGCGACAGTTGCAATTGTATATGTGACTTGGATCACATTTTCTTTGCGTGTAAAAAAATATACTCAATATAGAGAAAACATGTATCTGGAACTAATAAAAAACAATATTCTTTCTCCTTTCAACTTAATGCACCTGCTAGCATTGAATAAGCTGTGTGTATACAACTTATTACTAGGATTTATCAAGGGGTGCAATTTAAAACTGTAGTAGTAAATGTAATTCCTCCGTTTTTAAACCTAAGTCATTATTTTCTAAGTTACCGTGGTCCACCCTTTCTGTAAGTTAGCCACCCTGACAGACACCTGGGTGTGAAATGTTTACCCTTATCCTATCCAAAAATAAATAAATACTAGTCTTAATACTAGAGTTACTGGCTATATGGACATAGTCCTGCGGCCAAAAAAAAACAAAAAAAAAAAATTCTACGGGGTCGATTTAGTGGGTCTACATTATTTTTTTGCAAATCAGCAAATATACGATTTTTGATAAATTGCTAGATCTCCAATTATCTACTTTCGCGACAATATTTTTAAGTCAAAAATTTGTTGCTTCCAAAATGATTGAAACTTTGTAAATAGGGTTTTTTTTGGGTCAACAATTTGTTGCTTCCGAAATGATTGAAACTTTGTAAATAGGGTTTTTTGGGGCGCTTAATACACTGGTGAAATGAGTATTTCAATAGTAGGCATAGAACACGTTTTAATGGAGGCTAAAAAAAATAGTAGGCTTTGGTTAAAACTATCGCTATTTTGGCAATTATTACTTCATTTTCGTATTCTACTAGGTCACTACAGTATTTTCTACAAATCAACATACATACGATTTTTGATAAATTACTAGAACTCCAATTCTCTACTTTTGCGCCAATATTTTAAGTTAAAAATTTGTTGCTTTCAAAATGCTTAATACTTTGTAAATAGAGTTTTTTGGAACGCTAAAGCACTGGTGAAATCAGTTTTTCGATAGTAGGCATAGAGCACGTTTTACTGGTGGCTAAAAAAATTAGTAATAGTCAAACCTAGCAGGCTTTGGTTAAAACCATAGCAATCATTACTTTATTTTTGTATTCTACGGGGTCGATTTAGTGGGTCTACACTATTTTTTTGCAAATCAACAGACATACGATTTTTGATAAATTGCTAGACTTCCAATTCTCTACTTTCGCGACAATATTTTTAAGTGAAAAATTAAAAATTATTTGCTTCCAAAATGATTGAAACTTTGTAAATAGGGTTTTTGTGGGACGTTAAATATACTGGTAAAATAAGTTTTTCGATAGTAGGCATAGAACACGTTTTAATGGTGGCTAAAAAATTAGTAATAGTCAAACCTAGTAGGCTTTGGTTAAAACTATCGCTATTTCGGCAATTATTACTTCATTTTCTCATTCTACTGGGTCGCTATAATGGTTCTACACCACTTATTTTTTTGTAAATCAACAGTCATACGATTTTTGATAAATTGCTAGAACTCCAATTCTCTACTTTCGCGCCAATATTTTTAAGTCAAAAATTTGTTGCTTTTAAAATGCTTAAAACTTTGTAAATAGGGTTTTTTGTGACAGGTATAGAACACTCAGCTTTATTATCGATACCAAAACAAACCATTCAAAACGAATAAACATTCACCGCCTCCTTGGTGGGATAAATAATGCGATAGTGTAATAGAACGCAGAAAAGAAGCCATTAGCGCATGTAAGCGTATAAGTTCGTATGAAAATTATATTATTGTTAATAAAGAACTGGCAGCTACAAAAAAATTCCTTAAAATTAAAGCCAAAAAACATTGGATTCAGTTTTGTAATCAATTAAATAAGAATTCACCATGTAAAGAGTTATGGCAGCAGGCTAAAAAAATGCAAAGAATTACAATAGCTCCAAACTCGATAAACAAAACATGTGGAAACTTCGACTGGATCGAAGAATTTACAAACAATCTCGCACCTTGCTCAGTACCACAAGATTTTCCGAAGAGTATAGAAGATGGGAACAATAATGAATTATTCAATAAACCTATCGTTTATGATGAGCTAAACTTTGCTCTTAAAAATACAAATAACACATCACCGGGATTAGATCAGATTACATATGATATGATATGGAATCTAGCCTACAATGCAAAATTATTTTTAATAGATATATACAATGATGTCTGGATTCACAAAAAGATCGTTAATGATTGGAAAAAATCATTAATAGTACCAATATATAAACATGGGAAGAACCCTAATTTGGCAAATTCATATCGACCCATAACTTTACTATCCTGTATATTGAAAACATTTGAGCGAATTGTCAAACATAGACTAGAATTTTATATATCTTCTAAATCAATACTTCCACCTGGTCAATATGGTTTTAAAAGAGGATATAGCACTATTGATGCGGTCATGAAGTTGGTGACGGATACAAAAATCTGTTTTTCAAATAATAATTACCTGGAAGCAGCATTTCTCGATATTAAAGGGGCATACGATTCTATAGATATACGGTTACTATTGGAAAAAATTAATTAGTATTGGGATCCCGACAAGAATTTGTAATGTATTGTGCAACCTGTTTATTGATAGAAAAGTTTATGTCAGATCCATAAATAATTCACTAACAACTCCAAGAAATACTTCCATTGGACTACTTCAAGGAGCAGTGCTTTCTCCATTACTATTTAACATATTCACCGCAAGTCTACATAAAGAAATCAACTACAGTTTAATCCAATACGCTGATGACTTTGTTGTGTATACCTCTAAAAAAATCTACTCAGATACTTTAACAAATCTAAAGGAATCAATAATTTCAATTCAACAGAGACTAGACGCATTAGGATTGCATATAACTCCAGAAAAATCTAATATTATGTTTTTTACAAGACATAACCTACCGCACACAGACAGCATTAAAATACACAATACTAATTTTTCCGTATCAACCTCCGTCGTTTACCTTGGTATTACGTTTATGTCAGATCCATAAATAATTCACTAACAATTTTAAGAAATACTTCCATAGGACTACCTCAAGGAGCAGTGCTTTCTCCATTACTATTTAACATATTCACCGCAAGTCTACATAAAGAAATCAACTACAGTTTAATCCAATACGCTGATGACTTTGTTGTGTATACCTCTAAAAAAATCTACTCAGATACTTTAACAAATCTAAAGGAATCAATAATTTCAATTCAACAGAGACTAGACGCATTAGGATTGCATATAACTCCAGAAAAATCTAATATTATGTTTTTTACAAGACATAACCTACCGCACACAGACAGCATTAAAATACACAATACCTACTGATTTTTCCGTATCAACCTCCGTCGTTTACCTTGGTATTACGTTAGATAAAAAACTTTCATGGAAACCTCATGTGGATAGTATTGTGACCAAATGCAACAAAGGCTTAAACTTCCTAAAACTAATTCGAAGAACATGGTGGGGAGCAGACCCTCATACATGCATACTTTTCTATAAAGCGTAGGTATATTAGATCAATTATTGATTATGGATGCACCCTTTACGGAACTGCAACACCAAGTTTGTTGAAAAAGTTGGATATTATACAGAACAATGCACTCAGATTGTGTATAGGAGCGATGAGATCCACTCCGGTAGAAGCTCTTCGAACTGAAGCATTAGAACCACCTCTAGATCTCCGCAGAAGATTACTTGCAGAAAAAATGATTATAAAATCCTATTATAAGCAGTCGATAATAATTTCAAACATCTCAGAGTTAAATACTTATGATCTAACTAACAAATATTGGACCAAAAAACCTTCGCCAATTACATGTGGTGCATTTAGGGATACCAGCAATTTAAATAATATCTTAAATAACCCTAATGTATATGAAATCTGTGATTTATTCACACTACTAGAACCAGTACACATCGAAATTCCGATTTACAGCCATAATAATATAATTAGTAGGGAATTACCATCCTCGTATTTAGCAAAATATGTGCAATTTTCAAGGAGCTCGCCTTAGCGAGGTATGCTGGTTGATCTCCTAGCACATGTTTTGAGCGGCTTCAAATTTAAGCTGGCCAAGTTCAGTTGGCAGAGAGTGAGAAAAAGCAGCTTCAAGGACCAGCTAGCTAAAGCGCTAGCAGCTATGAAAGATTTAGATTTTAGGCATAAATAAAAATCATTAATGGAGATACCAATCTTTATACTAAAAAGTATCAAATATACATACAAATATATGGTTATTACATAAATCGCGAGATATTCGAGAATACTCGTTACACTTAACATTCGTTAGATATATTGTCTTTGCTCCAAATCTTAATGTTTAGAGATAGCGGAGGTTGTAGGAAACCGGCAACAGTTTGGCAACAGCGCGACAACGACGGTTAAAATAGGAAATTATTTCCTAACTAGTTGTACATAGATAACGTTTTAAAGTACTTACAGTATAACTGGACACTAATCACTGATTCTAATTTAGTAATTTAAAAATTAATTAATTGAAATGAACTCAACAATATACGTTAAGGGGTTACATTTTCTTATTTATGAGGAGCTGAGATGTTCTCGCCACCACAGTTAAAAGCAGAGAGAGAGAATTTTGAATATATCGGCCCTGAAGGGCTGACGTTCGTGCCAAATCGATACGGATCGTTGCGTGATAGGGTGGGAGCTTACATATGTGTGTTTATAGAGCGGGAGCTAAACCATGGATAAATTTATAGGAAATTTATACATACTGGGGGGGGGAGAATTGGAGCAAAGAGTGTGATCGTAGGAGGGATTGAATGCGCAAAGAACCAAGAACGGCAATAATGACTAAAAAAGGAAAAAGAGAAAAAAAATGTTCTCCAAACTCAATCTTCACAGGGAAGAGGTGCTAGCTTGGTTATAGGGCGAGTATATACGCCATCTTGCGTTTTTACTCGGGCGGAACGGACCTTGCCATCTTTACCAGTAAGCAGTTCGACTACTCTGGCAAGGGGCCAGTTTAAGGGAGGACGATCTTCAGCTTGCACCAGTACCAGTTGGTTAAGCTGAAGGTTAATGGAAGATTTGCACCATTTAGGCCGATGCTGCAATCGGTGCAGATAGTCAGTGCTCCATCTTTTCCAGAACTCCTGTTTCATTTTAACACAATGTTCCCAAAGCGTTAATCTATTAATAGGTAAAGTCGACAGGTTCCGGTCGGGATACGCTGTCAAAGCACCGCCGATCAGAAAATGACCAGGGGTTAGGGGAGTCAAATCGTTGGGATCATTAGACATTGGGTATAACGGTCTGCTGTTCAAGATAGCTTCAACTTGCGCCAGAACCGTGGAAAGCTCCTCGAAAGTAAGGCAGGAAGAACCAATAATTTTGGTAAGATGAGATTTCGCACTTTTCACGGCGGCTTTCCATAATCCACCCCAGTGCGGCGAACGGGGTGGGATAAATTTCCATGAAATTTCGGTAACAGATAAAAAAGATTTTATTTTGGAAATATTAGTAGAAGATTGTAAAAACCGGGAAAGCTCTCGAAACTGATTTCGAGCCCCAATAAAATTAGAACCATTATCCGAATATATTGTGTGAGGATTTTCCCTACGACTGATGAATCTTTTCAAGGCAGCAATAAAAGCCTCGGAAGAAAGATCACTTACCAAATCAATATGCACCGCCTTTGTCACCATACATATGAAAATAGCAATGTATGCCTTTTGTCGGGGGGCTTTCCTTAAAGAAGAAGATTTAATTAGAATTGGTCCAGCGAAATCTTTACCAGTTTTGTTAAATGGACGAGATTCCTGTACACGGTCCAGTGGAAGAGGAGACATTATTTGCGAAGAAACTTGGGCATTGAATCGGAAACAAGTTACGCATTTTTTGATTAATTTTTTGATAAGACGAGTGCCGTTCATTGGCCAATATTGTAAACGTAAATTGCCCAAAACATTTTGGGCGCCGCTATGATCAAGCCGGCGGTGCTCACGAGTAATGAGCAAATGAACAACATGATCATCTTCGGGTAATAATAGTGGGAATTTTTGATTATAGGGTAAAGAAGAGTATTGCAGACGACCTCCTACTCTTAAGAGGCCTTCGTTATCCAGGAAAATATTTAACGGGATTAGTTTTTTATTTACAATTGGAATGTTTGTTTTCAGACTATGAATCTCTTTAGCGAAATGTTTGCATTGAAGTTCTTTAATAATGAAATCATGGGCAGCCCTTAGATCCTCAGTAGACAGGTGTTCTACGGTTCCAGGTTGTTTTTTAATTAAGTTTATAAATTTGAATATTTGAGCTATAACCCTCACCAGGGTATTAAAATTGGAGAAACGGGAAAATATTGAATCCCAAAAACCTTGATTAGTAGGGACAACGGTCAAATTGACCTTTTTGCATTCGGGTAAGTCGACAATAGGTTCGAAAGAATCGATTGTGTCAAATTCATTTTCCACAATTAAAAACTGGGGACCCTCAAACCAGAAAGGCCAGATCTTAGGAGAAAACTGACCGCGAGAAAGTAAATCGGCAGGGTTCAAATGGGACTTGACATGTCGCCAAATAAAATTTTCGCTATTGTTTTGTATAATTAACACCCGGCGGGCAACAAAAGGGGAGAAATTATTTGCATTTCGTTTTATCCAACAAAGGGCCACCTGTGAATCTGACCATAAATTTATAGAAGAGAGTTGAATAGATACAGACAGAATTTGAACTATCCTACGAGTTAACATGGCCAAAAGGTCCATTGCACACAGCTCTAATCTGGGAATGGTTAATTTCTTTTTACCGGATTTACTCTGGATTTAGCTGTAATCAATCGAGATGATCTCGAATTGTCCGAGTAAACCGCTACTAAATAAATGCAGCCGCCATATGCCTGTTGGCTAGCATCGCAGAACCCATGAAGGGAACAAGAAACAACAACCTTATTTTCAAATAGGTACCTGGGAACTCTAAGATGGGCCACCTCGGCTAGGGAAGATTGAAATTTTTTAAATTGGTTAATTATAGATATGTCAGAAATGGGGTCATCCCATCCTACCTGGGACATCCATACTGATTGCATTAAGAGTTTGCCAAAGACGGTCAGATTATTAACGATTCCAAGAGGATCAAAAGTACTAGCAATAATGCTTAGTATCTTTCTTTTAGTTAAAGGAGAAACATCGGCTAAACAAGAAGTTTTTATATCTAAAAGATCAGAAGTAGGGTTCCATTTAAGCCCAAGAATCTTGCTTGAAGAGTCTTAAAAACTACGTTCAAATTTCGCATTAGCCAATTCATTTATGGATTGCAAAAATTCGAAAGAATTAGACTGCCATTTATGTAATTGAAATTCATGTTTTCCTAACATGTAATTCAATTCATTGTAAAAAATAGGTAATTCATTTTCATTATTAGTCCCAGTTAAAATATCATCCATGTAAGTTTGATGAAGGATAGCGTGCTGCGCATGAGGACAATCGGGATTGTTTAAGGCTATGTCTTTTAGGACTCGAGTGGCTAAGAAGGGGGAACAGTTTTGCCCGAAACTTAGACTAGATAACTGAATGCATGTAAAAGAGTCATTAGGACTATCTCTCCACAATATATTCTGTAGATGTCGTTGAGAAGGATTGATGTCGATGTATCGATACATCATTTTGATGTCGGCACAGAGAACATATTTGTAGCACCTAAATCTACATAGGATATCAAAAAGATTGTCCTGAACCTGATAACCCTTTGAGGTTAAATCATTGAGGGAATAACCAGAATCGGTTTTAGCCGAGAAATCAAAAACGACCCGAAGTTTGGTGGATACACTATCCTCGCGTATCACTGCCCTATGAGGTATAAAGTATTTGAACTCATTACTTATAGAATTATAAAAACCCAAAGGTACTACTTGAGCGTGACCGAGGGTGAGATATTCGGAAATAACATTTTTATATTCCGAAAAAAGAGTGAAATTAAACTTGAACTTTTTCTCAAGAGAAGAGAATCTTTGGGAGGCCATTCCAAATGACTGGCCTAACTTTTTAGAATGATTTTCAATGAGCGGCATATTTACTTGATAACGACCGGAAGGCAGGATCACTGTGGTATCCTGAAATAGTTGTTCCACGAAATCGTCGCTGGAACATTGCGGTTGACATTCAGGGATGTGTTCGAGCTCCCAAAATTTTTCCATAGTTAGATGGAGTTTATTATCTTGCTCGTGTTGATCATCACAAACAGTTAAAAATGAAGCATCAAAATTATTCACACTAATTGGAACCCCAAAGTTATTAAGCTGAATAGGACCAGCTATAACGTATCCAAGATGAGTGTCTATGAAGGAAGGCGAAGTGGGACCCGTATTAATCACGGTCGCTTTAAGTAAGAAGTGATACAAATCGCAGCCAATGAGAAGGTCTATTTGGCCGGATTCGAAAAAGAGAGGATCAGCAAGTTCAAGCTTTACGTGAGGAGGAATTTCCAAATTAGAAGGGGATATAGAGAATTGAGGTAAGCTATTAGTTATTTTGTCTATAACCGAGCAAGAAATACTAAAGGTATGGTAAGGTGCAACTTGCGAAGTGAATGTGATATCTATCACTTCTTCGCTATGTGTACAATTATTACTACCTAAGCCAGAGATACTTAGAGTTTGTTTCCGTGGAGGTATATTTAATTTTTGGGCAAAGCTGCGGTTGATAACGCTCATTTGGCTAGCTGAGTCCAGCAGAGCTCGAGCCACGAAGGACCGACCATGGGAACCATTTACCTTCACTAAGGCCGTAGGTAAGAGCACAATATTATCTTTGACTGACATAGCGGCTAAAATAGTTTGGGGAGCCACCGAAGTCGAGGGTTCAGGTGGTTGACTTGATAATGAGGAGTTTAAAAAATTAGATCTACTAGTATTATTGGGAGGAGTATTTACATGGGTCGAAGAAGTTGAATTAGAGCTTCCGGAAGTAGCAGCTCTAGAAGTATTTAGATTGTGATAATTATTAGCCAGTTGATTATGATTATCGAAGTGTAAGTAGCTATGATGAGACTTATTACACGTCACGCATCTTCGAAGAGACTTACAATTAGAAGTAATATGGGTACCGTTCAAACAGTTAACGCAAAGTTTTTTAGTTTTAACGAACTGGTACCTATCTTGAGGTGATAAAGTCATAAATTTAGAACAACCGTAAATAGAATGAGAGGGATCCGAACAATGAAGACAGCTCGGTTTGTTAGCCCCAGCTCGGGAGTTATGTGCATGATTATTATTTGAAGAATTGAAACTAGAGACAAGTGTTACTTTATTTCTGCTGGAATCGGGATATTTAGTTTGAGGTTTAACTTTTTTATTAGCTTCAAAAAGATTCAAATTCTCCAACATGGATTGACGTTTCTGTAGAAAATCGAAAAAATATTCAGCGGTAGGAATATCTTCCGGTTTCCGCTCACTTTCAAAAGCTCTTCTGGAGTTAAAATCAAACTTTTGTTCCATCAAAAATATTATTAATGACTCAAAATTCACTTCTGGTGCCAATTTTAAATTGTTAATTAAATCAAATGTTTTTCGGGTAGAAATTTGAAATTCGCGCAACTCAGACGGAGTGCTTTTAGAAACTGGTTTCTGATCCACTAAGGTTTGGAACAAAGAATACAATAATTTATATTTATCATCATAAGCATTTTTGAGAATATTAAAAGCAATATTTAAATTCTGATTAGTTACCCCCAAGGAATCAATCATTTCCAACGGAGGTCCGCGTAAAAGACCTTTAAGATAGTAAAATTTCTCACCGTCTGATTTCAGCTTATTGTTATTGAGAACCAATGCCGTAAAAAGGTCAATAAAAGATGGCCACTCTTGTGCCAAACCAGAAAACGGTTTAATGTTAATTTTGGGTAAAACGACATTGGAAACCTCGTTTGATTCATTAGTAGTTAAAGGTAGTAATTCTTTTTGTTTATTTCCGATAAGATGTTCAAGCTTGGCTATACAAGATTCGAAACGATCCGCGACTACATTTTCAGCGATACCGTCCGAAGAGAGACAATCTTCGTCTGTATTAGATAAGGAAGCAATTTCCAATTGAATGCTTTGATAATTTTCATAATGACCAGAGATATTTTTAAGTTTGACATTAAGTAAATAAATTTCTTCGGAGCCATCGAGCTCCTTTACGAATTTTTCAATCCGCGTTAATTGCGTCTTACAACCGCGTCGTTTATTTTTTAAATGGGTTAAGGTCATGATTGATTCCAGGCGTAACCAAAAAGATAAAGTGTACAAATAAATTTTTACAGTGTAGGTTAATTTATGAGCAAGTACATAGTACATGCGACAAGTAGGTTATACTGAATTGTAAAAATACCCTAAAAACATTTTAACAAATAGCATATGAAATATAACCCAATATATGTTTTCAAGTAATGCATAAATAATATGTTTTACAAGTAGATATTACCAAAAATATTTTTTACAGTGTACATACGTCAAATAGGTAATTCCAAATACTGTAAGAATACCATAAAAATAATTCAACGAATAGCATAAAAGAATATGAAATGTACAACAATATATGTTTTCAAGAAATGCATAAATATTTAACAAAGTAGAAATTACCAAAAATATTTTTTACAGTGTAGCAGATTTCTCAACTAATCTTTAAAAAATGCACAATTGGCTACTTAAAAGGATATCAATTATATTTTTACTCTATAAACTCAAATGGCTATGAGCCCAAATTAATTTCAATTGAAGTAAAATTCGAAACTTATCTAACAACTAAAAACAATCATTAAATATATAAATATATAGGTATATTATGTTAATATTACCTATAAAGATTATACTAATTATTATTGCAAGTTCAAATATATGAAACCTTAAAACAATTCAACATATCTTACAAATAGGATATTATAATAATGGTATTTCACTGTACCAAATAAATTAAAAACAAGTAGAACATTAAAAGAAATAGCTCACAAAAAATCATAAGAGAAATTGTAGATATAGACACTGTGTTGTCGGCTGAACGTAAAAAATCACCCCCCTACTTAGGCAGGTGTCGATGTAAAAACAATGCAAGCTCCAAGCGTCAAGTCGTCGGCAGGTGCCTCTTCACGCGTTGTTGCCAATTCGTAAATTTCGTCGAGTAACTTTTATAAGACTGTTCGATTTAACACTTTCGCGGTAAAGTTTATTTTTTAAAGTTTTGTTTTTTATTACACATACACTGATATAATTGTTTCTGTTCGCACTCAAAATTTTACAATTAAAGCACGGGATTTTTAAAGTATCAAAATTAATAAAGGGGAGAAAGAAAGTGACAGCTATGGCCAAATATAAGAGATGTCAAAGTGACAGATCCGGCTCGAAGGACCAACAAAAACTATGTGCAATTTTCAAGGAGCTCGCCTTAGCGAGGTATGCTGGTTGATCTCCTAGCACATGTTTTGAGCGGCTTCAAATTTAAGCTGGCCAAGTTCAGTTGGCAGAGAGTGAGAAAAAGCAGCTTCAAGGACCAGCTAGCTAAAGCGCTAGCAGCTATGAAAGATTTAGATTTTAGGCATAAATAAAAATCATTAATGGAGATACCAATCTTTATACTAAAAAGTATCAAATATACATACAAATATATGGTTATTACATAAATCGCGAGATATTCGAGAATACTCGTTACACTTAACATTCGTTAGATATATTGTCTTTGCTCCAAATCTTAATGTTTAGAGATAGCGGAGGTTGTAGGAAACCGGCCACAGTTTGGCAACAGCGCGACAACGACGGTTAAAATAGGAAATTATTTCCTAACTAGTTGTACATAGATAACGTTTTAAAGTACTTACAGTATAACTGGACACTAATCACTGATTCTAATTTAGTAATTTAAAAATTAATTAATTGAAATGAACTCAACAATATATGTTAAGGGGTTACATTTTCTTATTTATGAGGAGCTGAGATGTTCTCGCCACCACAGTTAAAAGCAGAGAGAGAGAATTTTGAATATATCGGCCCTGAAGGGCTGACGTTCGTGCCAAATCGATACGGATCGTTGCGTGATAGGGTGGGAGCTTACATATGTGTGTTCATAGAGCGGGAGCTAAACCATGGATAAATTTATAGGAAATTTATACAAAATATAAGAATTACACTGAAATATATACAGATGCTTCCAAACAACCCATTGGAGTAGGGTGCGCGTTCTATATTCCGTCTATCAATCTGCATATGCAATTTAAACTACATGACCTTACTTCTATATTCTCTGCTGAAGCAATTGCAATTGTTGAAGCTCTCGAATTTATTGAACGACATCAACATAAAAATTCAATAATAATATCAGATTCTTTATCAGTACTCACAAGTATAAGTCAACCTTTCGATATTAATGCCACGTTTAAAAATAATATTGTTCCAAAAATCAAACTGATTATAAATAGACTAGCTCAAAGAGGATTTAACATAAAATTATTTTGGACAAAAGCTCATATAGGACTTCGACATAATGAACATGTAGACAGTTTAGCAAAAATAGCAGCTGAGAAGGGACTGTATAAGAATAACAAGATTACCATTGATGAATGCATAAATCAAAACAAAATAAATTTAAAAGAAAGATGGAAACGAAACAATTATGGTATAAATATTGCATAAACAAGCCTACAAGATACACGCTTCTATGTCCAGAAATTCCCAATAAACTCTGGTACAGCAACTATCAACTTCCTCGAAGTAGCATAGTTACTATTAGTAGACTTAAATTCGGTCACGCTTGTTATCCCGCCCATCTCAGAAAAATCAATGTAGTTGATTCGAACTTGTGCGACAGTTGCAATTGTAGGTATATGTGACTTGGATCACATTTTCTTTGCGTGTAAAAAAATATACTCAATATAGAGAAAACATGTATCTGGAACTAATAAAAAACAATATTCTTCCTCCTTTCAACTTAATGCACCTGCTAGCATTGAATAAGCTGACTGTATACAACTTATTACTAGGATTTATCAAGGGGTGCAATTTAAAACTGTAGTAGTAAATGTAATTCCTCCGTTTTTAAACCTAAATCATTATTTTCTAAGTTACCGTGGTCCACCCTTTCTGTAAGTTAGCCACCCTGACAGACTCCTGGGTGTGAAATGTTTACCCTTATCCTATCCAAAAATAAATAAATACTAGTCTTAATACTAGAGTTACTGGCTATATGGACATAGTCCCCGGCCAAAAAAAACAAAAAAAAAAATTCTACGGGGTCGATTTAGTGGGTCTACATTATTTTTTTGCAAATCAGCAAATATACGATTTTTGATAAATTGCTAGATCTCCAATTATCTACTTTCGCGACAATATTTTTAAGTCAAAAATTTGTTGCTTCCAAAATAATTGAAACTTTGTAAATGGGTTTCTTTTGGGTCAACAACTTGTTGCTTCCGAAATGATTGAAACTTTGTAAATAGGGTTTTTTTGGTACGCTTAATACACTGGTAAAATCAGTTTTTCGATAGTAGCCATAGAACACGTTTTAATTGAGGCTAAAAAAAATAGTAGGCTTTGGTTGAAACTATCTCTATTTTGGCAATTATTACTTTAATTTCGTATTCTACTAGGTCACTACACTATTTTTTACAGATCAACATATATATACGATTTTTGATAAATTACTAGAACTCCAATTCTCTTCTTTTGCGCCAATATTTTTAAGTCAAAAGTTTGTTGCTTTCAAAATACTTGGAACTTTGTAAATAAGGTTTTTTGGAACGCTAAATAAACTGGTGAAATCAGTTTTTCGATAGTAGGCATAGAGCACGTTTTAATGTTGGCTAAAAAAATTAGTTATAGTCAAACCTAGCAGGCTTTGGTTAAAACCATAGCTAGTTCGGCAATTATAACTTTATTTTCGTATTTTACAGGGTCGATTTAGTGGGTCTACACCATTTTTTTACAAATCAACAGACATACGATTTTTGGTAAATTGCTAGACTTCCAATTCTCTGCTTTTGCGACAATATTTTTAAGTCAAAAATTATTTGCTTCCAAAATGATGGAAAATGAGTTTTTTTGATACCCTTAATACAATGGTGAAATCAGTTTTTCGATAGTAGGCATAGAACACGTTTTAATAGAAGCTAAAAAAATTAGTAGGCTTTTGTTAAAACTATCGCTATTTCGGCAATTATTTCTTTATTTTCGTATTTTACTGGGCCGCTACACTATTTTTTGCAAATCAACATACATACGATTTTTGATAAATTGCTAGAACTTCAATTCTCTACTTTCGCGCCAATATTTTAAAGTTAAAAATTTGTTGCTTTCAAAATGCTTAAAACTTTGTAAATAGGGTTTTTTTAGAACACTTAATACATTGGTGAAATCAGTTTTTGATACTAGGCATAGAGCACGTTTTAATGTTGGCTAATAAAATTAGTTATAGTCAAACCTAGCAGGCTTTGGTAAAACTATAGCTAGTTCGGCAATAATTACTTTATTTTCGTATTTTACAGGGTCGATTTAGTGGGTCTACAACATTTTTTTACAAATCAACAGACATACGATTTTTGGTAAATTGCTAGACTTCCAATTCTCTGCTTTTGCGACAATATTTTTAAGTCAAAAATTATTTGCTTCCAAAATGATTGAAACTTTGTAAATAGGGTTTTTTTGGTACGCCTAATACACTGGTAAAATCAGTTTTTCGATAGTAGGCATAGAACACGTTTTAATGATGGCTAAAAAAATTAGTAATAGTCAAACCTAGTAGGCTTTGGTTGAAACTATCGCTAGTTCGGCAATTATTACTTTGTTTTTGTATTCTACGGGGTCGATTTAGTGGGTCTACATTATATTTTTGCACATCAACAGTCATACGATTTTTGATAAATTGCTAGAATTCCAATTCTCTTCTTTCGCGCCAATATTTTTAATTTAAAAATTATTTGCTTCCAAAATGATTAAAACTTTTAAAAAAGGTTTTTTTGGTACGCTTAATACAGTGGTAAAATCAGTTTTTCGATAATAGAAATAGAACACGTTTTAATGATGGCTAAAAAAATTAGTAATAGTCAAACCTAGTAGGCTTTGGTTGAAACTATCGCTAGTTTGGCAATTATTACTTTGTTGTTGTATTCTACGGGGTCGATTTAGTGGGTCTATCTTATTTGTTTGCAAATCAACAGATATACGATTTTTGTTAAATTGCTAGATCTCCAATTATCTACTTTTCGGACAATATTTTTAAGTCAAAAATTTGTTGCTTCCAAAATGATCGATAGTAGCCATAGAACACGTTTTAATGGAGGCTAAAAAAATTAGTAGGCTTTGGTTAAAACTATCGCTATTTCGGCAATTACTACTTCATTTTCGTATTCTACTGGGTTGCTACACTATTTTTTGCAAATCAACATACATACGATTTTTAATAAATTACTAGAACTCCAATTCTCCACTTTTGCGCCAATATTTTTAAGTTAAAAATTTGTTGCTTTCAAAATGCTTAAAACTTTGTAAATAGGGTTTTTTTAGAACACTTAATACATTGGTGAAATCAGTTTTTGATACTAGGCATAGAGCACGTTTTAATGTTGGCTAAAAAAATTAGTTATAGTCAAACCTAGCAGGCTTTGGTTAAAACTATAGCTAGTTCGGCAATAATTACTTTATTTTCGTATTTTACAGGGTCGATTTAGTGGGTCTACAACATTTTTTTACAAATCAACAGACATACGATTTTTGGTAAATTGCTAGACTTCCAATTCTCTGCTTTTGCGACAATATTTTTAGGTCAAAAATTATTTGCTTCCAAAATGATTGAAACTTTGTAAATAGGGTTTTTTTGGTACGCCTAATACACTGGTAAAATCAGTTTTTCGATAGTAGGCATAGAACACGTTTTAATGATGGCTAAAAAAATTAGTAATAGTCAAACCTAGTAGGCTTTGGTTGAAACTATCGCTAGTTCGGCAATTATTACTTTGTTTTTGTATTCTACGGGGTCGATTAAGTGGGTCTACATTATATTTTTGCACATCAACAGTCATACGATTTTTGATAAATTGCTAGAATTCCAATTCTCTTCTTTCGCGCCAATATTTTTAAGTCAAAAATTATTTGCTTCCAAAATGATTAAAACTTTTAAAAAAGGTTTTTTTGGTACGCTTAATACAGTGGTAAAATCAGTTTTTCGATAATAGGAATAGAACACGTTTTAATGATGGCTAAAAAAATTAGTAATAGTCAAACCTAGTAGGCTTTGGTTGAAACTATCGCTAGTTTGGCAATTATTACTTTGTTGTTGTATTCTACGGGGTCGATTTAGTGGGTCTACCTTATTTGTTTGCAAATCAACAGATATACGATTTTTGTTAAATTGCTAGATCTCCAATTATCTACTTTTCGGACAATATTTTTAAGTCAAAAATTTGTTGCTTCCAAAATGATCAATAGTAGCCATAGAACACGTTTTAATGGAGGCTAAAAAAATAGTAGGCTTTGGTTGAAACTATCGCTATTTCGGCAATTACTACTTCATTTTCGTATTCTACTGGGTTGCTACACTATTTTTTGCAAATCAACATACATACGATTTTTAATAAATTACTAGAACTCCAATTCTCCACTTTTGCGCCAATATTTTTAAGTTAAAAATTTGTTGCTTTCAAAATGCTTAAAACTTTGTAAATAGGGTTTTTTTAGAACACTTAATACATTGGTGAAATCAGTTTTTGATACTAGGCATAGAGCACGTTTTAATGTTGGCTAAAAAAATTAGTTATAGTCAAACCTAGCAGGCTTTGGTTAAAACTATAGCTAGTTCGGCAATAATTACTTTATTTTCGTATTTTACAGGGTCGATTTAGTGGGTCTACAACATTTTTTTACAAATCAACAGACATACGATTTTTGGTAAATTGCTAGACTTCCAATTCTCTGCTTTTGCGACAATATTTTTAAGTCAAAAATTATTTGCTTCCAAAATGATTAAAACTTTGTAAATAGGGTTTTTTTGGTACGCCTAATACACTGGTAAAATCAGTTTTTCGATAGTAGGCATAGAACACGTTTTAATGATGGCTAAAAAAATTAGTAATAGTCAAACCTAGTAGGCTTTGGTTAAAACTATCGCTAGTTCGGCAATTATTACTTTGTTTTTGTATTCTACGGGGTCGATTTAGTGGGTCTACATTATATTTTTGCACATCAACAGATATACGATTTTTGATAAATTGCTAGAATTCCAATTCTCTTCTTTCGCGCCAATATTTTTAAGTCAAAAATTATTTGCTTCTAAAATGATTAAAACTTTTAAAAAAGGTTTTTTTTGGTACGCTTAATACAGTGGTAAAATCAGTTTTTCGATAATAGGAATAGAACACGTTTTAATGATGGCTAAAAAAATTAGTAATAGTCAAACCTAGTAGGCTTTGGTTAAAACTATCGCTAGTTTGGCAATTATTACTTTGTTGTTGTATTCTACGGGGTCAATTTAGTGGGTCTACCTTATTTGTTTGCAAATCAACAGATATACGATTTTTGTTAAATTGCTAGATCTCCAATTATCTACTTTTCGGACAATATTTTTAAGTCAAAAATTTGTTGCTTCCAAAATGATCGATAGTAGCCATAGAACACGTTTTAATGGAGGCTAAAAAAAATAGTAGGCTTTGGTTGAAACTATCGCTATTTCGGCAATTACTACTTCATTTTCGTATTCTACTGGGTTGCTACACTATTTTTTTGCAAATCAACATACATACGATTTTTAATAAATTACTAGAACTCCAATTCTCCACTTTTGCGCCAATATTTTTAAGTCAAAAATTTGTTGCTTCCGAAATGGTTGAAACTTTGTTAATAGGTTTTTTTTGGGACGCTTAATACACTGGTGAAATGAGTTTTTCGATAGTAGCCATAGAACACGTTTTAATTGAGGCTAAAAAAAATAGTAGGCTTTGGTTGAAACTATCGCTATTTTGGCAATTATTTCTTCATTTTCGTATTCTACTAGATAGATAGATAGATAGATGTTTAAGAGGTGGCCAGGAGCCTATTCCACTGCGACCTTTTCAGATCTATTGTGGTCCTCGAAAAACTAGATTACATCCCCCAGTCCGACTCTCTTAACGAAGTCTATAAGCTTTGAGACTGTAACCTTCATGTAGTCCCTTGCCAATGGATATTCTTCTCCTAAAGTCAGGAACCGCATATTTACCAGTCCGTCGCACTGACATAAGATGTGCTCTGGTGTTTCCTCTTCTAGGTGACAGAATCTGCACAGATCCGTCTCTGTCAACCCCATCAGCTTAAGATGCCTGTTTAGCTTACAGTGCCCCGTCAATAGACTTACTACAGTTTTGACCGTTTTCCTGTCTTTACTCAATAAGTCTGACGTAAACTTTTGCGAATGTTCCATTATGAACTGTTTTGCTTGCCTTTGTCCTGGTAAATTCCACCACCATTCCCGTGATTTTTGTGCCACCCATGTTTTCATGGCCGTCTTTATTATATTTTTTGCAATGCCGCAGAAAGGTTCCGGTCCAATAAAAGGCATTGATGAGCCTAGTTTAGCCATTTCATCTGCCTTTTTATTGCCTTTTAGACCCCTATGTCCTGGTACCCAAGCTACCGTAACCTTGCTACGATCCCCCAGAGTATTCAGAGCATGCACACAGTCCCATACTAGCCTAGAATTGACCTCTACAGAATCTAGTGCCCTTAGCACCGCCTGACTGTCTGTGAAGATGGCTATTGAACGGTACGTCCTATCCAGCCTTTTAATTTGTTCTACACAGTAGTGAATTGCCGTGATTTCTGCTTGAAAAATCGTGGCATTTTGGGATAGATTTACTGGGAATGTTATCCCTTGTTTCCTTTCGACTACGCCGGCTCCCACGCCATACGGCGTCTTTGAGCCGTCCGTGTACCAGGTTGACTCCGCCTCTACGGGTACACCTTTTTCCCAGTCTTCCCTACCTGGTATAACTATTTTAAATTTATTGGCAAAGCTATATCTCGTGACTGTTGCGTCAATGGGTTGCCCCAAAATGTTATCCGCTTTTAGTTCCTTGATTAGCTTACCATTATCAGCCCCATGCGATTGGCTTATGTGCTGCTGATTATGTATTAATCTGTGCATGGCCGCTCTCGCTTCGCCCTGTATATATATGTGTAGTGGTGTTTAACACGACTTCCAGTGCAGCTAAAGTAGTTTTTATGGCCCCCGTAACGCACAGGCAAGATAACCTTTGTATGTTACTTAATAGCCTTACTGCTCCTGTTTGCTGTGTCTTTGTCCACCATACCACTGACCCGTAGGTTATTATGGGTCTAATAACCCTTGTATATAACCATATGGTCATTTTGGGGTTAAGCCCCCAATTTTTTCCACACATTCGTCTACATCTGCCAAATGACAATATAGCTTTCTGCGTGGTTTTTTGTATGTGTGTGTTCCATGAGAGTCTTTGATCCAGGAATACTCCTAGGTATTTTATTTCTTTGACTACTGGAATCACTGTTCCCCCCAATGTTAGTGGTTTTAGACCGGCCAATGTTGTCTTTTTTGTGAAGTTGATAATTTGTGTTTTTTGAGCATTGACTGTTAGTCTTTCTTGCTTACACCAATTTTCAACCGTGTTTAGGGCTATCTGCATTCTGTCAGATAATACCCCGGCAAATTTGCCTCTGATGACAATCGCTATGTCATCTGCATATCCTAGACACTGAAAGTCTTTTTTGGATAATTCGTTGAGGAGATCGTCTACTAGGGTTGCCCAAAGTAGTGGTGACAGAACTCCTCCTTGTGGACAACCTCCACCTGCTTTCGCTTTGATGGTAGCTTGCCCTAGTGAGGATATTACAATCCTATTCTCTAGAGCTGCCTTTATCCATCTGCATATCACTTGAGGTGTGCCCCGTCTACTCATTGCATCTATCAATGAGTTCGTTGTAACATTGTTAAACGCTCCTTCGATGTCCAGAAAGGTAGCCATTGCAATCTCTTTGTCCTCTATAGACTTAGAGACCAACCTATTTAGGTCATCTAATGCCGTTTCCGTTGATTTACCTGGTTGGTATGCATATTGACGATTGCTTAGAGGGTGCTCTTTTAGCACTTCGTCTCTTATGTACCTGTCCAAAAGCCTCTCTAAAGTCTTTAGTAGAAAGGATGACAGGCTTATTGGTCTGTATGATTTTGGTGTTAGGTCCGATACTTTACCAACCTTAAATGGTTTAAATTTTTTGATTGCCCATCTGATTCTGTTAGGTCTTGTGACTTCTGTAGCCATTTTCCAATCTGTCGAACTTGGCCTGGTCAGCTTTTGTTCCATATTGGTTAGCCTTACTGAGTCATCCAGAATTGTTGCGGCAGGAAAGTGTGTGTATACCAGTTCTTTAAGACTTTCCTCTTTGGTTTCTGTGTAAGTGCCATTAGCTTTCTTTAAGAAACCCACCTCTTTACTGGTTGTTCCATCTTTAGCCAGGACTTTGTGGATTCTGGAACATGCCGGAGTGTCTGAAATCTCCTCGCAGAACTTCCTCCACGTTTCCCTTTTGGCTTTACGTATTTCTTTATTGTATTGCGTGAGCTTATACCTGTAGGCATCCCAGTCCTGGCTGCTTTTGGCTTTATTAAAGAGGCTTCGGACCTCCGCCCTAAGCTTCCTTAAGCCGTTGTTCCACCAGACTGTATTAGTGCCTTTGTTTTTTCCTTGTTTTTTTCAGGGCAATTTTCATGGTATGCCGCCAATATAGCTTCACTTACCATTTTTGCCGCCGCGTTTATAGTTTTAGTACTATTAAGTGGTTCAATACCTTCCTTGAGATTATTACTGAGGGCTTCTTTATAACCCGTCCAGTTCGTATCTCTTGGGTTACGGTATTTTGTTACCGAAGGAAAAATATTTAGATCAAATCTTATGTGTCTGTGGTCTGAACTTGAAGGTTCTTCAGACACATGCCAGTTTATGATGTTATCACCAATTTTATTCGTGCAGAGTGTTAGATCTAAAACTTCTTTGCGCGTTTTGGTGACAAAGGTAGGTTTATTTCCTATATTGGAGATAATTAAACCATCGGATAAGATAAAGTTCAAAATAGACTCACCTCTTTTATTGATGTCCGTGCTGCCCCATATTGTATGGTGTGCGTTCGCATCACATCCTATTATTAACTGCAATCCTTTTCCCACACAGTATGCAACAATGTCGCTTATTATGTGTGGTGGACTTTCAGTCTCATCTCCAGGGAAATAAGCGGAGCATACTACCAAGCTTCTTTCCCCCCCGTCCGTGGATACTGTTAGAATACCTGTAACAACATCACCAGTGCAGAGCACTGGTATTAAAGTACATTGTATTCTATTACTGTAAATTATACAAGCCCTTGGCCTTACGGCCTTAGGGGTTTGTAATATCTTACCTGATTTGGTGGATAGGCCGGCTACCTTATCGCCTATCCTCCAGGGTTCTTGCAAGAGGGCCACATCGATGCCTTCTTGCTCCACTCTTCTACACACTGTTTCCGATGCAGCTTTAGCGTGTTGAAGATTGGCTTGCAAGAACCTTACTTCTCTTCTTGCAAAGAGCTCTCCATTTCTTCCTCAGGAGGTCTTCCTTGAGCGGAGTCTTCCTTCTCGTGGACTGACGTCCTTTTGAGCGGGCTGACTCCACTCTCGGGAGCTTCCTCCTCCTGAGCCTCCATGGGTGTTTCCCTTGTCTCCGTGGTGGACGTTGCTGTTAGCTTCTCCTTTTTGGCTCTGAAGGTTACCCTTCCTAAGCCAAAGTACGGGGTCATTTTGAGCCTCTGGATCTCCTCCTTGGATTCCTGATCCATCGAGAATGTCCAGAGTACTCCTTTTTCTGTAGGCTTGCTGCCCCAGACCGTCCATAGGTCCGTTCTGAGTCCATGGTTACTTATCCTTAACCTATTAGGGTCCCTTTTGGACTCTAGCCTTTCGCCGTCTTCGTCTGGTATAAATACCACACTTGCAAAGGGTTTGGGCATGTCCTTTCCCTCCAGTGCATTCAGGGATGCGCCATCCCACGGCTTTAGAGTTGGGGAGACCTCCTTAACCCAGTTTGCCGTTGTGTCGTCCACACAAGTGAGTTCCAGATATCCCGGTCTAAAAGTGCTCTTCAGGAAGCGGACCTGCGGTCCTCCCTCCGGAATCGACTCATAGGCGGCCATGACGGATTTTTGAACTGCCTTCAGCTTATCCTGATCCATCTTGGCCTCCGGGAAACCTGTACTTACCACAGCTACTTTTATAGAAGCTGTGGCTTCACTAAAGGTTAGACCTTCAGTCTTTGGTTTCTTCCCTTTGCGCTGGCTTTCGGGTGGTGTATTACCGTGTGACCTTGGCCTTTTTGAGCCTTTGGCTGGTACGGTTTTTTGCTTAAGGTTCACTGCCTTTGCCTTTGCCGGCTTTGGCTGTTCCTCCTTTGCTTTTTTCAAGGATTTGGTAAAATTGGCTTTAATTACGGCCCTTTTGGCTTGGATGTAATTTTGGCCTTGTTTTACCAGTTTCTCTATCTTGGCTTTGGAGATGCCAGATAGTCTTGCAAATTTAATTTCCTCGTCTGTCATAAGATCAACCTCCTCCAAGGTAGTGACCCTGACAGCCTTTGAAATTTTTTGCCTTTCGGCTTTGGAAGATCCGGGCCTTTCAGCCTGAGGATTTTTCGAGGAGGTACTTGGCTCTGCAGCTTTAGTATCCTCCTTAGTTTTTGATTGCCCCGGCTTCTTAGCCTTGGGCTCTCGTTCTGGTTTTTTTTGAGATTCCATAAGAGTCCCACGAGTAGCTAGGGAAAGGTGGTCCACTCCTGCAGAGCCCCGCATGCAGGAGTAAGGTCTGCCTACGATGGGGTGCGACCCTGTGCCCCAAAGGAACCGTTTGCGACACTATCACCCCAGTGCCATTCAGTCATCGTCACGGTATCTAACAACTTGGACTTGGGGAATGTTTTTCGACCTTCCGGTCTAGATCCGCTGGATTCAGTTTCAACAGGGTCACCACGAAGAGGTTGCAATCAGAGATCACAAACTCCCAATCTAGTTGAGAGTACCCAGCGGTCTTGAAATTGTTTAATACCAATACCCTGAGATAGTTCGTTTTTCCGTTCAGCTTTACGCCGATTAGAAAGGAAACCAGAGCCCTCGACCCCTCGTATTCTACTAGGTCACTACACTATTTTTTACCGATCAACATATTATAACGGATAAATAAAGAGAGAAACATTGGTGTAAAACAGAATAATTGGAAACAGATTAAAAATTAAAGCATTAGACTATATTTATCAGAATAATAAATATGAGACATTAAAATTGCTCATGATAATTAGATAAAGTTATACAGTTTATATATATGATTTATAATTTGAGAAAACTCACATAGAATTAGACAAAAGAAATGTTACCTTGATCATATATCCGAAAACCATAGAGTAAATATCATCCATCGTATTGAACACCTCATTTTACAACAAACGATGAGCATATAATCTAAAAAAGAAATATGAATTAATAAATATTCGAAACAAAAAGGATATCGTTCAATATTATAACACATTTGTTTACTAAAAACATATGAGTTGGAATATTTAACGCTGTAATGTCAATACGCCTTAGCGACAAACGCTGGCGACAGAAATATAGATGTCAATATTATGTTTCAGCGACAAACGCTAACATTAGAGTAATTTCATAGATAAAATAAATATAAACTAATAAAGGAGTTCAATCGAATATGTAATGAATGTGAATAATTGGATTAAGGAATATTGATAAATGTTTTAAAAGAATTTATGTTGATGGCAAAACACAATCGCTAATTGTAATAAAAAAAAATTAAAATAAACATTGATGTTAAGACTATTGTATATCGCCTTTAAAAAAAAAAAAAAAAAACTATTCGTCCCATAATAATAGAATGAACTTCAATATTACATAAACAATGTCTAGTGAAACTAATTCTTGTATATAGGTAAAGATATTTGAATGCTAAGTGAAATCAAAAGTTTGATTGGTTTATGTGACATGACAAAAAGAACTTTCAAATGACAAACAAGTGTAACAAACTTTTTCAATAGTAAGCTGAATAAAATAAAAGACTGGTTGTTGATTGTTGAAAAAAGTTGAAGAAAAAAGTGTGTTTGGCTTGTCTTCGTTTTCTGGAAGGTTGGGTTTTGAAGCTCTCCAGAAAATTTGAGTAATTATCCTCAAAGTGAGGATAAAGATATAAGAAACTGTTAATAAAACATATACAAGTGCTTACCTGGTGACTACAGCTGATTTTCCAAGGAGAAAATCATATTTCTACAAAATTGCATAACTTTGAACTTCGGAAGCAGCGTTCCAGAGTCCCGAGAGGCAGATCCTGGTTCCTGAACACAAGGTTAGTGTTTTGTTGTACAACAAGAGTTATAGAGGAAACTCATAATTCCAATCAAGTGTTTTTCTTTTAAAATCTCATGAGTAAGATAAACTTTGAAATGACGATCGATCTAAAAAAGAATCAAAATTAGAGACTCAATATGACTATAAGATTAAATGATATTCAATGATAGATGGCCAATATAAAGAGATAAAATTTAATACTTACGCATTTCTCAAATAAGAATCATAAAAAAGATGCATCTGATTCATCTATGTAACATTTAAGCTCTATGTATATAAATTTGATATCTATTTCTTGTATTGTATTTTCTATGTTTCTGTATTTATAAATTTCCAGGCATAAATTCTTTTAACTTATATATAAATTTGAAACACGTTCTGTGATATAGCATAAAGCTCACTGTAAAACTGAACAGACGCAACGTGTCTATCAGGGTGCTGATTCTAAGTCACAATTTCGACTCGAAATAATTTCGACCGTCATGGCGGAGTCGAAATGCGACTGTGCGCACCTAGCGAAATTATTGTAAAGTGAGCATATGACGTCATGAAAACGCGACAAGTCGAAATTAATTTCGACTAGACCATTTAGGTCGAAATGAGGATTTCGACTCGAAATTATGACATTTTTAGAAATTACATTAAATCTGTTTTTGAGGTTACCCGTCTGTTTAATTAGTATCAGTATGTTATATACATTTTTTAGTGGTGTTAATTTGTGAATATATAAATTATATCGAGTATTTAGCTTTATCTGGATAATAAATAAGTTCTGTTATAAATAATGGTTGCATTATTTGAACAAGTAGCAATATAATAGCGGAGTTGGAATCAGAAGAAAACCGGAATTATACGGGACACTCAAAATACATTCTACATTTCATAATAGCCAGTTTGGGCAATATGTATTCTTTTTAAACGAAGCTAGTACACAACAGCAGCTCCCTGGTTGATCCTTCCATTATAGTATTGTGATGTTTTTCCTGTGCTAACAGTGCTGAATAACTATTTGTTTTATTTTATCAAACAATATTTATCTTGTACAGAAATTTGACTTTTAATAAAAATTAGTCTCAAATCAACAAAGTTTATCTTTGATTAAGATTTTCTTAATACTTAAAACTCTATAATGCTATAATAGCTAAATATGTACCTACCCTTAGCATCCACATAAATAAGTAAAAAGGTTTTGATTCAAATAGGTGTAGCCTTATAAGTCCAACATATACTTAGATGTAGTTGGTGGCATGGCATGTTCAATATATAAATTAAGTTTATATAACATAATTTATGTCTGCATCAGGTAAAAAATTAAAATAGCATAGCATTTTATGTCATATTTTATTAAAGAATTTTTTTATAGAAAACCTAAAAGTATCCTAAGGTTAACCTAGATACTATAACCATTATTTTTAAAAAATTTTGAGATTGCTGTTTGTTTGTTGCTTCTCCTGAGTTAATATGTACAGCTTTGAATTTATGGATTCCCTATCCATATTCAGGATACTGTAAATTTTGTCAAATCTTCCTGCCATTGTTGAAACTGATATTTTTCACCCAACTAAAAAATATAAATAAAATGAATAAGAAAGCTTAAGTTTGTAAATTTATGAAAACTGTTGTCAATGAAATTAAATAATATAATAACCTATCTCTTTGCTGCTTTCAAGTGCGACATTCATCAGAGCTCATGAGTCTTGGAAGCACCACTTTATGAGGGACTTTTTGCAGAGAGCTTTCTTTATTAATATTTCTTAAAGGTATCTAAAAAAGTGCTTTTTAATAATAAATTCATAATCAAGAAATTAATATGAAAACTTACAGAATAATATTATTAATCTTCCAGAGCATCATTATTGTAGTAAAATAGGGGAATAAATTATGTCAGATGACAAAGTGGTTTAAATTGGCTGACTGCTGGTGCTTTACTTATCAATAATTATTTTTGTTCTTTTTTGTTAATATAATTTTTAAAGAAGGCCCCTTGCTGTTTGTCTTAAGGTTTCTTTATGGAACTAGCTTTCCTTTTAACTTTATTTTTCAAACCAGTACATACCTAAAATGTTAACTTATATTATTGTACCTTTAAGCAGATAATGGCAATATATTACAAATCTATTAAAGAAATATTGCTTTATATATGTAAAATAGTTGTACTTACTCGCTGCCATTTTTGGCTTATTTTCCTTGCCCTATTCAACAGGGTGCTCAAGATTTCCCACACGGCTTTTCTATCCCAGAATATTGTTTATAAAATCCAGATGCTCTTATATGAAATCCAATATCATTTTCTTTTGCTGAAAGGACACTTTTTGGTTACACCATCACCTTCGTCTTCCAAATAATTCATTTTGATTATTATATAATAAATAAATTTAAACAACCCGAACAAAACAAACTAATTTAACCTTAATACAACCTAATTGGGCTTTCCAACGACCTGTCAAAAATGGCGGCTGTAGGCAAACAATAGTATTGTTTTGTATTTTTGTCATAGTACTTTCTTTATTTAAGTTGGTGTAGAAGTTTTTATTGTTTTGAGAAAATAGTTTTTGTGACTTTATAAAATAGATTTTATATTATTTGGACTTGTTAACGTTATAAGTTGAAAAAATGTCTGTTACATGCCTTGTGATTGGTTGTGCAAGTAGATCAAACAGGGATGATGTAAAATTATTTTGTGTGCCTGCGGTTCTGAGCCACAAATTATGTGTTTTGTGACTTTGACAGTTTTATGTTCTAAGGTTTGCCCACAGACGACATCTTTATGTCACGTGATTTGGAAAGCCTTATACAACACACAAATCATCTCAAGGAATACAACATACGGACTCTACAAACAGCTGATCAAAATATAAAAATGTGTGCCAATCATATATTTATGCGATGCCAATGACATAAATTAATTATCCCCAGATATTACCAAAAGTCGAAATGACTTGGAATCGCTAAAGATTTCGACTGTCATGGCGGACAATTTCGAGTCGAAATTATTTCGAGTCGAAATTTTCACTTAGAATCAGAGCCCAGGTGATTATTCCAACGCATCGGTACATCATTTTTAAGCATGCGCACAGAACGTCATATAAAAATAAATCAATAATTTCAGTTCGCCATACATGGGCGTCTCATCAAATTTTCATTTATTAAAATAAAAATATGTTTTCCAAGTAAAATGTTTCTTTATTTATTTATCAACTAGAATTTATTCAACCAACCACGAACCCAGATAACATCCCATCTCATACCGTATACATAATAATAAACAACATAATTATTCTCACACATTCACATTCACCCACACATACACACTCACAAATACATAATAAAATGGCGACCCAACGTAGGTGCGTTGAATGAATTCAGTAAATAATTAATTATTAATAAAATAAAAATAAATTTGACTAATTCTTGTGACGACTTAACTTTAAAATCAGTAATAATTTCGGGGAAAGTTTGTTTGGAGTTTTGTACTGTTCTGTCTGTTAGAAATTAAAATTCTAAACAATGGAGTTAAACAAAACAATAAAAGAATTAAAAACAACGGAGTTGAAGGAAATTTTGGAAAGCAAAGGACTGGACAAAACGGGGACAAAACAGGCGCTCGTTAGAAGGCTATAATTAGAGAAGGGAAAGATCCGGAAACATATTGCTTCGATCAGGAAGAAAATAATGAAGATCGGGATAAAAAAATGATTGGAGAATTAGAAAATGTAACGGAATCGAGAGAAAACCTGCAGCCAAGTGAGGAAAAGATCACACAAGCTGAGGGAGAAAAAAAATTGAAGAACCAAGAGGAACATATGAGGGAGAAACATATGAGGGAGAAACAAGTAAAAGAGACAGTGAAAATCAAATAATGCAGAGCATAAGATACTTAATAGAAAAACAACAAGAAGATAGTATGAAGATAAGGGAAGATAGCAAGAAAATGATGGAAAAGATAGAAAATCAACAAGAAAATAATAAGAAAATGATGGAAGAACAGAAAGAATATTTGAAAGAAATAATTAAAGAGAAGATGGACGAACAAAATAAAAAAATTGAAAGAATGAATAACTCATTGGAACTAAGACTACGGAAACAAGACGAAAAGGTAGAGGAGATCAAAAGAAAAACAAGACGAGATAGAAAAAAGTTTAGAAAACCAAGAAGAAAAATTCGAAAACTTGGAACAAAATCTAATAGAAAACGAAGAAGATCACGGAAGTAAACATTACCAGAGCCGTTGAAATAATAGAAAAATCAGGAAATAAGGATATAGAAGATTTTAAAAGGAGCATTAAAAAACATGGAAGAGATATCGAATCCATCAGAAGTGATGTGAGAAAAAGAAATACATGAAGTGAGAGAAGAAACCGAAAAGGACATAGTGAAAACAAAGAATGACATTAAAAGAGATATGAAGAATGAATTGGAACAGATTAGAATGCAACTAAAAGGCGAACAAGGAATGATCATTCATACATATCAAGGTGGGAACGAAGAGAATATCAAATTTGATGGTAACATCAGGAAGATACATCCAAAAATATTTTTGAGAATATTAACAAATAAGATAAAGCATATAAGAAACTTTGAAGATATAAGGGAAATATTGAGAAAACACCTTACTGGACAAGCTCTATTGTGGTTCACAAGCAACGAGATAGACTTCAACAACTATAAGGAATTTGAAACAGCTTTTCTAAAATTGTATTGGGGTGAAATCACACAAGGAGAGGTTAGAGAAAAACTATATTTTGGACGATATGATGAGAATAGAGGGAATACAATGTACCTCTACTCGTTGCTACTCTATTCTCAAGCGCAACACTTAGAACCTGTAATTAAAGAAGAAGAAATAATCATGTTTCTATCCAGGCATTTCAAGTCACAGATAGCTGAAACAATAGCTATACAAAACATCAGGACTTTTGAGCAACTATCTAATTACTTGATGAGGATAGAGAGAAACCTGACGAGTAATAGGAACAAACAAAATGAGTATAGAAATAATACAAATTACAACCGAAACATAGAACATGCTAACCGAGGAAATACTGGAAATAATTTAAGCAACACCAACTACGAATACAATAACAGTAATAATAGAAATTTAAATAGTAATACTAATAATAGAACGACCAATACAAGATACAGTAACTATCCAGTAAATAATTACAATAACAACAATAATCAAGGAAGGGGAAGAAATAATTACAACAATGCAAACAATAATTATAATAATAGAAGATACAACAACTACAATAATAATAATAATTATAATAACAATAATAACAATTCAAACAATAATAATCATCAGAACAGCTACTTCACAAGAAGGAACTCTGATGGCAATATGAATCGAAGGAATGATGACGGCCACAATAGACGTGTCAACTTCCAGAGGAGAGCTAACAGTCAGGAAAGGGCAAACTCTCCAAACAATCGAATAGAACTACATGAGTCGTCAAACAATATTCATTCTCCCATAACAACGACTGCTGATGGTGGTGTACAAAATGCCACTGATCAGAATTTTCATTGAAGGATGGTGTAGCACGCAATCGGTATAGTTATGTCCATCCTAGAGAATTCCTCAAAGATATAGATTGCCTAGAAAATATAGAAAATAATTTATTAGTATCTATTACAGGAAATATATTAGATTTAAATGTAAATATTTTAATTGACACAGGTTCAGAAACATCACTAATTACTGAAAGTATTGTAAATAAATTAAACATGCAAAAACATCTTATAAAAGTGCCGAAGGTAAATTTAATAGGTCTTAATGCGAAAAGATTTAGCGAGGTGAATAAATCTATTATTGTAAAACTACAATTACAAAATATTCATTTGGAAGTACAATTATTGGTTATACAAGAAATGGAGTATGATATTTTATTGGGTTCGGATGAATTACTAAAACATAAGGTAGATATCAACTATGAAACAAAAACAGTAAGCGTTAATGGAATTGGAGTTAAATTTAATGAAAACAGAGAACAAACAAGAAACAAAAAATTATGAGGATTACAGAAGAAAAGGATATCAGACTGGAATTAGAAGGAAAAAGCTATGAATAATGATTGTCATGATGGGAGAAATGAATTTGAAAAAAGAAGAGATGAAGAGATAGTTTTAGATGAAGAAAAGGATATTGATCATTGTTTTAGAGATGATATGGTATATAATAATTGTGAAAAATGGAATGTGGAATGGAAAATATGAAGAAAATGATATTAATAATTATTTAAAATATAATATGGGATGTGATAATTATGAGGATGGTATATGGAATGAAGTACATTTGGATTGTGGAAGAGGAAGAAAGGAAGAAGTACGGAAATTGTTAGGAAAATATGAAGGTTTATTCAACAAAGAAGCAAGAGTTGCCAAACATTTTGTACATAGTCTGAAGGTGAAGGATATGGAAAGTTTCAGAGCTAAAAGTTACCCAATTCCATACAAATACAAGGATCAAATGCAAGATGCAATTAGAAAATTAATAGAAGATGAAATCATAGAACATAGTAATACTTCATATATAAACCCCATTGTAATTGTGAAGAAAAGAGACGGCGACATGAGAATTTGTCTAGACGCTAGAAACCTAAACAAACACTGTATACCTGAATTTGAGGCACCTTTAAATATAGAAGCAATACTTGGTCGTATTTCGAAAACAAAAATTTTCACGAAACTGGACCTGAAGCATAGTTTTTGGTTGATACCACTGGATGTGAATAGTAGAGATTATACTGGTTTCATGGTAGATGGAGTAGTTTACAGATTCAAAGTAGTACCATTTGGAACACAATCGGCTACGTCAGCTCTACTCAAAGCTCTTCATAAGATTTTAAACCGATATGAAAAATTTACACTACATTACATTGACGACATTTTTAATATATTCCAAGAAGAAGATGAACATATGAAACATATAGATACAATTTTAAAAGCCTTAGATGAAGCAGGATTAAAATTAAACATTAAAAAGTGCCAATTTTATAAGGAAGAAGTGGTATATCTTGGTTATAAAATTGATAAAGATGGCGTAAGCATGGATCCAGACAGAATTAAGATTATCAAAGAATATAAGAGACCTACAAATCTGAAAACTCTAAGAGGTTTCCTTGGCGTGTTACACTACTTTAAGAGACTATTGCCAGATTTAACAGAAAAGGAAATACCACTCATAGAACTGCTGAGGAAAAATGTGAGATGGAAATGGACGCACGAAAGAGAAACAGCTTTTAATAAGATCAAAGAAGAATTCACAGAGAATGCAAAATTATACCATCCCGACTACACAAAAACATTCATCCTAAGAACAGATGCCTCACAGCAAAGATTTGCCGGAAGTTTGGTACAATACCATGAATGTGGAGAAGTTCCCATTTCATTTGTATCCAGAATTACGAAAAAGGCTGAGAAAAATTATAGCGTCAGTGAACTGGAGCTAGCAAGCATACTGTTTTGTGTGAACAAACTAAGATTTTTCTTATTAGGCAACAAATTTATCATTGAAACAGACAACCAATCACTTACAACCATTTTAAAGAATAAGTATGGAAACAACAGGATACATAGATGGGCTTTGCTTCTGCAGGAATATTCTTTCGATATCAAATATGTACCTGGTGTTAAAAATGTAGTTCCAGATGCTTTAACGAGAATGGATGGAGAAGACAAGATTAAAAGAAACAAATACGTAGGAGTAAATTTTATGAGAGAGGAAGTAGGTATATTTTCAATACACACAATAATGGAAGATCAGAAAAATTTAACAAAAAGGGAAAAACATAACTGTCAAACAAAAGACAATATAATATTCAAAATTATCAAGCAAAAGGAGTTATATGTAATAACAGAAAATTTAACAAGAAGAATAATCAAGGAGTTACATCTGCGATACAATCATGTAGGAATCCGAAAACTACACAATATTTTCAGGGAAAATTACATTTCGAAGAAAGATCTATCCATCACAAAAAGTATAGTCACTAGATGTGAACTTTGCCAACTGGGAAAGGAAAAAAATCATCACAATGAAAATATGCCAAAATCATTAGTAACGGAACGTCCTCTTGAATTTATAACAGTGGATTTCATTTCAAATATAATACCTAGTGAAGAAGGTAATAAGAATATATTTGTAGTCGTAGATGCTTTTTCAAAATATGTAACGTTATATCCATGTCAACGAACAGACAAAAAGACGGTAAAGAAATGCCTGACAAGCTACTTTCTAGAAGTGGGCATACCGGAAACTTGTTTAATGGATAACGCTACTTATTTTAATAACGAAAATTTTAAAGCATGGTTAAGAAAGTCAAACGTAAAGCCTCACTTTACAAGTATTAGACATCCATGTGCTAATCAAACGGAGAGATATATAAGAGAAGTCATTAAATGTCTGAGATTACTTGTTCACGATCAACAACGAAACTGGGAAAGGAATTTGAAGAATATAGAATTCTGTTTAAATAATGTACCACACGAAGTAACTGGAAGATCACCCATATTAATTATGAAAAACATAGTACCTGAAAGACCATGGATATCAGAAAATGTAGAGAAATATGAACAGATAATCAAGGAAACGAGGGAAAGAATTTCCAAGAATGCTGAAAAATACATAAGAAAACGAAGCAAGAGAATTAAGAAGAGAACTACTTTTAAGGAAGGAGAATTAGTAATAATTAAAGCACTTAGAATTCCTAATTATAAGCGTAATATTTGTGCAAAATTACAATTACCTTACGAAGGTCCATATAAAGTAGTAACATCTAACGGCATAAATAGTTACAAACTCGTACATCCCGTAACTGGCAATGTTAGAGGAATTTTCAATGTGGACCAATTATATCGATTCCATCCTGAATTCAATGAAATTCAATAAGTTTAATCTGTAAAGAAATAGTTATAATTAGAATGAAATATTTTTAAGTTGAAACAGGGAATTAATTATTTGTAGGAATAAAGTGTAAGACAGGTGAAGAATTAGAAATAGATTGATTAGGTATAGTAACAAATTAATGATTTAATTTCACAAAAGATAGAATATAATGAAGTAGATTGAATGATGATAGATTATTACAAAATAAGTAAAGTTAAGTACTATTAAATGAATTTTATAGTAAAACATTCTAGATCATTGTGAACAATAATTAGAATGATTTTATAAAAATTCAGGGAATGTTATAACGGATAAATAAAGAGAGAAACATTGGTGTAAAACAGAATAATTGGAAACAGATTAAAAATTAAAGCATTAGACTATATTTATCAGAATAATAAATATGAGACATTAAAATTGCTCATGATAATTAGATAAAGTTATACAGTTTATATATATGATTTATAATTTGAGAAAACTCACATAGAATTAGACAAAAGAAATGTTACCTTGATCATATATCCGAAAACCATAGAGTAAATATCATCCATCGTATTGAACACCTCATTTTACAACAAACGATGAGCATATAATCTAAAAAAGAAATATGAATTAATAAATATTCGAAACAAAAAGGATATCGTTCAATATTATAACACATTTGTTTACTAAAAACATATGAGTTGGAATATTTAACGCTGTAATGTCAATACGCCTTAGCGACAAACGCTGGCGACAGAAATATAGATGTCAATATTATGTTTCAGCGACAAACGCTAACATTAGAGTAATTTCATAGATAAAATAAATATAAACTAATAAAGGAGTTCAATCTAATATGTAATGAATGTGAATAATTGGATTAAGGAATATTGATAAATGTTTTAAAAGAATTTATGTTGATGGCAAAACACAATCGCTAATTGTAATAAAAAAAAATTAAAATAAACAATGGTCGCGTTCATCGGCACACTCGCTACCTGATCGATCAGGTAGCGATCCCGAGTTGCGTGCATAAACGGTTCATTTTGCTGATCGCTCACTGATCGGCGGCCATTTAAAAGATCACATTTATTTTACGATCCGCTACTGATCATGGAGCGCTACTTTCGGAGCGATCTTTGACTTGTGCCGATGAACGCGACCATTGATGTTAAGACTATTGTATATCGCCTTTAAAAAAAAAAAAAAAAAAACTATTCGTCCCATAATAATAGAATGAACTTCAATATTACATAAACAATGTCTAGTGAAACTAATTCTTGTATATAGGTAAAGATATTTGAATGCTAAGTGAAATCAAAAGTTTGATTGGTTTATGTGACATGACAAAAAGAACTTTCAAATGACAAACAAGTGTAACAAACTTTTTCAATAGTAAGCTGAATAAAATAAAAGACTGGTTGTTGATTGTTGAAAAAAGTTGAAGAAAAAAGTGTGTTTGGCTTGTCTTCGTTTTCTGGAAGGTTGGGTTTTGAAGCTCTCCAGAAAATTTGAGTAATTATCCTCAAAGTGAGGATAAAGATATAAGAAACTGTTAATAAAACATATACAAGTGCTTACCTGGTGACTACAGCTGATTTTCCAAGGAGAAAATCATATTTCTACAAAATTGCATAACTTTGAACTTCGGAAGCAGCGTTCCAGAGTCCCGAGAGGCAGATCCTGGTTCCTGAACACAAGGTTAGTGTTTTGTTGTACAACAAGAGTTATAGAGGAAACTCATAATTCCAATCAAGTGTTTTTCTTTTAAAATCTCATGAGTAAGATAAACTTTGAAATGACGATCGATCTAAAAAAGAATCAAAATTAGAGACTCAATATGACTATAAGATTAAATGATATTCAATGATAGATGGCCAATATAAAGAGATAAAATTTAATACTTACGCATTTCTCAAATAAGAATCATAAAAAGATGCATCTGATTCATCTATGTAACATTTAAGCTCTATGTATATAAATTTGATATCTATTTCTTGTATTGTATTTTCTATGTTTCTGTATTTATAAATTTCCAGGCATAAATTCTTTTAACTTATATATAAATTTGAAACACGTTCTGTGATATAGCATAAAGCTCACTGTAAAACTGAACAGACGCAACGTGTCTATCAGGTGATTATTCCAACGCATCGGTACATCATTTTTAAGCATGCGCACAGAACGTCATATAAAAATAAATCAATAATTTCAGTTCGCCATACATGGGCGTCTCATCAAATTTATTAAAATAAAAATATGTTTTCCAAGTAAAATGTTTCTTTATTTATTTATCAACTAGAATTTATTCAACCAACCACGAACCCAGATAACATCCCATCTCATACCGTATACATAATAATAAACAACATAATTATTCTCACACATTCACATTCACCCACACATACACACTCACAAATACATAATAATATATATACGATTTTTGATAAATTACTAGAACTCCAATTCTCTTCTTTTGCGCCAATATTTTTAAGTCAAAAATTTGTTGCTTCCAAAATGATTGAAACTTTGTAAATAAGGTTTTTTGGAACGCTAAATAAACTGGTGAAATTGGTTTTTCGATAGTAGGCATAGAACACGTTTAAATGGAAGCTAAAAAAATTAGTAGGCTTTGGTTGAAACTATCGCTATTTCGGCAATTACTACTTTATTTTCATATTCTACTGGGTCGCTACACTATTTTCTACAAATCAACATACATACGATTTTTAATAAATTACTAGAACTGCAATTCTCTACTTTTGCGCCAATATTTTAAAGTCAAAAATTTGTTGCTTCCAAAATGATTAAAACTTTGTAAATAGGGTTTTTTTGGGACGCTTAATACACTGGTGAAATGACTTTTTCGATAGTAGCCATAGAACACGTTTTAATGGAAGCTAAAAAAATTAGTAGGCTTTGGTTGAAACTATTGCGCCAATATTTTTAAGTCAAAAATTTGTTGCTTCCAAAATGATTGAAACTTTGTAAATAAGGTTTTTTGGAACGCTAAATAAACTGGTGAAATTGGTTTTTCGATAGTAGGCATAGAACACGTTTAAATGGAAGCTAAAAAAATTAGTAGGCTTTGGTTGAAACTATTGCTATTTCGGCAATTACTACTTCATTTTCGTATTCTACTGGGCCGCTACACTATTTTCTACAAATCAACATACATACGATTTTTGATAAATTACTAGAACTCCAATTCTCTACTTTTGCGCCAATATTTTAAGTCAAAAATTTGTTGCTTTCAAAATGCTTAAAACTTTGTAAATAGGGTTTTTTTGTAACGCTAAATACACTGGTGAAATCAGTTTTTCGATAGTAGGCATAGAGCACGTTTTAATGGTGGCTAAAAAAATTAGTTATAGTCAAACCTAGCAGGCTTTGGTTAAAACTATAGCTAGTTCGGCAATTATAACTTTATTTTCGTATTTTACGGGGTCGATTTAGTGGGTCTACACCATTTTTTTACAAATCAACAGACATACGATGTCTTTGAGATTGGATTTCAGATCATTTTGCTGACGTGATTTTGTGAAAAATGGGCAATCTATAAGGATATGTTGGATGCTGTTGTTTACAGAGTTGCAATGTTGACAGTTGGGTGGTGTAGATTTTGTCATTAAGTGGCCATGTGTGAGACGGGTATGGCCAATTCGTAGTCTTTGTAGGATGGACATATTTTTCCTGGATAAGTCAGGACAAGAAAGTATTTAATACTGGGTTGTAATTCGTGAAGTGCTGTGGTGGTGCCTTGATTCCAGTGCTTTTGCCAGATTCTTAAATTGATTGTTTTAAGGACCGGTTTCAAGTCTTGAACAATTTGGCTAAAAAAATTAGTAATGATAAAACCTAGCACGCTTTGGTTGTAACTATAGCTAGTTCAGCAATGATTACTTTATTTTTGTATTCTACGGGGTCGATTTAGTGGGTCTACACTATTTTTTTGCAAATCAACAGACTTACGATTTTTGATAAATTGCTAGACTTCCAATTCTCTGCTTTCGCGCCAATATTTTTGAGTCAAAAATTTGTTGCTTCCAAAATGATTAAAACTTTTTTAATTGAGTTTTTTTAGGACGCTGAATACACTGGTGAAATGAGTTTTTTGATAGTAGGCATAGAACACGTTTTAATGGAGGCTAAAAAAAATAGTAGGCTTTGGTTGAAACTATCGCTATTTTGGTAATTATTACTTCATTTTCGTATTCTACTGCGTCACTGCACTATTTTTTACAGATCAACAGATATACGATTTTTGATAAATTGCTAGATCTCCAATTATCTACTTTCCGGAAAATATTTTTAAGTCAAAAATTTGTTGCTTCCAAAATGATCGATAGTAGCCATAGAACACGTTTTAATGGAGGCTAAAAAAAATAGTAGGCTTTGGTTGAAACTATCTCTATTTTGGCAATTATTACTTCATTTTCGTATTCTACTGGGTTGCTACACTATTTCTTTGCAAATCAACATACATACGATTTTTGATACATTGCTAGAACTCCAATTCTCTACTTTTGCGCCAATATTTTTAAGTCAAAAATTTGTTGCTTTCAAAATGCTTAAAACTTTGTTAATAGGGTTTTTTTGTAACGCTAAATACACTGGTGAAATCAGTTTTTCGATAGTAGGCATAGAGCACGTTTTAATGATGGCTAAAAAAATTAGTTATAGTCAAACCTAGCAGGCTTTGGTTAAAACTATAGCTAGTTCGGCAATTATTACTTTATTATTCGTATTTTACAGGGTCGATTTAGTGTGTCTACACCATTTTTTTACAAATCAACATACATACGATTTTTGGTAAATTGCTAGACTTCCAATTCTCTGCTTTTGCGACAATATTTTTAAGTCAAAAATTATTGGCTTTCAAAATGATTGAAACTTTGTAAATAGGGTTTTTTTGGTACGCTTAATACACTGGTAAAATCAGTTTTTCGATAGTAGGCATAGAACACGTTTTAATGATGGCTAAAAAAATTAGTAATAGTCAAACCTAGTAGGCTTTGGTTGAAACTATCGCTATTTTGGCAATTATTTCTTCATTTTTGTATTCTACTAGGTCACTAATATATTTTTTACCGATCAACATATATATACGATTTTTGATAAATTACTAGAACACCAATTCTCTTCTTTTGCGCCAATATTTTTAAGTCAAAAATTTGTTTCTTCCAAAATGATTGAAACTTTGTAAATAAGGTTTTTTGGAACGCTAAATAAACTGGTGAAATTAGTTTTTCGATAGTAGGCATAGAACACGTTTAAATGGAAGCTAAAAAAATTAGTAGGCTTTGGTTGAAACTATCGCTATTTCGGCAATTACTACTTTATTTTTATATTCTACTGGGTCGCTACACTATTTTCTACAAATCAACATACATACGATTTTTGATAAATTACTAGAACTCCAATTCTCTACTTTTGCGCCAATATTTTAAGTCAAAAATTTGTTGCTTTTAAAATGCTTAAAACTTTGTAAATAGGTTTTTTTTGTAACGCTAAATACACTGGTAAAATCAGTTTTTCGATAGTAGGCATAGAGCACGTTTTAATGATGGCTAAAAAAATTAGTTATAGTCAAACCTAGCAGGCTTTGGTTAAAACTATAGCTAGTTCGGCAATTATTACTTTATTATTCGTATTTTACAGGGTCGATTTAGTGTGTCTACACCATTTTTTTACAAATCAACATACATACGATTTTTGGTAAATTGCTAGACTTCCAATTCTCTGCTTTTGCGACAATATTTTTAAGTCAAAAATTATTGGCTTTCAAAATGATTGAAACTTTGTAAATAGGGTTTTTTTGGTACGCTTAATACACTGGTAAAATCAGTTTTTCGATAGTAGGCATAGAACACGCTTTAATGATGGCTAAAAAAATTAGTAATAGTCAAGCCTAGTAGGCTTTGGTTGAAACTATTGCTATTTTGGCAATTATTTCTTCATTTTTGTATTCTACTAGGTCACTACTATTTTTTTTAGCGATCAACATATATATACGATTTTTGATAAATTACTAGAACTCCAATTCTCTACTTTTGCGCCAATATTTTAAAGTCAAAAATTTGTTGCTTCCAAAATGATTGAAACTTTGTAAATAGGGTTTTTTTGGGACGCTTAATACACTGGTGAAATGACTTTTTCGATAGTAGCCATAGAACACGTTTTAATGGAAGCTAAAAAAATTAGTAGGCTTTGGTTGAAACTATTGCTATTTAGGCAATTACTACTTCATTTTCGTATTCTACTGGGCCGCTACACTATTTTCTACAAATCAACATACATACGATTTTTGATAAATTACTAGAACTCCAATTCTCTACTTTTGCGCCAATATTTTAAGTCAAAAATTTGTTGCTTTCAAAATGCTTAAAACCTTGTAAATAGGGCTTTTTTGTAACGCCAAATACACTGGTGAAATCAGTTTTTCGATAGTAGGCATAGAGCACGTTTTAATGGTGGCTAAAAAAATTAGTTATAGTCAAACCTAGCAGGCTTTGGTTAAAACTATAGCTAGTTCGGCAATTATAACTTTATTTTCGTATTTTACGGGGTCGATTTAGTGGGTCTACACCATTTTTTTACAAATCAACAGACATACGATTTTTGGTAAATTGCTAGATCTCCAATTCTCTGCTTTGCGACAATATCTTTTAGTCAGAAATTTTTTTTTTTTTTTTATTTAAATTTACGTGCTTACGGTAACTTAGACCATTAGCACGAGTTACAGTTAGATATATGAATAAGATAATACAATTATTATTTTTATTAATGAGATCTTCTTGTTGATCAACTTGATCACTTTCCGTATTTGAGAGGTAGAGCTAAGGATGTCTTTGAGATTGGATTTCAGATCATTTTGATAAATTGCTAGACTTCCAATTCTCTGCTTTCGCGCCAATATTTTTGAGTCAAAAATTTGTTGCTTCCAAAATGATTGAAACTTATTAAATTAAGTTTTTTTGGGATGCTGAATACACTGGTGAAATGAGTTTTTTGATAGTAGGCATAGAACACGTTTTAATGGAGGCCAAAAAAAATAGTAGGCTTTGGTTAAAACTATGGCAATTTTGGCAATTATTACTTCATTTTCGTATTCTACTGCGTCACTGCACTATTTTTTACAGATCAACAGATATACGATTTTTGATAAATTGCTAGATCTCCAATTATCCACTTTCCGGACAATATTAAGTCAAAAATTTGTTGCTTCCAAAATGATCGATAGTAGCCATAGAACACGTTTTAATGGAGGCTAAAAAAAATAGTAGGCTTTGGTTGAAACTATCTTTATTTTGGCAATTATTACTTCATTTTCGTATTCTACTGGGTTGCTACACTATTTTTTTGCAAATCAACATACATACGATTTTTGATACATTGCTAGAACTCCAATTCTCTACTTTTGCGCCAATATTTTTAAGTCAAAAATTTGTTGCTTTCAAAATGATTGAAACTTTGTAAATAGGATTTTTTTGGTACGCTTAATACACTGGTAAAATCAGTTTTTCGATAGTAGCCATAGAACACGTTTTAATTGAGGCTAAAAAAAATAGTAGGCTTTGGTTGAAACTATCTCTATTTTGGCAATTATTACTTTATTTTCGTATTCTACTAGGTCACTACACTATTTTTTACAGATCAACATATATATACGATTTTTGATAAATTACTAGAACTCCAATTCTCTTCTTCTGCGCCAATATTTTTAAGTCAACAGTTTGTTGCTTTTAAAATACTTGAAACTTTGTAAATAAGGTTTTTTGCAACGCTAAATAAACTGGTAAAATCAGTTTTTCGATAGTAGGCATAGAGCACGTTTTAATGGTGGCTAAAAAATTAGTTATAGTCAAACCTAGCAGGCTTTGGTTGAAACTATAGCTAGTTCGGCAATTATAACTTTATTTTCGTATTTTATTTAGTGGGTCTACACTATTTTTTTACAAATCAACAGACATACGATTTTTGATAAATTGCTAGACTTCCAATTCTCTGCTTTTGCGACAATATATTTAGGTCAAAAATTATTTGCTTCCAAAATGATTGAAACTTTTAAATAGGGTTTTTTTGGTACGCTTAATACAGTGGTAAAATCAGTTTTTCAATAATAGGAATAGAACACGTTTTAATGGTGGCTAAAAAAATTAGTAATAGTCAAACCTAGTAGGCTTTGGTTGAAACTATCGCTAGTTCGGCAATTATTACTTTGTTTTTGTATTCTACGGGGTCGATTTAGTGGGTCTACATTATTTTTTTGCAAATCAACAGTCATACGATTTTTGATAAATTGCTAGACTTCCAATTCTCTGCTTTCGCGCCAATATTTTTGAGTCAAAAATTATTTGCTTCCAAAATGATTAAAACTTTTAAATAGGGTTTTTTTGGTACGCTTAATACAGTGGTAAAATCAGTTTTTCGATAATAGGAATGGAACACGTTTTAATGGTGGTTAAAAAAATTAGTAATAGTCAAACCTAGTAGGTTTTGGTTGAAACTATCCCTAGTTCGGCAATTATTACTTGGTTTTTGTATTCTACGGGTTCGATTTAGTGGGTCTACATTATTTTTTTGCAAATAAACATTCATACGATTTTTGATAAATTGCTAGAATTTCAATTCTTTACTTTCGCGCCAATATTTTTAAGTCAAAAATTATTTGCTTCCAAAATGATTAAAACTTTTAAATAGCGTTTTTTTTGTACGCTTAATACAGTGGTAAAATCAGTTTTTCGATAATAGGAATGGAACACGTTTTAATGGTGGCTAAAAAAATTAGTAATAGTCAAACCTAGTAGGCTTTGGTTGAAACTATCGCTATTTCGGCAATTATTACTTTGTTGTTGTATTCTACGGGGTCGATTTAGTGGGTCTACCTTATTTGTTTGCAAATCAACAGATATACGATTTTTGATAAATCGCTAGATCTCCAATTATCTACTTTCCGGACAATATTTTTAAGTCAAAAATTTGTTGCTTCCAAAATGATCGATAGTAGCCATAGAACACGTTTTAATGGAGGCTAAAAAAAATAGTAGGCTTTGGTTGAAACTATCTCTATTTTGGCAATTATTACGTCATTTTCGTATTCTACTGGGTCGATACACTATTTTTTTGCAAATCAACATACATACGATTTTTGATTAATTGCTAGAACTCTAATTCTTTACTTTCGCGCCAATATTTTTAAGTCAAAAATTTGTTGCTTCCAAAATGCTTAAAACTTTGTAAATAAGGTTTTTTGGAAAGCTAAATAAACTGGTGAAATTAGTTTTTCGATAGTAGGCATAGAACACGTTTTAATGAAAGCTACAAAAACTAGTAGGCTTTGGTTGAAACTATTGCTATTTTGGCAATTACTACTTCATTTTCGTATTCCACTGGGCCGCTACACTATTTTCTACAAATCAACATACATACGATTTTTGATAAATTACTAGAACTTCAATTCTCTACTTTTGCGCCAATATTTTTAAGTAAAAAATTTGTTGCATTCAAAATTATTAAAGCTTTGTAAATAGGGTTTTTTTTGGAACGCCAAATACACTGGTGAAATCAGTTTTTCGATAGTAGGCATAGGGCACTTTTAATGGAGGCTAAAAAAATTAGTAGAACTCCAATTCTCTACTTTCGCGCCAATATTTTAAAGTTAAAAATTTGTTGCTTTCAAATGCTTAAAACTTTGTAAATAAGGTTTTTTGAAACGCTAAATAAACTGGTGAAATTAGTTTTTCGATAGTAGGCATAGAACACGTTTAAATGGAAGCTAAAAAAATTAGTAGGCTTTGGTTGAAACTATCGCTATTTCGGCAATTACTACTTTAATTTCGTATTCTACTGGGTAGCTACACTATTTTCTCCAAATCAACTTACATACGATTTTTGATAAATTACTAGAATTCCAATTCTCTACTTTTGCGCCAATATTTTTAAGTCAAAAACTTGTTGCTTCCAAAATCATTGAAACTTTGTAAATAGGGTTTTTTTGGGACGCTTAATACACTGGTGAAATGACTTTTTCGTAAGTAGCCATATAACACGTTTTAATGGAAGCTAAAAAAATTAGTAGGCTTTGGTTGAAACTATTGCTATTTCGGCAATTACTTCTTTATTTTCGTATTCTACTGGACCGCTACACTATTTTCTACAAATCAACATTCATACGATTTTTGATAAATTACTAGAACTCCAATTCTCTACTTTTGCGCCAATATTTTTAAGTCAAAAACTTGTTGCTCCCAAAATCATTGAAACTTTGTAAATAGGGTTTTTTTGGGACGCTTAATACACTGGTGAAATGACTTTTTCGTAAGTAGCCATAGAACACGTTTTAATGGAAGCTAAAAAAATTAGTGGGCTTTGGTTGAAACTATCGCTATTTCGGCAATTAATACTTTATTTTCATATTCTACTGGGTCGCTACACTATTTTTAACAAATCAACATACATACGATTTTTAATAAATTACTAGAACTCCAATTCTCTACAATTTTTGCCAATATTTTTAAGTCAAAAATTTGTTGCATTCAAAATGATTAAAACTTTGTAAATAGGGTTTTTTTTTGGAACGCCAAATACACTGGTGACATCTGTTTTTCGACTTTCGATAGTAGGCATAGAGCACTTTTAATGGAGGCTAAAAAAATTAGTAGGCTTTGGTTGAAACTATTGCTATTTCGGCAATTATTACTTTATTTTCGTATTTTACTGAGCCGCAACACAATTTTTTGCAAATCAAAATACATACGATTTTTGATAAATTGCTAGAACTCCAATTCTCTACTTTCGCGCCAATATTTTAAAGTTAAAAATTTGTTGCTTTTAAATTGCTTAAAACTTTGTAAATAGGTTTTTTTTAGAACACTAAATACATTGGTGAAATCAGTTTTTGATAATAGGCATAGAACACGATGTATGGTGGCAAAAAAAATTAGTAATAGTCAAACCTAGCAGGCTTTGGTTGAAACTATTGCTAGTTCGGCAATTATTACTTTGTTTTTGTATTCTACGAGATTGATTTAGTGGGTCTACATTATTTTTTTGCAAATCAACAGATATACGATTTTTGATAAATTTCTAGATTTCCAATTATCTACTTTCGCGACAATATTTTTAAGTCAAAAATTTGTTGCTTTCAAAATGCTTTAAACTTAGTAAATAGGGTTTTTTTGGAACGCTTAATACACTGGTGAAATCAGCTTTTTGATAGTAGGCATAGGACACGTTTTAATGGTGGCTAAAAAAAAAAAATAGTCAAACCTAGTAGGCTTTGGTTAAAACTATTGCTTGTTCGGCAATTACTACTTAGTTGTTGTATTCTACGGGGTCGATTTAGTTTGTCTACATTATTTTTTTGCAATTTAACAGACTTACGATTTTTTATAAATTGCTAGATCTCCAATTATCTACTTTATGTAAATGGGATTTTTTTGGGACGCTTAATACACTGGTGAAATGAGTTTTTCGACAGTAGTCATAAAACACATTTTAATGGAAGCTAAAAAAATTAGTAGGCTTTGGTTAAAACTATCGCTATTTTGCAATTACTACTTCATTTTGTCATTCTACTGGGTCGCTATAGTGTTTCTACACTACTTATTTTTTTGCAAATCAACATACATACGATTTTTGATAAATTACTAGAACTCCAATTCTCTACTTTCTCGCCAATATTTTAAAGTTAAAAATTTGTTGCTTTCAAAATGCTTAAAACTTTGTAAATAGAGTTTTTTTGGTAAGCTTAATACACTGGTGAAATCAGTTTTTCGATAGTAGGCATAGAACACGTTTTAATGGTGGCTAAAAAAATTAGTAATAATCAAACCTAGCAGACTTTGGTTACAACTATCGCTAGTTCGGCAATTATTACTTTGTTTTTGTATTTTACGGGGTCGATTTAGTGGGTCTACACTATTTTTTTGCAAATCTACATACATACAATTTTTGATCATTTGCTAGAACTTTAATTCTCTACTTTTGCGCCAATACTTTTAAGTCAAAAATTATTTGCTTCCAAAATGATTGAAACTTTGTAAATAGGTGTTTTTTGGGACGCTAAATACACTGGTGAAATAAGTTTTTCGATAGTAGGCATAGAACACGTTTTAATGGTGGCTAAAAAAATTAGTAATAGTCAAATCTAGTATGCTTTGGTTAAAACTATCGCTATTTTGGCAAATACTACTTCATTTTCGTATTTTTCTGGGCCGCTACACTATTTTCTACAAATCAACATACATACGATTTTTGATAAATTACTAGAACTCCAATTCTCTACTTTTGCGCCAATATTTTTTAGTCAAAAATTTGTTGCATCCAAAATGATTAAATCTTTGTAAATAAAGTTTTTTTTTTGGAACGCCAAATACACTGGTGAAATCAGTTTTTCGATAGTAGGCATAGATCACTTTTAATGGAGGCTAAAAAAATTAGTAGGCTTTGGTTGAAACCATCGCTATTTCGGCAATCATTACTTTATTTTCGTATTTTACTGGGCCGCTACACCATTTTTTGCAAATCAACATACATACGATTTTTAATAAATTGCTAGAACGTCAATTCTCTAATTTCGCGCCAATATTTTAAAGTTAAAAATTTGTTGCTTTCAAATTGCTTAAAACTTTGTAAATAGGGTTTTTTTAAAACACTAAATACATTGGTGAAATCAGTTTTTGATAGTAGGCATAGAGCACGTTTTAATGGTGGCTAAAAAAATTAGTAATAGTCAAACCTAGCAGGCTTTGGTTGTAACTATAGCTAGTTCGGCAATGATTACTTTATTTTTGTATTCTACGGGGTCGATTTAGTGGGTCTACACTATTTTTTTGCAAATCAACAGACTTACGATTTTTGATAAATTGCTAGACTTCCAATTCTCTGCTTTCGCGCCAATATTTTTAAATCAAAAATTTGTTGCTTTCAAAATGCTTGAAACTTTGTAAATATGGTTTTTTGGAACGCTAAATTAACTAGTGAAATTAGTTTTTCGATAGTAGGCATAGAACACGTTTTAATGGAAGCTAAAAAAATTAGTAGGCTTTGGTTGAAACTATCGCTATTTTGCAATTACTACTTCATTTTGTCATTCTACTGGGTCGCTATAGTGTTTCTACACTACTTATTTTTTTGCAAATCAACATACATACGATTTTTGATAAATTACTAGAACTCCAATTCTATACCTTTGCGCCAATATTTTAAGTCAAAAATTTGTTGCATCCAAAATGATTAAAACTTTGTAAATAAAGTTTTTTTTTTGGTACGCCAAATACACTGGTGAAATCAGTTTTTCGATAGTAGGCATAGAGCACTTTTAATGGCGGCTAAAAAAATTAGTAGGCTTTGGTTAAAACTATCGCTATTTCGGCAATTATTACTTTATATTCGTATTCTACTGGGCCGCTACACTATTTTTGCAAATCAACATACATACGATTTTTGATAAATTGCTAGAACTCCAATTCTCTACTTTCACGCCAATATTTTAAAGTTAAAAATTTGTTGCTTTCAAAATGCTTAAAATACACTGGTGAAATCAGCTTTTCGATAGTAGGCATAGAACACGTTTTAATGGTGGATAAAAAAATTAGTAATAGTTAAACCTAGCAGGCTTTGGTTGAAACTATCGCTATTTCGGCAATTATTACTTCATTTTCTTATTCTACTGGGTCGCTATAGTAGTTCTACACTACTTATTTTTTTGAAAATCAACATACATACGATTTTTGATAAATTACTAGAACTCCAATTCTCTACTTTTGCGCCAATATTTTTAAGTCAAAAATTATTTGCTTCCAAAATGATTAAAACTTTGTAAATAGGTTTTTTTTGGGACGCTAAATACACTGGTGAAATAAGTTTTTCGATTGTAGGCATAGACACGTTTTAATGGTGGCTAAAAAAAATTAGTAATAGTCAAACCTAGTAGGCTTTGGTTGAAACTATCGCTAGTTCGGCAATAACTACTTAGTTGTTGTATTCTACTGGGTCGATTTAGTGGGTCAACATTATTTTTTTGCAAATCAACAGATATACGATTTTTGATAAATTGCTAGAACTCTTATTCTTTACTTTCGCGCCAATATTTTTAAGTCAAAAATTTGTTGCTTTCAAAATGCTTGAAACTTTGTAAATAAGGTTTTTTGGAACGTTAAATAAACTGGTGAAATAAGTTTTTCGATAGTAGGCATAGAACACGTTTTAATGGAAGCTAAAAAAATTAGTAGGCTTTGGTTGAAACTATTGCTTTTTCGGCAATTACTACTTCATTTTTGTATTCTACTGGGCCGCTACACTATTTTCTACAAATCAACATACATACGATTTTTCATAAATTACTAGAACTCCAATTCTCTACTTTCGCGCCAATATTTTAAAGTCAAAAATTTGTTGCTTTTAAAATGTTTTAAACTTAGTAAATAGGGTTTTTTTGGAACGCTAAATACACTGGTGAAATCAGCTTTTCGGTAGTAGGCATAGAACACGTTTTAATGGTGATTAAAAAAATTAGTAATAGTTAAACCTAGCAGGCTTTGGTTGAAACTATCGCTATTTCGGCAATTATTACTTCATTTTCTCATTCTACTGGGTTGCTATAGTAGTTCTACACTACTTATTTTTTTGAAAATCAACATACATACGATTTTTGATAAATTACTAGATCTCCAATTCTCTACTTTTGCGCCAATATTTTTAAGTCAAAAATTATTTGCTTCCAAAATGATTGAAACTTTGTAAATAGTTTTTTTTTTGGACGCTTAATACACTGGTGAAATCAGTTTTTCGATAGTAGGCATAGAACACGTTTTAATGGTGGCTAAAAAAATTAGTAATAGTCACACCTAGCAGGCTTTGGTTAAAACTATCGCTAGTTCGGCAATTATTACTTTGTTTTTGTATTTTACGGGGTCGATTTAGTGGGTCTGCACTATTTTTTTGCAAATCTACATACATACAATTTTTGATAATTTGCTAGAACTTTAATTCTCTACTTTTGCGCCAATACTTTTAAGTCAAAAATTATTTGCTTCCAAAATGATTGAAACTTTGTAAATAGGTGTTTTTTGGGACGCTAAATACACTGGTGAAATAAGTTTTTCGATAGTAGGCATAGAACACGTTTTAATGGTGTCTAAAAAAATTAGTAATAGTCAAATATAGTATGCTTTGGTTAAAACTATCGCTATTTCGGCAAATACTACTTCATTTATGTATTTTATTGGGCCGCTACACTATTTTCTACAAATCAACATACATACGATTTTTGATAAATTTGTTACAGGTCTAATATTATCTTTATTGATTTTCATCATATTTGTTCATATTGGTGAAGAACCTAGAAATAAAGTAGTTAGTAAAGTGATATTGGAGTTCTTTTATAAGAAAAACTTACTGTTATAGTTTGGGTTGACTTTGTCTTCTGTCAGTTAGTACCTTCATATCACAATTAGTCTTATACCGTAGATAGTATAGCTTGTTATTTGTTCATATTGGTGAAGAACCTAGAAATAAAGTAGTTAGTAAAGTGATATTGGAGTTCTTTTATAAGAAAACCTTACTGTTATAGTTTGGGTTGACTTTATCTTCTGTCAGTTAGTACCTTCATATCACAATTAGTCTTATATAGTAGGTAGTATAGCTTGTTATTTGTTCTTGCAATTGTTTTCTTCATCTAAACTGTCACATGTTAGGTTAAGAGCATGTTTTATTAACCTTGAGTGACATGACATTTGACCCCTTCTAAATGCTATAAGCCACCTTAATTGTTCATGGAACTCAAAGTTGGACTGTTGGTCTTAATAGGTTGGAGACATAGTCCTGAAATCACTTCCGTTACCAGTTGACCACTTTTTTTAAAAAAAAAAAAAAGTTGAGATTGTTGGGTGCACGTGTGCCAAGGGTACCAAATACAGGATTTTTCTGGATATAGACCCCAATATTACCTCAACTAATCAAGAATAATTTCTATTTAGTTAAATAGGCGCATATAGCGGATTCAATTCTTGATTGACACAAATATTTTACCTTAAGGTCACCTTACATCAACGGTAAGTCCCATCGAAGACCTATTATCTCCTCAAGCACAACTCAAACACATTTTATAAGACTTTTCTTTATTTTCAGACCTTTTATTTTTTGGTTTTGTCTTATACCTACTTTTTACTGTCTTCTACTTTGTTCATCTCTCCTCTGGTGTATATTATTCGAATATATAGTGAGCTGTTCCCCCTGTGATTTGGAAGCCAGCTACAGGGCACGAAGAAAGCCAAGCTGTCCTATCACTTCCAGCAAGGAAGTTTAATAACAATTTGGTGAGATTTAACCATTTTATACTGTTTCTTCCCAACATACTACTGATAGACCTTCTTTGCCACCAGGATTTGAGACTATCTAGTGGTGTAAAATCTAAAAGAAAGTATTAGAGTAAATAGTTGAGTTGAATTACATTATTAGTTAGTAATTAGGTATAGATAGTTAATCTAGTTATAAGTAAAAATAGGTTAGTCTAATTAAACTATTAGTTACTAATTAAGTACAAATGGTTAATTTTATTATAAGTGAGGATAGTTTTGTTCAACTAAGTTGTTAGTTCTAATTAAGTAGGTATAGATAGTTTATTTAGTGAGGTATAGGTAGTTTAGTTATTTAATTTATTAGTTACCAATGAGGGATAGTTACCTCATGTAGTTAGTTATAGGTAAAAGTAGTTTAGTTTATTCATTAATTACTAATTAGTTAAAGGTTAAACACTCTAGTTGTTAAGTTTATTTATTTAGGTAGTTAAATCCTTCCAATTTAATTTAAGTTGATAATATAACTGAAATAATACCACTTAGTATATTTATACAATATTTAGAAATAGTACTTACCATCAATCTCAAAGGAAAAAAGTGTACACCTAAGGTATATATATATATACGCTGGGGTTATCCATTCACTGTTCATTGTTATAATAATAAGATTTACCAAACATTTAGATTAGACAAACTCTTGAAACTAATATATATTTTATTTTTCATCTTACCACAACCTCACCGGTATTCAACCAGAAGCCAGAGTTGCACAAAACATAAATTTATGTCATAGATTTTAAGGGTTTGACAGTTGATAGTTTGGGTTATGGTTAATGGTCCGATACGCGGATTAACCAAATTTGTACCTACCCCACTCTACGAATATAAGAGCTAGCCCACGCAAATTAATATATTTTTTTTTGTTTAACAATTAATTGCACTTTGAAAGAAAAGGGTAACAAATTGCTAGAACTCCAATTCTCTACTTTCGCGCCAATATTTTAAAGTTAAAAATTTGTTGCTTTCAAAATGCTTTAAACTTTGTAAATAGGGTTTTTTTAGAACGCTAAATACACTGGTGAAAAAAGTTTTTCGATAGTAGTCATAGAAAACGTTTTAATGGTGGCTAAAAAAAATTAGTAATAGTCAAACCTAGTAGGCTTTGGTTGAAACTATCGCTAGTTTGGCAATTACTACTTAGTTGTTGCTATGGGGACAATTTAGTGGGTCTAAATTATTTTTTTGCAAATCAACAGACTTACGATTTTTGATAAATTGCTAGATCTCCAATTATCTACTTTTTGTAAATAGGATTTTTTTGGGACGCTTAATACACTGGTGAAATGAGTTTTTCGACAGTAGCCATAGAACTCATTTTAATGGAAGCTAAAAAAATTAGTAGGCTTTGGTTGAAACTATCGCTATTTTGCAATTACTACTTCATTTTGTCATTCTACTGGGTCGCTATAGTGTTTCTACACTACTTATTTTTTTTAAATTTAAATTACTAGAACTCCAATTCTCTACTTTTGCGCCAATATTTAAAGTCAAAAATTTGTTGCATCCAAAATGATTAAAACTTTGTAAATAAAGTTTTTTTTTGGTACGCCAAATACACTGGTGAAATCAGTTTTTCGATAGTAGGCATAGAGCACTTTTAATGGCGACTAAAAAAATTAGTAGGCTTTGGTTGAAACTATCGCTATTTCGGCAATTATTACTTTATATTCGTATTCTACTGGGCCGCTACACTATTTTTGCAAATCAACATACATACGATTATTGATAAATTGCTAGAACTCCAATTCTCTACTTTCACGCCAATATTTTAAAGTTAAAAATTTGTTGCTTTCAAAATGCTTAAAACTTTGTAAATAGAGTTTTTTTGGTACGCTTAATACACTGGTGAAATCAGTTTTTTGATAATAGGCACAGAACACGTTTAAATGGTGGCTAAAAAAATTAGTAATAGTCAAACCTAGCAGGCTTTGGTTGAAACAATCGCTAGTTCGGCAATTATTACTTTGTTTTTGTATTCAACGAGATTGATTTAGTGGGTCTACATTATTTTTTTGCAAATCAACAGATATGCGATTTTTGATAAATTTCTAGATTTCCAATTATCTACTTTCGCGACAATATTTTTAAGTCAAAAATTTGTTGCATTCAAAATGCTTTAAACTTAGTAAATAGGTTTTTTTTGGGACGCTTAATACACTGGTGAAATAAGTTTTTCGATAGTAGGCATAGAACACGTTTTAATGGTGGCTAAAAAAAATTAGTAATAGTCAAACCTAGTAGGCTTTGGTTGAAACAATCGCTAGTTCGGCAATTACTACTTAGTTGTTGTATTCTACGGGGTCGATTTAGTGGGTCTACATTATTTTTTTGCAAATCAACAGATATACGATTTTTGACAAATTGCTAGAACTCTAATTCTTTACTTTCGCGCCAATATTTTTAAGTCAAAAATTTTTTGCTTTCAAAATGCTTGAAACTTTGTAAATAACGTTTTTTGGAACGTTAAATAAACTGGTGAAATAAGTTTTTCGATAGTAGGCATAGAACACGTTTTAATGGAAGCTAAAAAAATTAGTAGGCTTTGGTTACAACTATTGCTTTTTCGGCAATTACTACTTCATTTTCGTATTCTACTGGTCCGCTACACTATTTTCTACAAATTAACATACATACGATTTTTGATAAATTACTAGAACTCCAATTCTCTACTTTTGCGCCAATATTTTTAAGTCAAAAATTTGTTGCATCCAAAATGATTAAAACTTTGTAAATAAAGTTTTTTTTTGGTACGCCAAATACACTGGTGAAATCAGTTTTTCGATAGTAGGCATAGAGCACTTTTAATGGCGGCTACAAAAATTAGTAGGCTTTGGTTGAAACTATCGCTATTTCGGCAATTATTACTTTATTATCGTATTTTACTGGGCCGCTACACTATTTTTTGCAAATCAACATACATACGATTTTTGATAAATTGCTAGAACTCCAATTCTCTACTTTCGCGCCAATATTTTAAAGTTAAAAATTTGTTGCTTTCCAAATGCTTTAAACTTTGTAAATAGGGTTTTTTTAGAACGCTAAATACACTGGTGAAATAAGTTTTTCGATAGTAGGCATAGAACACGTTTTAATGGTGGCTAAAAAAAATTAGTAATAGTCAAACCTAGTAGGCTTTGGTTGAAACTATCGCTAGTTTGGCAATTACTACTTAGTTGTTGTATTCTATGGAGACAATTTAGTGGGTCTACATTATTTCTTTGCAAATCAACAGACTTACGATTTTTGATAAATTGCTAGATCTCCAATTATCTACTTTTTGTAAATAGGATTTTTTTGGGACGCTTAATACACTGGTGAAATGAGTTTTTCGACAGTAGCCATAAAACTCATTTTAATGGAAGCTAAAAAAATTAGTAGGCTTTGGTTGAAACTATCGCTATTTTGCAATTACTACTTTATTTTGTCATTCTACTGGGTCGCTATAGTGTTTCTACACTACTTATTTTTTTGCAAATCAACATACATACGATTTTTGATAAATTACTAGAACTCCAATTCTCTACTTTTGCGCCAATATTTAAAGTCAAAAATTTGTTGCATCCAAAATGATTAAAACTTTGTAAATAAAGTTTTTTTTTGGTACGCCAAATACACTGGTGAAATCAGTTTTTCGATAGTAGGCATAGAGCACTTTTAATGGCGGCTAAAAAAATTAGTAGGTGGCTAAAAAAATTAGCAGGCTTTGGTTGAAACTATCGCTAGTTCGGCAATTATTACTTCGTTTTTGTATTCTACGAGATTGATTTAGTGGGTCTACATTATTTTTTTGCAAATCAACAGATATGCGAATTTTGATAAATTTCTAGATTTTCAATTATCAACTTTCGCGACAATATTTTTAAGTCAAAAATTTGTTGCATTCAAAATGCTCTAAACTTACTAAATACTGGTGAAATCAGTTTTTCGATAGTAGGCATAGAGCACTTTTAATGGAGGCTAAAAAAACTAGTAGGCTTTGGTTAAAACTATCGCTATTTCGGCAATTATTACTTTATTATCGTATTTTACTGGGCCGCTACACTATTTTTTGCAAATCAACATACATACGATTTTTGATAAATTGCTAGAACTCCAATTCTCTACTTTCGCGCCAATATTTTAAAGTTAAAAATTTGTTGCATTCAAAATGCTTTAAACTTAGTAAATAGATTTTTTTTGGGACGCTAAATACCCTGGTGAAATAAGTTTTTCGATAGTAGGCATAGAACACGTTTTAATGGTGGCTAAAAAAAATTAGTAATAGTCAAACCTAGTAGGCTTTGATTGAAACTATCGCTATTTCGGCAATTATTACTTTATATTCGTATTCTACTGGGCCACTACACTATTTTTGCAAATCAACATACATACGATTTTTGATAAATTGCTAGAACTCCAATTCTCTACTTTCACGCCAATATTTTAAAGTTAAAAATTTGTTGCTTTCAAAATGCTTAAAACTTTGTAAATAGAGTTTTTTTGGTACGCTTAATACACTGGTGAAATCAGTTTTTCGATAATAGGCATAGAACACGTTTTAATGCTGGCTAAAAAAAATTAGTAATAGTCAAACCTAGTAGGCTTTGGTTGAAACAATCGCTAGTTCGGCAATTACTACTTAGTTGTTGTATTCTACGGGGTCGATTTAGTGGGTCTACATTATTTTTTTGCAAATCAACAGATATACGATTTTTGACAAATTGCTAGAACTCTAATTCTTTACTTTCGTGCCAATATTTTTAAGTCAAAAAATTGTTGCTTTCAAAATGCTTGAAACTTTCGGCAATTATTACTTTATTATCGTATTTTACTGGGCCGCTACACTATTTTTTGCAAATCAACATACATACGATTTTTGATAAATTGCTAGAACTCCAATTCTCTACTTTCGCGCCAATATTTTAAAGTTAAAAATTTGTTGCTTTCCAAATGCTTTAAACTTTGTAAATAGGGTTTTTTTAGAACGCTAAATACACTGGTGAAATAAGTTTTTCGATAGTAGGCATAGAACACGTTTTAATGGTGGCTAAAAAAAATTAGTAATAGTCAAACCTAGTAGGCTTTGGTTGAAACTATCGCTAGTTTGGCAATTACTACTTAGTTGTTGTATTCTATGGGAACAATTTAGTGGGTCTACATTATTTTTTTGCAAATCAACAGACTTACGATTTTTGATAAATTGCTAGATCTCCAATTATCTACTTTTTGTAAATAGGATTTTTTTGGGACGCTTAATACACTGGTGAAATGAGTTTTTCGACAGTAGCCATAGAACTCATTTTAATGGAAGCTAAAAAAATTAGTAGGCTTTTGTTGAAACTATCGCTATTTTGCAATTACTACTTCATTTTGTCCTTCTACTGGGTCGCTATAGTGTTTCTACACTACTTATTTTTTTGCAAATCAACATACATACGATTTTTGATAAATTACTAGAACTCCAATTCTCTACTTTTGCGCCAATATTTAAAGTCAAAAATTTGTTGCATCCAAAATGATTAAAACTTTGTAAATAAAGTTTTTTTTTGGTACGCCAAATACACTGGTGAAATCAGTTTTTCGATAGTAGGCATAGAGCACTTTTAATGGCGGCTAAAAAAATTAGTAGGCTTTGGTTGAAACTATCGCTATTTCGGCAATTATTACTTTATATTCGTATTCTACTGGGCCGCTACACTATTTTTGCAAATCAACATACATACGATTTTTGATAAATTGCTAGAACTCCAATTCTCTACTTTCACGCCAATATTTTAAAGTTAAAAATTTGTTGCTTTCAAAATGCTTAAAACTTTGTAAATAGAGTTTTTTTGGTACGCTTAATACACTGGTGAAATCAGTTTTTCGATAATAGGCATAGAACACGTTTAAATGGTGGCTAAAAAAATTAGTAATAGTCAAACCTAGCAGGCTTTGGTTGAAACTATTGCTAGTTCGGCAATTATTACTTCGTTTTTGTATTCTACGAGATTGATTTAGTGGGTCTACATTATTTTTTTGCAAATCAACAGATATGCGAATTTTGATAAATTTCTAGATTTCCAATTATCAACTTTCGCGACAATATTTTTAAGTCAAAAATTTGTTGCATTTAAAATGCTTTAAACTTAGTAAATAGGTTTTTTTTGGGACGCTAAATACACTGGTGAAATAAGTTTTTCGATAGTAGGCATAGAACACGTTTTAATGGTGGCTAAAAAAAATTAGTAATAGTCAAACCCAGTAGGCTTTGGTTGAAACTATCGCTATTTCGGCAATTATTACTTTATATTCATTATTCTACTGTGCCACTACACTATTTTTGCAAATCAACATACATACGATTTTTGATAAATTGCTAGAACTCCAATTCTCTACTTTCACGCCAATATTTTAAAGTTAAAAATTTGTTGCTTTCAAAATGCTTAAAACTTTGTAAATAGAGTTTTTTTGGTACGCTTAATACACTGGTGAAATCAGTTTTTCGATAATAGGCATAGAACACGTTTAAATGGTGGCTAAAAAAATTAGTAATAGTCAAACCTAGCAGGCTTTGGTTGAAACCATCGCTATTTCGGCAATTATTACTTTATATTCGTATTCTACTGGGCCGCTACACTATTTTTGCAAATCAACATACATACGATTTTTGATAAATTGCTAGAACTCCAATTCTCTACTTTCACGCCAATATTTTAAAGTTAAAAATTTGTTGCTTTCAAAATGCTTAAAACTTTGTAAATAGAGTTTTTTTGGTACGCTTAATACACTGGTGAAATCAGTTTTTCGATAATAGGCATAGAACACGTTTAAATGGTGGCTAAAAAAATTAGTAATAGTCAAACCTAGCAGGCTTTGGTTGAAACTATTGCTAGTTCGGCAATTATTACTTCGTTTTTGTATTCTACGAGATTGATTTAGTGGGTCTACATTATTTTTTTGCAAATCAACAGATATGCGAATTTTGATAAATTTCTAGATTTCCAATTATCAACTTTCGCGACAATATTTTTAAGTCAAAAATTTGTTGCATTTAAAATGCTTTAAACTTAGTAAATAGGTTTTTTTTTGGGACGCTAAATACACTGGTGAAATAAGTTTTTCGATAGTAGGCATAGAACACGTTTTAATGGTGGCTAAAAAAAATTAGTAATAGTCAAACCCAGTAGGCTTTGGTTGAAACTATCGCTATTTCGGCAATTATTACTTTATATTCATTATTCTACTGTGCCACTACACTATTTTTGCAAATCAACATACATACGATTTTTGATAAATTGCTAGAACTCCAATTCTCTACTTTCACGCCAATATTTTAAAGTTAAAAATTTGTTGCTTTCAAAATGTTTAAAACTTTGTAAATAGAGTTTTTTTGGTACGCTTAATACACTGGTGAAATCAGTTTTTCGATAATAGGCATAAAACACGTTTAAATGGTGGCTAAAAAAATTAGTAATAGTCAAACCTAGCAGGCTTTGGTTGAAACCATCGCTAGTTCGGCAATTATTACTTTGTTTTTGTATTCTACGAGATTGATTTAGTGGGTCTACATTATTTTTTTGCAAATCAACAGATATGCGATTTTTGATAAATTTCTAGATTTCCAATTATCTACTTTAGCGACAATATTTTTAAGTCAAAAATTTGTTGCATTCAAAATGCTTTAAACTTAGTAAATAGGTTTTTTTTGGGACGCTAAATACACTGGTGAAATAAGTTTTTCGATAGTAGGCATAGAACACGTTTTAATGGTGGCTAAAAAAAATTAGTAATAGTCAAACCTAGTAGGCTTTGGTTCAAACAATCGCTAGTTCGGCAATTACTACTTAGTTGTTGTATTCTACGGGGTCGATTTAGTGGGTCTACATTATTTTTTTGCAAATCAACAGATATACGATTTTTGACAAATTGCTAGAACTCTAATTCTTTACTTTCGCGCCAATATTTTTAAGTCAAAAATTTGTTGCTTTCAAAATGCTTGAAACTTTCGGCAATTATTACTTTATTATCGTATTTTACTGGGCCGCTACACTATTTTTTGCAAATCAACATACATACGATTTTTGATAAATTGCTAGAACTCCAATTCTCTACTTTCGCGCCAATATTTAAAGTTAAAAATTTGTTGCTTTCCAAATGCTTTAAACTTTGTAAATAGGGTTTTTTTAGAACGCTAAATACACTGGTGAAATAAGTTTTTCGATAGTAGGCATAGAACACGTTTTAATGGTGGCTAAAAAAAATTAGTAATAGTCAAACCTAGTAGGCTTTGGTTGAAACTATCGCTAGTTTGGCAATTACTACTTAGTTGTTGTATTCTATGGGGACAATTTAGTGGGTCTACATTATTTTTTTGCAAATCAACAGACTTACGATTTTTGATAAATTGCTAGATCTCCAATTATCTACTTTTTGTAAATAGGATTTTTTTGGCACGCTTAATACACTGGTGAAATGAGTTTTTCGACAGTAGCCATAGAACTCATTTTAATGGAAGCTAAAAAAATTAGTAGGCTTTTGTTGAAACTATCGCTATTTTGCAATTACTACTTCATTTTGTCCTTCTACTGGGTCGCTATAGTGTTTCTACACTACTTATTTTTTTGCAAATCAACATACATACGATTTTTGATAAATTACTAGAACTCCAATTCTCTACTTTTGCGCCAATATTTAAAGTCAAAAATTTGTTGCATCCAAAATGATTAAAACTTTGTAAATAAAGTTTTTTTTTGGTACGCCAAATACACTGGTGAAATCAGTTTTTCGATAGTAGGCATAGAGCACTTTTAATGGCGGCTAAAAAAATTAGTAGGCTTTGGTTGAAACTATCGCTATTTCGGCAATTATTACTTTATATTCGTATTCTACTGGGCCGCTACACTATTTTTGCAAATCAACATACATACGATTTTTGATAAATTGCTAGAACTCCAATTCTCTACATTCACGCCAATATTTTAAAGTTAAAAATTTGTTGCTTTCAAAATGCTTAAAACTTTGTAAATAGAGTTTTTTTGGTACGCTTAATACACTGGTGAAATCAGTTTTTCGATAATAGGCATAGAACACGTTTAAATGGTGGCTAAAAAAATTAGTAATAGTCAAACCTAGCAGGCTTTGGTTGAAACTATCGCTAGTTCGGCAATTATTACTTCGTTTTTGTATTCTACGAGATTGATTTAGTGGGTCTACATTATTTTTTTGCAAATCAACAGATATGCGAATTTTGATAAATTTCTAGATTTCCAATTATCAACTTTCGCGACAATATTTTTAAGTCAAAAATTTGTTGCATTTAAAATGCTTTAAACTTAGTAAATAGGTTTTTTTTTGGGACGCTAAATACACTGGTGAAATAAGTTTTTCGATAGTAGGCATAGAACACGTTTTAATGGTGGCTAAAAAAAAATAAGTAATAGTCAAACCTAGTAGGCTTTGGTTGAAACTATCGCTATTTCGGCAATTATTACTTTATATTCATTATTCTACTGTGCCACTACACTATTTTTGCAAATCAACATACATACGATTTTTGATAAATTGCTAGAACTCCAATTCTCTACTTTCACGCCAATATTTTAAAGTTAAAAATTTGTTGCTTTCAAAATGCTTAAAACTTTGTAAATAGAGTTTTTTTGGTACGCTTAATACACTGGTGAAATCAGTTTTTCGATAATAGGCATAGAACACGTTTAAATGGTGGCTAAAAAAATTAGTAATAGTCAAACCTAGCAGGCTTTGGTTGAAACTATCGCTAGTTCGGCAATTATTACTTTGTTTTTGTATTCTACGAGATTGATTTAGTGGGTCTACATTATTTTTTTGCAAATCAACAGATATGCGATTTTTGATAAATTTCTAGATTTCCAATTATCTACTTTAGCGACAATATTTTTAAGTCAAAAATTTGTTGCATTCAAAATGCTTTAAACTTAGTAAATAGGTTTTTTTTGGGACGCTAAATACACTGGTGAAATAAGTTTTTCGATAGTAGGCATAGAACACGTTTTAATGGTGGCTAAAAAAAATTAGTAATAGTCAAACCTAGTAGGCTTTGGTTGAAACAATCGCTAGTTCGGCAATTACTACTTAGTTGTTGTATTCTACGGGGTCGATTTAGTGGGTCTACATTATTTTTTTGCAAATCAACAGATATACGATTTTTGACAAATTGCTAGAACTCTAATTCTTTACTTTCGCGCCAATATTTTTAAGTCAAAAATTTGTTGCTTTCAAAATGCTTGAAACTTTCGGCAATTATTACTTTATTATCGTATTTTACTGGGCCACTACACTATTTTTTGCAAATCAACATACACACGATTTTTGATAAATTGCTAGAACTCCAATTCTCTACTTTCACGCCAATATTTTAAAGTTAAAAATTTGTTGCTTTCAAAATGCTTAAAACTTTGTAAATAGAGTTTTTTTGGTACGCTTAATACACTGGTGAAATCAGTTTTTCGATAATAGGCATAGAACACGTTTAAATGGTGGCTAAAAAAATTAGTAATAGTCAAACCTAGCAGGCTTTGGTTGAAACTATTGCTAGTTCGGCAATTATTACTTCGTTTTTGTATTCTACGAGATTGATTTAATGGGTCTACATTATTTTTTTGCAAATCAACAGATATGCGAATTTTGATAAATTTCTAGATTTCCAATTATCAACTTTCGCGACAATATTTTTAAGTCAAAAATTTGTTGCATTTAAAATGCTTTAAACTTAGTAAATAGGTTTTTTTTTGGGACGCTAAATACACTGGTGAAATAAGTTTTTCGATAGTAGGCATAGAACACGTTTTAATGGTGGCTAAAAAAAATTAGTAATAGTCAAACCCAGTAGGCTTTGGTTGAAACTATCGCTATTTCGGCAATTATTACTTTATATTCATTATTCTACTGTGCCACTACACTATTTTTGCAAATCAACATACATACGATTTTTGATAAATTGCTAGAACTCCAATTCTCTACTTTCACGCCAATATTTTAAAGTTAAAAATTTGTTGCTTTCAAAATGCTTAAAACTTTGTAAATAGAGTTTTTTTGGTACGCTTAATACACTGGTGAAATCAGTTTTTCGATAATAGGCATAGAACACGTTTAAATGGTGGCTAAAAAAATTAGTAATAGTCAAACCTAGCAGGCTTTGGTTGAAACCATCGCTAGTTCGGCAATTATTACTTTGTTTTTGTATTCTACGAGATTGATTTAGTGGGTCTACATTATTTTTTGCAAATCAACAGATATGCGATTTTTGATAAATTTCTAGATTTCCAATTATCTACTTTAGCGACAATATTTTTAAGTCAAAAATTTGTTGCATTCAAAATGCTTTAAACTTAGTAAATAGGTTTTTTTTGGGACGCTAAATACACTGGTGAAATAAGTTTTTCGATAGTAGGCATAGAACACGTTTTAATGGTGGCTAAAAAAATTAGTAATAGTCAAACCTAGTAGGCTTTGGTTCAAACAATCGCTAGTTCGGCAATTACTACTTAGTTGTTGTATTCTACGGGGTCGATTTAGTGGGTCTACATTATTTTTTTGCAAATCAACAGATATACGATTTTTGACAAATTGCTAGAACTCTAATTCTTTACTTTCGCGCCAATATTTTTAAGTCAAAAATTTGTTGCTTTCAAAATGCTTGAAACTTTCGGCAATTATTACTTTATTATCGTATTTTACTGGGCCGCTACACTATTTTTTGCAAATCAACATACATACGATTTTTGATAAATTGCTAGAACTCCAATTCTCTACTTTCGCGCCAATATTTAAAGTTAAAAATTTGTTGCTTTCCAAATGCTTTAAACTTTGTAAATAGGGTTTTTTTAGAACGCTAAATACACTGGTGAAATAAGTTTTTCGATAGTAGGCATAGAACACGTTTTAATGGTGGCTAAAAAAAATTAGTAATAGTCAAACCTAGTAGGCTTTGGTTGAAACTATCGCTAGTTTGGCAATTACTACTTAGTTGTTGTATTCTATGGGGACAATTTAGTGGGTCTACATTATTTTTTTGCAAATCAACAGACTTACGATTTTTGATAAATTGCTAGATCTCCAATTATCTACTTTTTGTAAATAGGATTTTTTTGGCACGCTTAATACACTGGTGAAATGAGTTTTTCGACAGTAGCCATAGAACTCATTTTAATGGAAGCTAAAAAAATTAGTAGGCTTTTGTTGAAACTATCGCTATTTTGCAATTACTACTTCATTTTGTCCTTCTACTGGGTCGCTATAGTGTTTCTACACTACTTATTTTTTTGCAAATCAACATACATACGATTTTTGATAAATTACTAGAACTCCAATTCTCTACTTTTGCGCCAATATTTAAAGTCAAAAATTTGTTGCATCCAAAATGATTAAAACTTTGTAAATAAAGTTTTTTTTTGGTACGCCAAATACACTGGTGAAATCAGTTTTTCGATAGTAGGCATAGAGCACTTTTAATGGCGGCTAAAAAAATTAGTAGGCTTTGGTTGAAACTATCGCTATTTCGGCAATTATTACTTTATATTCGTATTCTACTGGGCCGCTACACTATTTTCGCAAATCAACATACATACGATTTTTGATAAATTGCTAGAACTCCAATTCTCTACATTCACGCCAATATTTTAAAGTTAAAAATTTGTTGCTTTCAAAATGCTTAAAACTTTGTAAATAGAGTTTTTTTGGTACGCTTAATACACTGGTGAAATCAGTTTTTCGATAATAGGCATAGAACACGTTTAAATGGTGGCTAAAAAAATTAGTAATAGTCAAACCTAGCAGGCTTTGGTTGAAACTATTGCTAGTTCGGCAATTATTACTTCGTTTTTGTATTCTACGAGATTGATTTAGTGGGTCTACATTATTTTTTTGCAAATCAACAGATATGCGAATTTTGATAAATTTCTAGATTTCCAATTATCAACTTTCGCGACAATATTTTTAAGTCAAAAATTTGTTGCATTTAAAATGCTTTAAACTTAGTAAATAGGTTTTTTTTTGGGACGCTAAATACACTGGTGAAATAAGTTTTTCGATAGTAGGCATAGAACACGTTTTAATGGTGGCTAAAAAAAAATAAGTAATAGTCAAACCTAGTAGGCTTTGGTTGAAACTATCGCTATTTCGGCAATTATTACTTTATATTCATTATTCTACTGTGCCACTACACTATTTTTGCAAATCAACATACATACGATTTTTGATAAATTGCTAGAACTCCAATTCTCTACTTTCACGCCAATATTTTAAAGTTAAAAATTTGTTGCTTTCAAAATGCTTAAAACTTTGTAAATAGAGTTTTTTTGGTACGCTTAATACACTGGTGAAATCAGTTTTTCGATAATAGGCATAGAACACGTTTAAATGGTGGCTAAAAAAATTAGTAATAGTCAAACCTAGCAGGCTTTGGTTGAAACTATCGCTAGTTCGGCAATTATTACTTTGTTTTTGTATTCTACGAGATTGATTTAGTGGGTCTACATTATTTTTTTGCAAATCAACAGATATGCGATTTTTGATAAATTTCTAGATTTCCAATTATCTACTTTAGCGACAATATTTTTAAGTCAAAAATTTGTTGCATTCAAAATGCTTTAAACTTAGTAAATAGGTTTTTTTTGGGACGCTAAATACACTGGTGAAATAAGTTTTTCGATAGTAGGCATAGAACACGTTTTAATGGTGGCTAAAAAAAATTAGTAATAGTCAAACCTAGTAGGCTTTGGTTGAAACAATCGCTAGTTCGGCAATTACTACTTAGTTGTTGTATTCTACGGGGTCGATTTAGTGGGTCTACATTATTTTTTTGCAAATCAACAGATATACGATTTTTGACAAATTGCTAGAACTCTAATTCTTTACTTTCGCGCCAATATTTTTAAGTCAAAAATTTGTTGCTTTCAAAATGCTTGAAACTTTCGGCAATTATTACTTTATTATCGTATTTTACTGGGCCACTACACTATTTTTTGCAAATCAACATACATACGATTTTTGATAAATTGCTAGAACTCCAATTCTCTACTTTCGCGCCAATATTTTAAAGTTAAAAATTTGTTGCTTTCCAAATGCTTTAAACTTTGTAAATAGGGTTTTTTTAGAACGCTAAATACACTGGTGAAATAAGTTTTTCGATAGTAGGCATAGAACACGTTTTAATGGTGGCTAAAAAAAATTAGTAATAGTCAAACCTAGTAGGCTTTGGTTGAAACTATCGCTAGTTTGGCAATTACTACTTAGTTGTTGTATTCTATAGGGACAATTTAGTGGGTCTACATTATTTTTTTGCAAATCAACAGACTTACGATTTTTGATAAATTGCTAGATCTCCAATTATCTACTTTTTGTAAATAGGATTTTTTTGGGACGCTTAATACACTGGTGAAATGAGTTTTTCGACAGTAGCCATAGAACTCATTTTAATGGAAGCTAAAAAAATTAGTAGGCTTTTGTTGAAACTATCGCTATTTTGCAATTACTACTTCATTTTGTCCTTCTACTGGGTCGCTATAGTGTTTCTACACTACTTATTTTTTTGCAAATCAACATACATACGATTTTTTTTTTCCCGAGGGCTGGGTGCCTACCGGGCGCGTCCCCAGGTGGCGGATAGGGGATCCCCAGGAGAGCCGCTGAACTGCTTAAGCAGGTATAACACTGCAATTTAGCAGGGAAGCGGCGAAGCTGGGGGTGTGCGTCTATACGGGTGGCACGGTCTGGTATGAGCAGCTGATAACTGCAAGATTGCCAGATTGGTCATTTCTAAGGTCGCACCGCGGACCAACCCCCCCAATTCCAAGGTGTAAGGTAACGTGCCGAAGGATGGATGGCCGCTGGGGTATAAGCGGTCGCAAACGTTCCCCTGGGGGAACCGGGCGAAACCCCCTTGTATGTAGCCTTGCTCTGGCATGCGGGGCTCTGCCGGAGTGGACCGACATTCCCTTGCTACTCGTGGGAACAACCATGGTAAGAAAAATGGCGGGAATTAATATCGCTCAGACAAACGCCCATCACGCCAAGGGATCATCGGCGGTTATTTCAAGGACGTTTATCAGAAACCAAATGGGATTAGTATTGATCCAGGAACCATGGGTCCGTGATGGTCAGGTGAGAGGACTCGCAAGTAGGGAAGTCAAACTGATATACAAAGTGAGTAATGTAGACATACCCAGAGCATGCATCTTGGTGAGTAACAGCATTGATCACTTTTGTGTGTCAGAGTTCATGACGAGAGACCTCGTTCCGATTTGAGCAAACCTCGAGTTCGAGAATAGACGTCAAGAAGTCATGATAGCATCATGCTACTTTGCAGGGGACGGGACTGCACCGCCCACAGAACTGCAAAGGCTAGTCGAGTACTGTAAACAGAAGAAGCTGCCGCTTCTCATAGGATGCGACGCTAACGGTCACAATACCATATGGGGAAGCACAGACACCAACGATAGAGGTGAGAAAATTTTAGAATTTATACTTAATAAGAATCTTGTTATACACAATATAGGGAATACACCTACGTTTGTAACCAGAACAAGAAAGGAAGTACTAGATATAACACTAAGTACACCGAATCTTCAGGATAGGGTGAAAGATTGGAGAGTATCGAACGAACCATCCCTCTCTGATCATAGAATGATTATGTTCAGGTTAGAGTGTAATCCTCCTGAGCCAGCACTCAGGAGAAACCCCAGGAAAACTAACTGGGAAAATTACAACACTAACCTGAACATAAATCTTGCAAATCTCAAGAATAAAAGAAATGCCAGGAATCATCTGGCATTAGAAAACGATCTCATAGAGCTGAACGAGGCAATACTCGATGCCTATGAATCCAGTTGTCCCCTCCAAAGGACTAGAAAAGCAAAAGATGCGATATGGTGGAACAGTCATCTGTCAAACCTAAGATCCGAGACGCGACAGCTCTTCAACAGAGCCAAACGTAATGGAGATTGGCAGAGCCACACCGAGAAACTTACATCATATAACAAGGAGATTAGAAAAGCTAAAAGAAACAGCTTCAGAAAATTCTGCGAAGAAATAGACGCTACAACCTCTGCAGCAAGGCTACACAAAGTCTTGGCAAAAGGAAAAGTAGACACTGTAATGGCACTACGGAAGCCAGACGGAAGCTTCACAGAAAGCGAAAAAGAACGAGCTCTGCTCCTATTAGAAACTCACTTTCCCGAAGGAATTGTCCCTTCGGGAACAACAAGTGAGAAAACTAAAAGACCTACCAGGGAAGACACTGCAATGGCAAAACACATATGCAGTGAGGAACGGCTAAGATGGGCTATGAACACCTTCCAGCCGTTCAAAACCCCTGGAACGGACGGAATATTTCCTGCCCTACTCCAACAGGGCCAAGAGGCAATAATTCCACACTTGATCCGAATTAGTCGGAGCAGTCTTGAACTGGGATACATACCAGAAGCGTGGAGAAGGGCCAAAATCACCTTTATCCCAAAAGTAGGGAAACGGGACACTACGCACCCCAAATCCCTTAGACCGATCAGCCTCACATCGTTTGTTCTAAAAACGATGGAAAAAGCTGTAGACAACTACATTAGAACAGAAATCTTGGAACAGGTGCCATTGCACCCTCGTCAACATGCGTACCAAGCGGGAAAGTCCACGGAAACCGCTTTAACACAGTTGACGGACGAAATCCAAGACGCACTGAACAAAAAAGAGACCGTGGTATGTGCCTTTCTAGACATAGAAGGGGCCTTTGACAATACGCCACATGAGGCAGTCAGAAGAGCATTGATTGAGAAAGGAGTAGATAGAACGACTTCCAGTTGGATGTCGCAACTGCTATCTACAAGAATCGCAGAAATGGAGGCAGGACAAGACACTATCTCCATTAATGTGACCAGAGGCTGTCCACAGGGGGGAGTTGCATCCCCGCTTATGTGGAGTCTCACTGTGGACAGTCTGCTCTGTCAATTGACTAGGGAAGGCATACCATGTCAAGGGTATTCCGACGACATGGTTATCCTGGCAAAAGGGAAGTATGAAAACGTCCTCTGTGATATTGTTCAAAGAGGATTGAACATTGCGGAACAATGGTGTGACTCGGTGGGACTCAGCATCAACCCCACCAAAACCACACTAGTAGCCTTTACAAGGAAAAAGAAACCTAATCTAAAAATCATAAAAATAGGGGAGAACATCGTCGAGTGGAAAACAGAGGTAAAATATCTAGGGCTAATCCTAGATAGCAGGTTACTCTGGAACAAACACGAAGACGAAGTAATACACAAAGAGGTGATTTTAAACTTGACCCCACTGCACATTCTGCTAGAAAGTGTAAGGAAGAAAACAATATATAGAATGATCAAAGAAGGAATTATCAGGGAAAAACCTCGATCACTTCACTTTGATCAAACTTGGGAAATGCCCCAAGATGATATGCCAAAGAAATTCAACTTTGTGAGAAAATTCATCACAAAGTTGAGTAATAAATCTGAATGGGATGAAGACACCATACAGAATTTAAACCAGAATACCATAAAGTGGTATACGGACGGTTCCAAGCTAGACGAAGGAACTGGGAAAGGAGTTTTTGGACCGAGAGCCAAATACTCAGAAAGCTTGGGCACATACCCGAGCATCTTTCAAGCAGAAGTCCGCGCCATCGAAAGATGTGTGGAATTCAATATTGGAAGAAACTATCGCAGACAAGAGATTGTGATCATGTCGGATAGTCAAGCAGCCATCAAAGCGCTGAGTTCAAATATAATCAGTTCGAAGATGGTTTGGGAATGCCTAGGCAAACTAAATGAACTAGGCCAAAAGAACACTGTCACCCTCCTATGGGTCCCGGGACACATAGGAATAGAGAGGAATGAAACAGCAGATAAGCTGGCAAAAAAAGGAGCTGAAACCCCACATTTGGGACCAGAACCATCTTGTGGGATCAGCAGTAGAGTAATCTTAGGAAAACTAAGGGAGGAAATGGAGAAAGAAAAATCCGAGTACTGGAATCAGCTGGAAGGACTGAGGCAATCTAAGATACTACTGGGAAACTATGACCAGAAGAGATCTCTTAGCTGCCTCAACCTTAGTAAAAAAAGGCTCCGTATTTTAACGGGAATATTAACCGGGCATTGCCGGTTAAGAAGCCGCATGAAGAAACTAGGGTTAGCAGATGAAGCAAAGTGCAGATTCTGTGAGGAAGAGGATGAAACCTCAATACATATACTCTCAGAATGTCCTGCCTTGCAAAATTCTAGGGCTAGATACCTAGGAGCACATGAAATAGAGGAAGGGGATCTACCTGATTTGAAGCCCGACGATGTCCTAAACTTCCTCAGGAAAATAGGACTCGAAGAGCTGCGATAAATCTGAGAAAACATCAGAACATGGCAAGTAAGGGGGGACACAATAGATCCTATGGGTCGCAGTGTAATCATCACCCCTAACTCATTCATACATTCATACATACGATTTTTGATAAATTACTAGAACTCCAATTCTCTACTTTTGCGCCAATATTTAAAGTCAAAAATTTGTTGCATCCAAAATAATTAAAACTTTGTAAATAAAGTTTTTTTTTGGTACGCCAAATACACTGGTGAAATCAGTTTTTCGATAGTAGGCATAGAGCAATTTTAATGGCGGCTAAAAAAATTAGTAGGCTTTGGTTGAAACTATCGCTATTTCGGCAATTATTACTTTATATTCGTATTCTACTGGGCCGCTACACTATTTTTGCAAATCAACATACATACGATTTTTGATAAATTGCTAGAACTCCAATTCTCTACTTTCACGCCAATATTTTAAAGTTAAAAATTTGTTGCTTTCAAAATGCTTAAAACTTTGTAAATAGAGTTTTTTTGGTACGCTTAATACACTGGTGAAATCAGTTTTTCGATAATAGGCATAGAACACGTTTAAATGGTGGCTAAAAAAATTAGTAATAGTCAAACCTAGCAGGCTTTGGTTGAAACTATCGCTAGTTCGGCAATTATTACTTCGTTTTTGTATTCTACGTGATTGATTTAGTGGGTCTACATTATTTTTTTGCAAATCAACAGATATGCGAATTTTAATAAATTTCTAGATTTCCAATTATCAACTTTCGCGACAATATTTTTAAGTCAAAAATTTGTTGCATCCAAAATGCTTTAAACTTAGTAAATAGGTTTTTTTTGGGACGCTAAATACACTGGTGAAATAAGTTTTTCGATAGTAGGCATAGAACACGTTTTAATGGTGGCTAAAAAAAATTAGTAATAGTCAAACCTAGTAGGCTTTGGTTAAAACAATCGCTAGTTCGGCAATTACTACTTAGTTGTTGTATTCTACGGGGTCGATTTAGTGGGTCTACATTATTTTTTTGCAAATCAACAGATATACGATTTTTGACAAATTGCTAGAACTCTAATTCTTTACTTTCGCGCCAATATTTTTAAGTCAAAAATTTGTTGCTTTCAAAATGCTTAAAACTTTCGGCAATTATTACTTTATTATCGTATTTTACTGGGCCGCTACACTATTTTTTGCAAAACAACATACATACGATTTTTGATAAATTGCTAGAACTCCAATTCTCTACTTTCGCGCCAATATTTTAAAGTTAAAAATTTGTTGCTTTCCAAATGCTTTAAACTTTGTAAATAGGGTTTTTTTAGAACGCTAAATACACTGGTGAAATAAGTTTTTCGATAGTAGGCATAGAACACGTTTTAATGGTGGCTAAAAAAAATTAGTAATAGTCAAACCTAGTAGGCTTTGGTTGAAACTATCGCTAGTTTGGCAATTACTACTTAGTTGTTGTATTCTATGGGGACAATTTAGTGGGTCTACATTATTTTTTTGCAAATCAACAGACTTACGATTTTTGATAAATTGCTAGATCTCCAATTATCTACTTTTTGTAAATAGGATTTTTTTGGGACGCTTAATACACTGGTGAAATGAGTTTTTCGACAGTAGCCATAGAACTCATTTTAATGGAAGCTAAAAAAATTAGTAGGCTTTTGTTGAAACTATAGCTATTTTGCAATTACTACTTCATTTTGTCCTTCTACTGGGTGGCTATAGTGTTTCTACACTACTTATTTTTTTGCAAATCAACATACATACGATTTTTGATAAATTACTAGAACTCCAATTCTCTACTTTTGCGCCAATATTTAAAGTCAAAAATTTGTTGCATCCAAAATGATTAAAACTTTGTAAATAAAGTTTTTTTTTGGTACGCCAAATACACTGGTGAAATCAGTTTTTCGATAGTAGGCATAGAGCACTTTTAATGGCGACTAAAAAATTAGTAGGCTTTGGTTGAAACTATCGCTATTTCGGGAATTATTACTTTATATTCGTATTCTACTGGGCCGCTACACTATTTTTGCAAATCAACATACATAGGATTTTTGATAAATTGCTAGAACTCCAATTCTCTACTTTCACGCCAATATTTTAAAGTTAAAAATTTGTTGCTTTCAAAATGCTTAAAACTTTGTAAATAGAGTTTTTTTGGTACGCTTAATACACTGGTGAGATCAGTTTTTTGATAATAGGCATAGAACACGTTTAAATGGTGGCTAAAAAAATTAGTAATAGTCAAACCTAGCAGGCTTGATTGAAACTATCGCTAGTTCGGCAATTATTACTTCGTTTTTGTATTCTACGAGATTGATTTAGTGGGTCTACATTATTTTTTTGCAAATCAACAGATATGCGAATTTTGATAAATTTCTAGATTTCTAATTATCAACTTTCGCGACAATATTTTTAAGTCAAAAATTTGTTGCATTCAAAATGCTTTAAACTTAGTAAATAGGTTTTTTTTGGGACGCTAAATACACTGGTGAAATAAGTTTTTCGATAGTAGGCATAGAACACGTTTTAATGGTGGCTAAAAAAAATTAGTAATAGTCAAACCTAGTAGGCTTTGGTTGAAACTATCGCTATTTCGGCAATTATTACTTTATATTCATTATTCTACTGTACCACTACACTATTTTTGCAAATCAACATACATACGATTTTTGATAAATTGCTAGAACTCCAATTCTCTACTTTCACGCCAATATTTTAAAGTTAAAAATTTGTTGCTTTCAAAATGCTTAAAACTTTGTAAATAGAGTTTTTTTGGTACGCTTAATACACTGGTGAAATCAGTTTTTCGATAATAGGCATAGAACACGTTTAAATGGTGGCTAAAAAAATTAGTAATAGTCAAACCTAGCAGGCTTTGGTTGAAACTATCGCTAGTTTGGCAATTATTACTTTGTTTTTGTATTCTACACGATTGATTTAGTGGGTCTACATTATTTTTTTGCAAATCAACAGATATGCGAATTTTGATAAATTTCTAGATTTCCAATTATCTACTTTCGCGACAATATTTTTAAGTCAAAAATTTGTTGCATTCAAAATGCTTTAAACTTAGTAAATAGGTTTTTTTTGGGACGCTAAATACACTGGTGAAATAAGTTTTTCGATAGTAGGCATAGAACACGTTTTAATGGTGGCTAAAAAAAATTAGTAATAGTCAAACCTAGTAGGCTTTGGTTGAAACAATCGCTAGTTCGGCAATTACTACTTAGTTGTTGTATTCTACGGGGTCGATTTAGTGGGTCTACATTATTTTTTTGCAAATCAACAGATATACGATTTTTGACAAATTGCTAGAACTCTAATTCTTTACTTTCGCGCCAATATTTTTAAGTCAAAAATTTGTTGCTTTCCAAATGCTTTAAACTTTGTAAATAGGGTTTTTTTGGAACGTTAAATAAACTGGTGAAATAAGTTTTTCGATAGTAGGCATAGAACACGTTTTAATGGAAGCTAAAAAAATTGGTAGGCTTTGGTTACAACTATTGCTTTTTCGGCAATTACTACTTCATTTTCGTATTCTACTGGGCCGCTACACTATTTTCTACAAATTAACATACATACGATTTTTGATAAATTACTAGAACTCCAATTCTCTACTTTTGCGCCAATATTTTTAAGTCAAAAATTTGTTGCATCCAAAATGATTAAAACTTTGTAAATAAAGTTTTTTTTTGGTACGCCAAATACACTGGTGAAATCAGTTTTTCGATAGTAGGCATAGAGCACTTTTAATGGCGGCTACAAAAATTAGTAGGCTTTGGTTGAAACTATCGCTATTTCGGCAATTATTACTTTATTATCGTATTTTACTGGGCCGCTACACTATTTTTTGCAAATCAACATACATACGATTTTTGATAAATTGCTAGAACTCCAATTCTCTACTTTTGCGCCAATATTTTTAAGTCAAAAATTTGTTGCATCCAAATAATGATTAAAACTTTTTAAATAGGTTTTTTTTGGAACGTTAAATACACTGGTGAAATCAGTTTTTCGATAGTAGGCATAGAGCACTTTTAATGGAGGCTAAAAAAACTAGTAGGCTTTGGTTAAAACTATCGCTATTTCGGCAATTATTACTTTAGTATCGTATTTTACTGGGCCGCTACACTATTTTTTGCAAATCAACATACATACGATTTTTGATAAATTGCTAGAACTCCAATTCTCTACTTTCGCGCCAATATTTTAAAGTTAAAAATTTGTTGCTTTTCAAATGCTTTAAACTTCGTAAATAGGGTTTTTTTAGAACGCTAAATACACTGGTGAAATAAGTTTTTCGATAGTAGGCATAGAACACGTTTTAATGGAAGCTAAAAAAATTAGTAGGCTTTGGTTACAACTATTGCTTTTTCGGCAATTACTACTTCATTTTCGTATTCTACTGGGCCGCTACACTATTTTCTACAAATCAACATACATACGATTTTTGAAAAATTACTAGAACTCCAATTCTCTACTTTTGCGCCAATATTTTTAAGTCAAAAATTTGTTGCATACAAAATGATTAAAACTTTTTAAATAGGTTTTTTTTGGAACGTTAAATACACTGGTGAAATCAGTTTTTCGATAGTAGGCATAGAGCAGTTTTAATGGAGGCTAAAAAAACTAGTAGGCTTTGGTTAAAACTATCGCTATTTCGGCAATTATTACTTTATTATCGTACTTTACTGGGCCGCTACACTATTTTTTGCAAATCAACATACATACGATTTTTGATAAATTGCTAGAACTCCAATTCTCTACTTTCGCGCCAATATTTTAAAGTTAAAAATTTGTTGCATTCAAAATGCTTTAAACTTAGTAAATAGGTTTTTTTTGGGACTCTAAATACACTGGTGAAATAAGTTTTTCGATAGTAGGCATAGAACACGTTTTAATGGTGGCTAAAAAAAATTATTAATAGTCAAACCTAGTAGGCTTTGATTGAGACTATCGCTATTTCGGCAATTATTACTTTATATTCGTATTCTACTGGGCCACTACACTATTTTTGCAAATCAACATACATACGATTTTTGATAAATTGCTAGAACTCCAATTCTCTACTTTTACGCCAATATTTTAAAGTTAAAAATTTGTTGCTTTCAAAATGCTTAAAACTTTGTAAATAGAGTTTTTTTGGTACGCTTAATACACTGGTGAAATAAGTTTTTCGATAGAAGGCATAGAACACGTTTTAATGGAAGCTAAAAAAATTAGTAGGCTTTGGTTACAACTATTGCTTTTTCGGCAATTACTACTTCATTTTCGTATTCTACTGGGCCGCTACACTATTTTCTACAAATCAACATACATACGATTTTTGATAAATTACTAGAACTCCAATTCTCTACTTTTGCGCCAATATTTTTAAGTCAAAAATTTGTTGCATACAAAATGATTAAAACTTTTTAAATAGGTTTTTTTTGGAACGTTAAGTACACTGGTGAAATCAGTTTTTCGATAGTAGGCATAGAGCACTTTTAATGGAGGCTAAAAAAACTAGTAGGCTTTGGTTAAAACTATCGCTATTTCGGCAATTATTAATTTATTATCGTATTTTACTGGGCCGCTACACTATTTTTTGCAAATCAACATACATACGATTTTTGATAAATTGCTAGAACTCCAATTCTCTACTTTCGCGCCAATATTTTAAAGTTAAAAATTTGTTGCTTTCCAAATGCTTTAAACTTCGTAAATAGGGTTTTTTTAGAACGCTAAATACACTGGTGAAATAAGTTTTTCGATAGTAGGCATAGAACACGTTTTAATGGAAGCTAAAAAAATTAGTAGGCTTTGGTTACAACTATTGCTTTTTCGGCAATTACTACTTCATTTTCGTATTCTACTGGGCCGCTACACTATTTTCTACAAATCAACATACATACGATTTTTGATAAATTACTAGAACTCCAATTCTCTACTTTTGCGCCAATATTTTTAAGTCAAAAATTTGTTGCATACAAAATGATTAAAACTTTTTAAATAGGTTTTTTTTGGAACGTTAAATACACTGGTGAAATCAGTTTTTCGATAGTAGGCATAGAGCAGTTTTAATGGAGGCTAAAAAAACTAGTAGGCTTTGGTTAAAACTATCGCTATTTCGGCAATTATTACTTTATTATCGTATTTTACTGGGCCGCTACACTATTTTTTGCAAATCAACATACATACGATTTTTGATAAATTGCTAGAACTCCAATTCTCTACTTTCGCGCCAATATTTTAAAGTTAAAAATTTGTTGCATTCAAAATGCTTTAAACTTAGTAAATAGGTTTTTTTTTGGGACGCTAAATACACTGGTGAAATAAGTTTTTCGATAGTAGGCATAGAACACGTTTTAATGGTGGCTAAAAAAAATTAGTAATAGTCAAACCTAGTAGGCTTTGATTGAAACTATCGCTATTTCGGCAATTATTACTTTATATTCGTATTCTACTGGGCCACTACACTATTTTTGCAAATCAACATACATACGATTTTTGATAAATTGCTAGAACTCCAATTCTCTACTTTCGCGCCAATATTTTAAAGTTAAAAATTTGTTGCTTTCAAAATGCTTAAAACTTTGTAAATAGAGTTTTTTTGGTACGCTTAATACACTGGTGAAATCAGTTTTTCGATAATAGGCATAGAACACGTTTTAATGGTGGGTAAAAAATTTAGTAATAGTCAAACCTAGCAGGCTTTGGTTGAAACTATCGCTAGTTTGGCAATTATTACTTTGTTTTTGTATTCTACGAGATTGATTTAGTGGGTCTACATTATTTTTTTGCAAATCAACAGATATGCGATTTTTGATAAATTTCTAGATTTCCAATTATCTTCTTTTCGTAAATAGGATTTTTTGGGACGCTTAATACACTGGTGAAATGAGTTTTTCGACAGTAGCCATAGAACACATTTTAATGGAAGCTAAAAAAATTAGTAGGCTTTGGTGGAAACTATCGCTATTTTGCAATTACTACTTCATTTTGTCATTCTACTGGGTCGCTATAGTGTTTCTACACTACTTATTTTTTTGCAAATCAACATACATACGATTTTTGATAAATTACTAGAACTCCAATTCTCTACTTTTGCGCCAATATTTTTAAGTCAAAAATTTGTTGTTTCCGAAAGTTTTTTTTTTGGAACGCCAAATACACTGGTGAAATCAGTGTTTTAATGGTAGGCATAGAGCACTTTTAATGGAGGCTAAAAAAATTAGTAGGCTTTGGTTGAAACTATCGCTATTTCGGCAATTATTAATTTATATTCGTATTCTACTGGGCCGCTACACTATTTTTTGCAAATCAACATACATACGATTTTTGATAAATTGCTAGAACTCCAATTCTCTACTTTCGCGCCAATATTTTAAAGTTAAAAATTTGTTGCTTTCAAAATGCTTAAAACTTAGTAAATAGAGTTTTTTTGGTACGCTTAATACACTGGTGAAATCAGTTTTTCGATAATAGGCATAGAACACGTTTTAATGGTGGCTAAAAAAAATAGTAATAGTCAAAACTAGCAGGGTTTGGTTGAAACTATCGCTAGTTTGGCAATTATAACTTTGTTTTTTAGTATTCTACGAGATTGATTTAGTGGGTCTACATTATTTTTTTGCAAATCAACAGATATACGATTTTTGATAAATTTCTAGATTTCCAATTATCTACTTTCACGACAATATTTTTAAGTCAAAAATTTGTTGCTTTCAAAATGCTTTAAACTTAGTAAATAGGTTTTTTTTGGGACGCTAAATACACTGGTGAAATAAGTTTTTCAATAGTAGGCATAGAACACGTTTTAATGGTGGGTAAAAAATTTAGTAATAGTCAAACTTAGTAGGCTTTGGTTGAAACTATCGCTAGTTCGGCAATTACTACTTAGTTGTTGTATTCTACGGGGTCGATTTAGTGGGTCTACATTATTTTTTTGCAAATCAACAGATATACGATTTTTGACAAATTGCTAGAACTCTAATTCTTTACTTTCGCGCCAATATTTTTAAGTCAAAAATTTGTTGCTTTCAAAATGCAAGAAACTTTGTAAATAAAGTTTTTTTTTGGAACGCCAAATACACTGGTGAAATCAGTTTTTTGATGGTAGGCATAGAGCACTTTTTATGGAGGCTAAAAAAATAAGTAGGCTTTGGTTAAAACTATCGCTATTTCGGCAATTATTACTTTATTATCGTATTTTACTGGGCCGCTACACTATTTTTTGCAAATCAACATACATACGATTTTTGATAAATTGCTAGAACTCCAATTCTCTACTTTCACGACAATATTTTAAAGTTAAAAATTTGTTGCTTTTAAAATGCTTAAAACTTTGTAAATAGAGTTTTTTTTTGGTACGCTTAATACACTGGTGAAATCAGTTTTTCGATTAGGCATAGAACACGTTTTAATGGTGGCTAAAAAAATTAGTAATAGTCAAACCTTGTAGGTTTTCCATAAAACTATTGCTATTTTGGCAATTATTACTTTATTTTCATGTTCTACGTGGTAGATTTAGTTGGTTTACACTATTTTTTTGCAAATCAATAAATTTACGATTTTTGGTAAATTGCTAGAATTACAATTCTTTACTTTCGCGACAATATTTTGAATTCCAAAATTTGTTGCTTTCAAAATGCTTAAATCTTTGTAAATAGGGGTTATTTGAAACGCTGAATACACTGTTGAAATTAGTTTCTCGATAGCAGGTATAGAACACGTTTTAATGGTGGCTTATAAAATTAGTAATAGTCAAACCTAGTAGGTTTTCCATGAAACTCTTGCTATTTCGGCAATTATTACTTTATTTTCATGTTTAACGTGGTATATTTAGTTATTTTACACATTTTTTTTTTTGAAAATCAATAAATAAGTATACGATTTTTGGTAAATTGCTAGAATTCCAATTCTCTACTTTCGCGACAATATTTTAAAGTAAAAAATTTGTTGCTTCCAGAATGCTGAAATCTTTGTAAATAGGGGTTATTTGAGACGCTGAATACACTGTTAAAATTAGTTTCTCGATAGCAGGTATAGAACACGTTTTAATGGTGGCTTATAAAATTAGTAATAGTCAAACCTAGTAGGTTTTCCATGAAACTATTGCTACTTCGGCAATTATTACTTTATTTTTGTGTTCAACGTGGTAATTTTAGTTGGTTTACACTATTTTTTTTGAAAATCAATAAATAAGTATACGATTTTTGCTAAATTGCTAGAATTCCAATTCTATATTTTCGCGACTATATTTTCAAGTAAAAAATTTGTTGCTTCCAGAATGCTTAAATCTTTGCAAATAGGGGTTATTTGAGACGCTAAATACACTGTTGAAATTAGTTTCTCGATGGCAGGTATAGAAACTATTGCTATTTCGGCAAATATTACTTTATTTTCGTGTTCTATGAGGTAGATTTAGTAGGTTTTCACTATTTTTTTGCAAATCTATAAATATACGATTTTTGGTAAACAGCTGGAATTCCAATTCTCTACTTTCGCGACAATATTTTAAAGTCAAAAATTTGTTGCTTCCAGAATGCTAGAAATTTTGTAAATATATGTTATTTAAGACGCTGAATACACTTTTAAAATTAGTTTCCCGATGGCAGGTATAGAACACGTTTTAATGGTGGCTAATAAAATTAGTAATAACCAAACCTAGTATGCTTTCCGTTAAACTATTGCTATTTCGGCGATTATATCTTTATTTTCGTGTTTAAGGGGTAGATGTAGTTGGTTTACACATTTTTTTTTGAAAATCGATAAATAAGTATACGATTTTTGCTAAATTGCTAGAATTCCAATTCTCTACTTTCGCGACAATTTTTTAAAGTCAAAAATTTGTTGCTTTTAGAATGCTTAAATCTTTGTAAATAGGGGTTATTTAAGACGCTGAATACACTGTTTGAAATAAGTTTCTCGATAGCAGGTATAGAACACGTTTTAATGGTGGCTTATAAAATTAGTAATAGTCAAACCTAGTAGGTTTTTCATGAAACTATTGCTACTTCGGCAATTATTACTATATTTTCGTGTTTTAAGGGGTAGATTTAGTGGGTTTACCTTTTTCTTTTTTGCAAATCAATAAATATACGATTTTTGATAAATTGCTAGAATTACAATTCTCTACTTTCGCGACAATATTTTGAATTCCAAAATTTGTTGCTTTCAGAATGCTTAAATCTTTGTAAATAGGGGTTATTTGAGACGCTGAATACACTGTTGAAATTAGTTTCTCGATAGCAGGTATAGAACACGTTTTAATGGTGGCTTATAAAATTAGTAATAGTCAAACCTAGTAGGTTTTCCATGAAACTATTGCTATTTCGGCAATTATTACTTTATTTTTATGTTCAACGTGGTAGATTTAGTTGGTTTACACATTTTTTTTGGAAAATCAATAAATAAGTATACGATTTTTGATAAATTGCTAGAATTACAATTCTCTACTTTCGCGACAATATTTTAAAGTCAAAAATTTGTTGCTTCCAGAATGCTAGAAACTTTGTAAATATGGGTAATTTAAGACGCTGAATACACTTTTAAAATTAGTTTCCCTATAGCAGGTATAGAACACGTTTTAATGGTGGCTAATAAAATTAGTAATAACCAAACCTAGTGTGCTTTCCGTGAAACTATTGCTATTTCGGCAATTATTACTTTATTTTCATGTTTAACGTGGTATATTTAGTTATTTTACACATTTTTTTTTTTGAAAATCAATAAATAAGTATACGATTTTTGGTAAATTGCTAGAATTCCAATTCTCTACTTTCGCGACAATATTTTAAAGTAAAAAATTTGTTGCTTCCAGAATGCTGAAATCTTTGTAAATAGGGGTTATTTGAGACGCTGAATACACTGTTAAAATTAGTTTCTCGATAGCAGGTATAGAACACGTTTTAATGGTGGCTTATAAAATTAGTAATAGTCAAACCTAGTAGGTTTTCCATGAAACTATTGCTACTTCGGCAATTATTACTTTATTTTTGTGTTCAACGTGGTAATTTTAGTTGGTTTACACTATTTTTTTTGAAAATCAATAAATAAGTATACGATTTTTGCTAAATTGCTAGAATTCCAATTCTATATTTTCGCGACTATATTTTCAAGTAAAAAATTTGTTGCTTCCAGAATGCTTAAATCTTTGCAAATAGGGGTTATTTGAGACGCTAAATACACTGTTGAAATTAGTTTCTCGATGGCAGGTATAGAAACTATTGCTATTTCGGCAAATATTACTTTATTTTCGTGTTCTAAGAGGTAGATTTAGTAGATTTTCACTATTTTTTTGCAAATCTATAAATATACGATTTTTGGTAAACAGCTGGAATTCCAATTCTCTACTTTCGCGACAATATTTTAAAGTCAAAAATTTGTTGCTTCCAGAATGCTAGAAACTTTGTAAATATATGTTATTTAAGACGCTGAATACACTTTTAAAATTAGTTTCCCGATGGCAGGTATAGAACACGTTTTAATGGTGGCTAATAAAAATAGTAATAACCAAACCTAGTATGCTTTCCGTTAAACTATTGCTATTTCGGCGATTATATCTTTATTTTCGTGTTTAAGGGGTAGATGTAGTTGGTTTACACATTTTTTTTTGAAAATCGATAAATAAGTATACGATTTTTGCTAAATTGCTAGAATTCCAATTCTCTACTTTCGCGACAATTTTTTAAAGTCAAAAATTTGTTGCTTTTAGAATGCTTAAATCTTTGTAAATAGGGGTTATTTAAGACGCTGAATACACTGTTTGAAATAAGTTTCTCGATAGCAGGTATAGAACACGTTTTAATGGTGGCTTATAAAATTAGTAATAGTCAAACCTAGTAGGTTTTCCATGAAACTATTGCTACTTCGGCAATTATTACTATATTTTCGTGTTCTAAGGGGTAGATTTAGTGGGTTTACCTTTTTCTTTTTTGCAAATCAATAAATATACGATTTTTGATAAATTGCTAGAATTACAATTCTCTACTTTCGCGACAATATTTTGAATTCCAAAATTTGTTGCTTTCAGAATGCTTAAATCTTTGTAAATAGGGGTTATTTGAGACGCTGAATACACTGTTGAAATTAGTTTCTCGATAGCAGGTATAGAACACGTTTTAATGGTGGCTTATAAAATTAGTAATAGTCAAACCTAGTAGGTTTTACATGAAACTATTGCTATTTCGGCAATTATTACTTTATTTTTATGTTCAACGTGGTAGATTTAGTTGGTTTACACATTTTTTTTGGAAAATCAATAAATAAGTATACGATTTTTGATAAATTGCTAGAATTACAATTCTCTACTTTCGCGACAATATTTTAAAGTCAAAAATTTGTTGCTTCCAGAATGCTAGAAACTTTGTAAATATGGGTAATTTAAGACGCTGAATACACTTTTAAAATTAGTTTCCCTATAGCAGGTATAGAACACGTTTTAATGGTGGCTAATAAAATTAGTAATAACCAAACCTAGTGTGCTTTCCGTGAAACTATTGCTATTTCGGCAATTATTACTTTATTTTCATGTTCAACGTGGTAGATTTAGTTGGTTTACACATTTTTTTTTTGAAAATTAATAAATAAGTATACGATTTTTGATAAATTGCTAGAATTACAATTCTTTACTTTCGCGACAATATTTTAAAGTCAAAAATTTGTTGCTTACGGAATGCTAGAAACTTTGTAAATATGGGTTATTTAAGACGCTAAATACACTTTTAAAATTAGTTTCCCTATAGCAGGTATAGAACACGTTTTAATGGTGGCTAATACAATTAGTAACAGCCAAACCTAGTGTGCTTTCCGTGAAACTATTGCTATTTCGGCAATTATAACTTTATTTTCGTGTACTAAGGGGTATATTTAGTGGGTTTACAATATTTTTTTGCAAATCAATAAATATACGATTTTTGGTAAATTGCTAGAATTCCAATTCTCTACTTTCGCAACAATATTTTGAAGTCAAAAATTTGTTGCTTTCATAATATTTAAATCTTTGTAAATAGGGGTTATTTGAGACGCTGCATACACTGTTGAAATTAGTTTTTCGATAGCAGGTATAGAATACGATTTAATGGTGTCTAATAAAATTAGTAATAATCAAACCTAGTACGCTTTCCGTGAAACTATTGCTATAACGGCAATTATTATCTATTTTCTTGTTCTATGGGGTAAATTTAGTGGGTTTACACTATTTTTTTCGCGAATAAATAAATATACGATTTTTGATTAATTGCTAGAAATACAATTCTCTACTTTCGCGACAATATTCTGAAGTCCAAAATTTGTTGCTTTCAGAATGCTTAAATCTTTGTAAATAGGGGTTATTTAAGACGCTAAATACACTGTTAAAATTAGTTACTCGATAGCAGGTATAGAACACGTTTTAATGATGTTTAATAAAATTAATAATAATCAAATCTAGTACCTATGCTTTCCGTGAAACTATTGCTATTTCGGCAATTATTACTTTATTTTTGTGTTCTAAGGGTTAGATTTAGTGAGTTTACACTATTTTGTTTTGTAAATCAATAAATATACGATTTTTGATAAATTGCAAGAATTACAATTCTCTACTTTCGCGACAATATTTTGAAGTCCAAAATTTGTTGCTTAAATCTTTGCTTAAATCTTTGTAAATAGGAGTTATTTTAGACGCTGAATACACTGTTGAAATTAGTTTATCGATAGCAGGTATAGAACACGATATAATGGTGGCTAATAAAATTAGTAATAATCAAACCTAGTACGCTTTCCGTGAAACTATTGCTATTTCGGCAATTATTATTTTATTTTCGTTTTCTGAAGGGTTGATTTAGTGGGTTTACACTATTTTTTTGCAAATCAATAAATATACGATTTTTGGTAAATTGCTAGAATTCCAATTCTCTACTTTCGCGACAATATTTTAAAGTAAAAAATTTGTTGCTTCCAGAATGCTTGAAACTTTGTAAATATGGGTTATTTAAGACGCTGAATTCACTTTTAAAATTAGTTTCCCGATAGCAGGTATAGAACACGTATTAATGGTGGCTAATAAAATGAGTAATAATCAAACCTAGTAGGCTTTCCGTGAAACTATTCCTATTTCGGCAATTATTACTTTATTTTCTTGTTCTAAGGGGTAGATTTAGTGGGTTTATACTATTTTTTTTGCAAATGAATAAATATACGATTTTTGATTAATTGCTAGAATTACAATTCGCTAATTTCGAGACAATATTTTGAAGTCAAAAATTTGTTGCTTTCAGAATGCTTAAATCTTTGTAAATAGGGGTTATTTGAGACGCTGAATACACTGTTGAAATTAGTTTCTCGATAGCATGTATAGAACACGTTTTAATGGTGGCTAATATATTTAGTGGGTTTACACTATTTTTTTGCAAATCAATAAATATACGATTTTTGGTAAATTGCTAAAATTCCAATTCTCTACTTTCGCAACAATATTTTGAAGTCAAAAATTTGTTGCTTTCATAATATTTAAATCTTTGTAAATAGGGGTTATTTGAGACGCTGCATACACTGTTGAAATTAGTTTTTCGATAGCAGGTATAGAACACGATTTAATGGTGTCTAATAAAATTAGTAATAATCAAACCTAGTACGCTTTCCGTGAAACTATTCCTATTTCGGCAATTATTACTTTATTTTCTTGTTCTAAGGGGTAGATTTAGTGGGTTTATACTATTTTTTTTGCAAATGAATAAATATACGATTTTTGATTAATTGCTAGAATTACAATTCTCTACTTTCGCGACAATATTTTGAAGTCCAAAATTTGTTGCTTTCAGAATGCTTAAATCTTTGTAAATAGGGGTTATTTGAGACGCTGAATACACTGTTGAAATTAGTTTCTCGATAGCAGGTATAGAACACGTTTTAATGGTGGCTTATAAAATTAGTAATAGTCAAACCTAGTAGGTTTTCCATGAAACTATTGCTATTTCGGCAATTATTACTTTATTTTCATGTTCAACGTGGTAGATTTAGTTGGTTTACACATTTTTTTTTTGAAAATTAATAAATAAGTATACGATTTTTGATAAATTGCTAGAATTACAATTCTTTACTTTCGCGACAATATTTTAAAGTCAAAAATTTGTTGCTTACAGAATGCTAGAAACTTTGTAAATATGGGTTATTTAAGACGCTGAATACACTTTTAAAATAAGTTTCCCTATAGCAGGTATAGAACACGTTTTAATGGTGGCTAATACAATTAGTAACAGCCAAACCTAGTGTGCTTTCCGTGAAACTATTGCTATTTCGGCAATTATAACTTTATTTTCGTGTACTAAGGGGTATATTTAGTGGGTTTACAATATTTTTTTGCAAATCAATAAATACACGATTTTTGGTAAATTGCTAGAATTCCAATTCTCTACTTTCGCAACAATATTTTGAAGTCAAAAATTTGTTGCTTTCATAATATTTAAATCTTTGTAAATAGGGGTTATTTGAGACGCTGCATACACTGTTGAAATTAGTTTTTCGATAGCAGGTATAGAACACGATTTAATGGTGTCTAATAAAATTAGTAATAATCAAACCTAGTACGCTTTCCGTGAAACTATTCCTATTTCGGCAATTATTACTTTATTTTCTTGTTCTAAGGGGTAGATTTAGTGGGTTTATACTATTTTTTTTGCAAATGAATAAATATACGATTTTTGATTAATTGCTAGAATTACAATTCTCTACTTTCGCGACAATATTTTGAAGTCCAAAATTTGTTGCTTTCAGAATGCTTAAATCTTTGTAAATAGGGGTTATTTGAGACGCTGAATACACTGTTGAAATTAGTTTCTCGATAGCAGGTATAGAACACGTTTTAATGGTGGCTTATAAAATTAGTAATAGTCAAACCTAGTAGGTTTTCCATGAAACTATTGCTATTTCGGCAATTATTACTTTATTTTCATGTTCAACGTGGTAGATTTAGTTGGTTTACACATTTTTTTTTGAAAATTAATAAATAAGTATACGATTTTTGATAAATTGCTAGAATTACAATTCTTTACTTTCGCGACAATATTTTAAAGTCAAAAATTTGTTGCTTACAGAATGCTAGAAACTTTGTAAATATGGGTTATTTAAGACGCTGAATACACTTTTAAAATTAGTTTCCCTATAGCAGGTATAGAACACGTTTTAATGGTGGCTAATACAATTAGTAACAGCCAAACCTAGTGTGCTTTCCGTGAAACTATTGCTATTTTGGCAATTATAACTTTATTTTCGTGTACTAAGGGGTATATTAAGTGGGTTTACACCATTTTTTTGCAAATCAATAAATATACGATTTTTGGTAAATTGCTAAAATTCCAATTCTCTACTTTTGCAACAATATTTTGAAGTCAAAAATTTGTTGCTTTCATAATATTTAAATCTTTGTAAATAGGGGTTATTTGAGACGCTGCATACACTGTTGAAATTAGTTTTTCGATAGCAGGTATAGAACACGATTTAATGGTGTCTAATAAAATTAGTAATAATCAAACCTAGTACGCTTTCCGTGAAACTATTGCTATAACGGCAATTATTATCTATTTTCTTGTTCTATGGGGTAAATTTAGTGGGTTTACACTATTTTTTTCGCGAATAAATAAATATACGATTTTTGATTAATTGCTAGAATTACAATTCTCTACTTTCGCGACAATATTTTGAAGTCCAAAATTTGTTGCTTTCAGAATGCTTAAATCTTTGTAAATAGGGGTTATTTAAGACGCTAAATACACTGTTACAACTAGTTACTCGATAGCAGGTATAGAACACGTTTTAATGATGGTTAATAAAATTAATAATAATCAAACCTAGTACTTATGCTTTCCGTGAAACTATTGCTATTTCGGCAATTATTACTTTATTTTTGTGTTCTAAGGGTTAGATTTAGTGAGTTTACAGTATTTTGTTTTGTAAATCAATAAATATACGATTTTTGATAAATTGCAAGAATTACAATTCTCTACTTTCGCGACAATATTTTGAAGTCCAAAATTTGTTGCTTTCAGAATGCTTAAATCTTTGTAAATATGGGTTATTTGAGACGCTGAATACACTGTTGAAATTAGTTTCTCAATAGCAGGAATAGAACACGTTTTAATGGTGGCTTATAAAATTAGTAATAGTCAAACCTAGTAGGTTTTCCATGAAACTGTTGCTATTTCGGCAATTATCACTTTATTTTCATGTTCAACGTGGTAGATTTACTTGGTTTACACTATTTTTTTTGTAAATCAATAAATATACGATTTTTGGTAAATTGCTAGAATTACAATTCTCTACTTTCGCAACAATATTTTGAAGTCAAAAATTTGTTGCTTTCATAATACTTAAATCTTTGTAAATAGGAGTTATTTAAACGCTGAATACACTGTTGAAATTAGTTAATCGATAGCAGGTATAGAACACGATATAATGGTGGCTAATAAAATTAGTAATAATCAAACCTAGTACGCTTTCCGTGAAACTATTGCTATTTCGGCAATTATTATTTTATTTTCGTTTTCTGAAGGGTTGAATTAGTGGGTTTACACTATTTTTTTGCAAATCAATAAATATACGATTTTTGATAAATTGCTAGAATTCCAATTCTCTACTTTCGCGACAATATTTTAAAGTAAAAAATTTGTTGCTTTCAGAATGCTGAAACTTGGTAAATATGGGTTATTTAAGACGCTGAATTCACTTTTAAAATTAGTTTCCTGATAGCAGGTATAGAACACGTATTAATGGTGGCTAATAAAATGAGTAATAATCAAACCTAGTAGGCTTTCCGTGAAACTATTCCTATTTCGGCAATTATTACTTTATTTTCTTGTTCTAAGGGGTAGATTTAGTGGGTTTATACTATTTTTTTGCAAATGAATAAATATACGATTTTTGATTAATTGCTAGAATTACAATTCGCTAATTTCGAGACAATATTTTGAAGTCAAAAATTTGTTGCTTTCAGAATGCTTAAATCTTTGTAAATAGGGGTTATTTGAGACGCTGAATACACTGTTGAAATTAGTTCCTCGATAGCAGGTATAGAACACGTTTTAATGGTGGCTTATAAAATTAGTAATAGTCAAACCTAGTAGGTTTTCCATGAAACTATTGCTATTTCGGCAATTATTACTTTATTTTCATGTTCAACGTGGTAGATTTAGTTGGTTTACACATTTTTTTTTGAAAATTAATAAATAAGTATACGATTTTTGATAAATTGCTAGAATTACAATTCTTTACTTTCGCGACAATATTTTAAAGTCAAAAATTTGTTGCTTACAGAATGCTAGAAACTTTGTAAATATGGGTTATTTAAGACGCTGAATACACTTTTAAAATTAGTTTCCCTATAGCAGGTATAGAACACGTTTTAATGGTGGCTAATACAATTAGTAACAGCCAAACCTAGTGTGCTTTCCGTGAAACTATTGCTATTTCGGCAATTATAACTTTATTTTCGTGTACTAAGGGGTATATTAAGTGGGTTTACACTATTTTTTTGCAAATCAATAAATATACGATTTTTGGTAAATTGCTAGAATTCCAATTCTCTACTTTTGCAACAATATTTTGAAGTCAAAAATTTGTTGCTTTCATAATATTTAAATCTTTGTAAATAGGGGTTATTTGAGACGCTGCATACACTGTTGAAATTAGTTTTTCGATAGCAGGTATAGAACACGATTTAATGGTGTCTAATAAAATTAGTAATAATCAAACCTAGTACGCTTTTCGTGAAACTATTGCTATAACGGCAATTATTATCTATTTTCTTGTTCTATGGGGTAAATTTAGTGGGTTTACACTATTTTTTTCGCGAATAATTAAATATACGATTTTTGATTAATTGCTAGAATTACAATTCTCTACTTTCGCGACAATATTTTGAAGTCCAAAATTTGTTGCTTTCAGAATGCTTAAATCTTTGTAAATAGGGGTTATTTAAGACCCTAAATACACTGTTAAAATTAGTTACTCGATAGCAGGTATAGAACACGTTTTAATGGTGGCTTATAAAATTAGTAATAGTCAAACCTAGTAGGTTTTCCATGAAACTATTGCTATTTCGGCAATTATTACTTTATTTTCATGTTCAACGTGGTAGATTTAGTTGGTTTACACATTTTTTTTTGAAAATTAATAAATAAGTATACGATTTTTGATAAATTGCTAGAATTACAATTCTTTACTTTCGCGACAATATTTTAAAGTCAAAAATTTGTTGCTTACAGAATGCTAGAAACTTTGTAAATATGGGTTATTTAAGACGCTGAATACACTTTTAAAATTAGTTTCCCTATAGCAGGTATAGAACACGTTTTAATGGTGGCTAATACAACTAGTAACAGCCAAACCTAGTGTGCTTTCCGTGAAACTATTGCTATTTCGGCAATTATAACTTTATTTTCGTGTACTAAGGGGTATATTTAGTGGGTTTACACTATTTTTTTGCAAATCAATAAATATAGGATTTTTGGTAAATTGCTAAAATTCCAATTCTCTACTTTCGCAACAATATTTTGAAGTCAAAAATTTGTTGCTTTCATAATATTTAAATCTTTGTAAATAGGGGTTATTTGAGACGCTGCATACACTGTTGAAATTAGTTTTTCGATAGCAGGTATAGAACACGATTTAATGGTGTCTAATAAAATTAGTAATAATCAAACCTAGTACGCTTTCCGTGAAACTATTGCTATAACGGCAATTATTATCTATTTTCTTGTTCTATGGGGTAAATTTAGTGGGTTTACACTATTTTTTTCGCGAATAAATAAATATACGATTTTTGATTAATTGCTAGAATTACAATTCTCTACTTTCGCGACAATATTTTGAAGTCCAAAATTTGTTGCTTTCAGAATGCTAAAATCTTTGTAAATAGGGGTTATTTGAGACGCTGAATACACAATTGAAATTAGTTACTCGATAGCAGGTATAGAACACGTTTTAATGATGGTTAATAAAATTAATAATAATCAAACCTAGTACCTATGCTTTCCGTGAAACTATTGCTATTTCGGCAATTATTACTTTATTTTTGTGTTCTAAGGGTTAGATTTAGTGAGTTTACACTATTTTGTTTTGTAAATCAATAAATATACAATTTTTGATAAATTGCAAGAATTACAATTCTCTACTTTGGCGACAATATTTTGAAGTCCAAAATTTGTTGCTTTCAGAATGCTTAAATCATTGTAAATATGGGTTATTTGAGACGCTGAATACACTGTTGAAATTAGTTTCTCGATAGCAGGTATAGAACACGTTTTAATGGTGGCTTATAAAATTAGTAATAGTCAAACCTAGTAGGTTTTCCATGAAACTATTGCTATTTCGGCAATTATTACTTTATTTTTATGTTTAACGTGGTAGATTTAGTTGGTTTACACATTTTTTTTTGAAAATCAATAAATAAGTATACGATTTTTAATAAATTGCTAGAATTACAATTCTCTACTTTCGCAACAATATTTTGAAGTCAAAAATTTGTTTTTTTCAGAATACTTAAATCTTTGTAAATAGGAGTTATTTGAGACGCTGAATACACTGTTGAAATTAGTTTTTCGATAGCAGGTATAGAACACGATATAATGGTGGCTAATAAAATTAGTAATAATCAAACCTAGTACGCTTTTCGTGAAACTATTGCTATTTCGGCAATTATTACTTTATTTTCGTTTTCTAAAGGGTTGATTTAGTGGGTTTACACTATTTGTTTGCAAATCAATAAATATACGATTTTTGGTAAATTGGTAGAATTCCAATTCTCTACTTTCGCGACAATATTTTAAAGTAAAAAATTTGTTGCTTCCAGAATGCTTGAAACTTTGTAAATATGGGTTATTTAAGACGCTGAATTCACTTTTAAAATTAGTTTCCCGATAGCAGGTATAGAACACGTATTAATGGTGGCTAATAAAATGAGTAATAATCAAACCTAGTAGGCTTTCCGAGAAACTATTCCTATTTCGGCAATTATTACTTTATTTTCTTGTTCTAAGGGGTAGATTTAGTGGGTTTATACTATTTTTTTGCAAATGAATAAATATACGATTTTTGATTAATTGCTAGAATTACAATTCGCTAATTTCGAGACAATATTTTGAAGTCAAAAATTTGTTGCTTTCAGAATGCTTAAATCTTTGTAAATAGGGGTTATTTGAGACGCTGAATACACTGTTGAAATTAGTTTCTCGATAGCAGGTATAGAACACGTTTTAATGGTGGCTTATAAAATTAGTAATAGTCAAACCTAGTAGGTTTTTCATGAAACTATTGCTATTTCGGCAATTATTACTTTATTTTTATGTTCAACGTGGTAGATTTAGTTGGTTTACACATTTTTTTTGAAAATTAATAAATAAGTATACGATTTTTGATAAATTGCTAGAATTACAATTCTTTACTTTTGCGACAATATTTTAAAGTCAAAAATTTGTTGCTTACAGAATGCTAGAAACTTTGTAAATATGGGTTATTTAAGACGCTGAATACACTTTTAAAATTAGTTTCCCTATAGCAGGTATAGAACACGTTTTAATGGTGGCTAATACAATTAGTAACAGCCAAACCTAGTGTGCTTTCCGTGAAACTATTGCTATTTCGGCAATTATAACTTTAATTTCGTGTACTAAGGGGTATATTTAGTGGGTTAACACTATTTTTTTGCAAATCAATAAATATACGATTTTTGGTAAATTGCTAGAATTCCAATTCTCTACTTTCGCGACAATATTTTAAAGTAAAAAATTTGTTGCTTCCAGAATGCTTGATTGAAACTTTGTAAATATGGGTTATTTAAGACGCTGAATTCACTTTTAAAATTAGTTTCCCGATAGCAGGTATAGAACACGTATTAATGGTGGCTAATAAAATGAGTAATAATCAAACCTAGTAGGCTTTCCGTGAAACTATGGCTATTTCGGCAATTATTACTTTATTTTCTTGTTCTAAGGGGTAGATTTAGTGGGTTTATACTATTTTTTTTGCAAATGAATAAATATACGATTTTTGATTAATTGCTAGAATTACAATTCGCTAATTTCGAGACAATATTTTGAAGTCAAAAATTTGTTGCTTTCATAATACTTAAATCTTTGTAAATAGGGGTTATTCGAGACGCTGAACACACTGTTGAAATTAGTTTTTCGATAGCAGGTATAGAACACGATTTAATGTTGGCTAATAAAATTAGTAATATTCAAACCTAGCACGCTTTCCGTGATACTATCGCTATTTCGGCAATTATTACATTATTTTCGTGTTCTAAAGGGTTGATTTAGTGGGTTTACACTATTTTTTTTTGCAAATTAATAAATATACGATTTTTGGTAAATTGCTAGAATTCCAATTCTTTACTGTCGCGACAATATTTTAAAAAAAAAAATTTGTTGCTTCCAGAATGCTTGAAACTTTGAAAATATGGGTTATTTAAGACGCTGAATTTACTTTTAAAATTAGTTTCCTGATAGTAGGTATAGAACACGTATTAATGGTGGCTAATAAAATTAGTAATAGTCAAACCTAGTAGGCTTTCCGTGAAACTATTGCTATTTCGGCAATTATTACTTTATTTTCTTGTTCTATGGGGTAAATTTAGTCGGTTTACACAATTTTTTTTTGCAAATGAATAAATATACGATTTTTGATTAATTGCTAGAATTACAATTCTCTACTTTAGCGACAATATTTTGAAGTCAAAAATTTGTTGCTTTCAGAATGCTTAATTCTTTGTAAATAGGAGTTATTTGAGACGCTAAATACACTGTTGAAATAAGTTTCTCGATAGCAGGTATAGAACACGTTTTAATGGTGGCTTATAAAATTAGTAATAGTCAAACTTAGTAGGTTTTCCCTGAAACTATTGCTATTTCGGCAATTATTACTTTATTTTCATGTTCAACGTAGTAGATTTAGCTGGTTTACACTATTTTTTTTTTAAAAAACAATAATTAAGTATACGATTTTTGCTAAATTGCTAGAATTCCAATTCTCTACTTTCGCGACAATATTTTAAAGTCAAAAATTTGTTGCTTTCAGAATGCTAGAAACTTCGTAAATATGGGTTATTTAAGACGCTCAATACACTGTTAAAATCAGTTTCTCGATAGCAGGTATACAACACGTTTTAATGGTGGCTAATAAATTTAGTAATAGTCAAACCTAGTATGCTTTCTGTGAAACTATGGCTATTTCGGCAATTATTACTTTATTTTCGTGTTCTAAGGGGTAGATTTAGTGGGTTTTCACTATTTTTTTTGCAAATCAATAAATATACGATTTTTGATAAATTGCTAGAATTACAATTCTCTACTTTCGCGACAATATTTTGAATTCCAAAATTTGTTGCTTTCAGAATGCTTAAATCTTTGTAAATAGGGGTTATTTGAGACGCTGAATACACTGTTGAAATTAGTTTCTCGATAGCAGGTATAGAACACGTTTTAATGGTGGCTTATAAAATTAGTAATAGTCAAACCTAGTAGGTTTTCCATGAAACTATTGCTATTTCGGCAATTATTACTTTATTTTTATGTTTAACGTGGTAGATTTAGTTGGTTTACACATTTTTTTTTGAAAATCAATAAATAAGTATACGATTTTTAATAAATTGCTAGAATTACAATTCTCCACTTTCGCGACAATATTTTAAAGTCAAAAATTTGTTGCTTCCAGAATGCTAGAAACTTTGTAAATATGGGTTATTTAAGACGCTGAATACACTTTTAAAATTAGTTTCCCTATAGCAGGTATAGAACACGTTTTAATGGTGGCTAGTATGCTTTCCGTGAAACTATGGCTATTTCGGCAATTATTACTTTATTTTCGTGTTCTAAGGGGTAGATTTAGTGGGTTTTCACTATTTTTTTTGCAAATCAATAAATATACGATTTTTGGTAAATTGCTAGAATTACAATTCTCTACTTTCGCAACAATATTTTGAAGTCAAAAATTTGTTTTTTTCAGAATACTTAAATCTTTGTAAATAGGAGTTATTTGAGACGCTGAATACACTGTTGAAATTAGTTTTTCGATAGCAGGTATAGAACACGATATAATGGTGGCTAATAAAATTAGTAATAATCAAACCTAGTACGCTTTTCGTGAAACTATTGCTATTTCGGCAATTATTACTTTATTTTCGTTTTCTAAAGGGTTGATTTAGTGGGTTTACACTATTTGTTTGCAAATCAATAAATATACGATTTTTGGTAAATTGGTAGAATTCCAATTCTCTACTTTCGCGACAATATTTTAAAGTAAAAAATTTGTTGCTTCCAGAATGCTTGAAACTTTGTAAATATGGGTTATTTAAGACGCTGAATTCACTTTTAAAATTAGTTTCCCGATAGCAGGTATAGAACACGTATTAATGGTGGCTAATAAAATTAGTAATAGTCAAACCCAGTAGGCTTTCCGTGAAACTATTTCTATTTCGGCAATTATTACTTTATTTTTTTGTTTTATGGGGTAAATTTAGTGGGTTTACACTATTTTTTTTGCAAATGAATAAATATACGATTTTTGATTAATTGCTAGAATTACAATTCGCTAATTTCGAGACAATATTTTGAAGTCAAAAATTTGTTGCTTTCATAATACTTAAATATTTGTAAATAGGGGTTATTTTAGACGCTGAATACACTGTTGAAATTAGTTTTTCGATAGCAGGTATAGAACACGATTTAATGTTGGCTAATAAAATTAGTAATAATCAAACCTAGTACGCTTTCCGTGATACTATCGCTATTTCGGCAATTATTACATTATTTTCGTGTTCTAAAGGGTTGATTTAGTGGGTTTACACTATTTTTTTTGCAAATCAATAAATATACGATTTTTGGTACGATACGATACGATACGATACGATACGATTTATTAACCACATTACGTATAAAATACATTTGAGGTTACAATACAATTTGTAAAAATTACAATAAAATACAATACCAACAATAATAAAAAACTAATTGAAACTTTATAGAATAATTATAACAACAATAAAATAAAATAAGAAAATAAAATTAACAGTACAATGTAAAGGAAAAATTATACATGTATATATGTTTTTTTTTTAATTAATTCGGACAAACAAATAGAAATATGAATATAAAAAAATAGAAATAAAAATATGATATCAAACAAAACTGTGCAAGTAAATATAAAAATTACATTATCGATGCCACAAATTCATCAACTGTATAAAAGCAGCCTTCAAGTAAGAAATCCTTAGCAAATTTCATGAACCTGCGTTGCGTCATATTCTTAATATTCAAATTTTTATGAAATTTTGCAAACTTATTATATAGACCAACATTCAATATATTATTTCTGGACATCTGAGTTCGAGAGAAAGTATTAACCAAATCATTTCTAAACCTAGTTTCATACGAATGCAATTCCCCACTAGCAGCCATTTGATTTTGGTTTTTATGAACTAATTTAAGAGTTTCCAATATGTATATACATGGAACCGGCAAAATCCTAAACTTCCGAAACAATTCTTTGCAGTGTGCATCGGGTTTAGCTCCATCTAGAATTCTTACAGCAGCTTTTTGCTTAGAGAAAATCTGTTCTACCCTCGAAGAAACTCCCCACAGAACGATTCCATACATCAAATGGCTATGAACAATGGCATAACAAACAGTCCTTAGTACATTGGAGTTAACATAATAACTTAGCTGCCGCAATGCAAATATTTGAGATACCAGACGCGAACATAGGGTATCAATATGATCCACCCAATTGAGATGCATATCAAGAGTAAAACCGAGATATTTGACAGAGTCAAATTTAGCAAGTAATTTACTCGAACTAAAAGTAATTTTCTGGGTTTTAGTGCAATTTAGCTTGAGTCTATTTGAGGAGAACCACTTACTCACATGATCAAAATCATCAGCACTACGTTGTGCATATGCCTTAGTGGCAATTACTGTATCATCTGCAAACAGAAAACAACGCGAGTCTTTAACCGAAGTCGGTAGATCATTTATATATAATAAGAACAACAAAGGCCCCAATACAGAACCCTGAGGCACACCATTATTTATCTGTAGAAATGATGACTCTTTATCATTGCAGCAAACATATTGTTTCCTGTTCGAAAGATACGATGACACCAGTTCCAGAGTTATACCCCGAATACCGTAATATTCCAACTTCCCTAGTAAAATCTTTCTATTACACAATCAAAAGCCTTGGAAAGAACACAAAAGGACACAAAAGTATCTACCCCACTATCGATCCCCTCAACAACAAACTGCACCAATGAAGTTAGAGCACTAACGGTAGATTTGTTTCGACGAAAACCAAATTGCGCAAGTGTTATTAACGATTGATTAACAAAATAAAGCATCAATCTATCCATTATTATAATTTCAAATATCTTACCAATTATGGGAACTATTGAAACTGGCCAATAGTTTTCAAGAGAAAAAAAAGAGTAAATTGCTAGAATTCCAATTCTTTACTGTCGCGACAATATTTTAAAGTAAAAAATTTGTTGCTTCCAGAATGCTTGAAACTTTGTAAATATGGGTTATTTAAGACGCTGAATTTACTTTTAAAATAGGTTTCCTGATAGCAGGTATGGAACACGTATTAATGGTGGCTAATAAAATTAGTAATAGTCAAACCTATTAGGCTTTCCGTAAAACTATTGCTATTTCGGCAATTATTACTTTATTTTCTTGTTCTATGGGTTAAATTTAGTCGGTTTACACTATTTTTTTTGCAAATGAATAAATATACGATTTTTGATTAATTGCTAGAATTACAATTCTCTACTTTAGCGACAATATTTTGAAGTCCAAAATTTGTTGCTATCAGAATGCTTAAATCTTTGTAAATAGGAGTTATTTAAGACGCTGAATATACTGTTGAAATAAGTTTCTCGATAGCAGGTATAGAACACGTTTTAATGGTGGCTTATAAAATTAGTAATAGTCAAACCTAGTAGGTTTTCCCTGAAACTATTGCTATTTCGGCAATTATTACTTTATTTTCATGTTCAACGTGGTAGATTTAGTTGGTTTACTCTATTTTTTTTTGAAAATCAATAAATAAGTATACGATTTTTGCTAAATTGCTAGAATTACAATTCTCTACTTTAGCGACAATATTTTGAAGTCCAAAATTTGTTGCTATCAGAATGCTTAAATCTTTGTAAATAGGAGTTATTTAAGACGCTGAATATACTGTTGAAATAAGTTTCTCGATAGCAGGTATAGAACACGTTTTAATGGTGGCTTATAAAATTAGTAATAGTCAAACCTAGTAGGTTTTCCCTGAAACTATTGCTATTTCGGCAATTATTACTTTATTTTCATGTTCAACGTGGTAGATTTAGTTGGTTTACTCTATTTTTTTTTGAAAATCAATAAATAAGTATACGATTTTTGCTAAATTGCTAGAATTCCAATTCTCTACTTTCTCGATAATATTTTAAAGTCAAAAATTTGTTGCTTTCAGAATGCTAGAAACTTTGTAAATATGGGTTATTTAAGACGCTTAATACACTGTTAAAATCAGTTTCTCGATAGCAGGTATACAACACGTTTTAATGGTGGCTAATAAATTTAGTAATAGTCAAACCTAGTATGCTCTCCGTGAAACTATGGCTATTTCAGCAATTATTACTTTATTTTCGTGTTCTAAAGGGTAGATTTAGTGGGTTCACACTATTTTTTTTTGCAATTCAATAAATATACGATTTTTGATAAATTGCTAGAATTACAATTCTCCACTTTCGCGACAATATTTTAAAGTCCAAAATTTGTTGCTTTTAGAATGCTTAAATCTTTGTAAGTAGGGGTTATTTGAGACGCTGAACACACTGTTGAAATTAGTTTCTCGATAGCAGGTATAGAACACGTTTCAATGGTGGCTCATAAAATTAGTAATAGTCAAACCTAGTAGGTTTTCCATGAAACTATTGCTATTTCGGCAATTATTACTTTTTCATGTTCTACGTGGTAGTTTTAGTTGGTTTACACTATTTTTTTCGAAAATCAATAAACATACGATTTTAGCTAAATTGCTAGAATTCCAATTTTCTACTTTCGCGACAATATTTTTAAGTAAAAAATTTGTTGCTTTCAGAATGCTAGAAACTTTGTAAGTAGAAGTTATTTAAAACGCTTAATACACTGTTGAAATCAGTTTCTCGATAGCAGGTATAGAACACGTTTTAATGGTGGCTAATAAAATTATTAATAGTCACCTAGTATGCTTTCCGTGAAACTATTGCTATTTCGGCAATTATTACTTTATTTTTGTGTTCTAAGGGGTAGATTTAGTGGGTTTTCACTATTTTTTTTGCAAATCAATAAATACACGATTTTTGGTAAATTTCTAGAATTACAATTCTCTACTTTCGCAACAATATTTTGAAGTCAAAAATTTGTTGCTTTCAGAATACTTAAATCTTTGAAAAAGGGGTTATTTAAGACGCTAAATACAATGTTTAAATTAGTTTTTCGATAGCAGTTATAGAAGACGATTTAATGGTGGCTAATAAAATTAGTAATAATCAAACCTAGTACGCATTCCATGAAACTATTGTTATTTCGGAAATTATAACTTTATTTTCGTGTTCTAAGGGGTAGATTTAGTGGGTTCACACTATTTTTTTTGCAAATCAATAAATATGCGATTTTTGATAAATTGGTAGAATTACAATTCTTTACTTTCGCGACAGTATTGTGAAGTCCAAAATTTGTTGCTTTTAGAATGCTTAAACCTTTGTTAATAGGGGTCATTTAAAACGCTGAATACACTGTTAAAATTAGTTTCTCGATAGCAGGTATAGAACACGTTTTAAAGGTGGCTCATAAAATTAGTAATAGTCAAACCTTGTAGGTTTTCCATAAAACTATTGCTATTTCGGCAATTATTACTTTATTTTCATGTTCTACGTGGTAAATTTAGTTGGTTTAAACTATTTTTTTCAAAAATCAATAAATATACGATTTTTGCTAAATTGCTAGAATTCCAATTCTCTACTTTCGCGACAATATTTTCAAGTAAAAAATTTGTTGCTCCCAGAATGCTAGAAACTTTGTAAGTAGGGGTTATTTTATACTTTATTTTTGTGTTCTAAAGGGTTGATTTAATGGGTTTACACTATTTTTTTGCATATCAATAAATATACAATTTTTGGTAAATTGCTAGAATTCCAATTCTCTACTTTCGCGACAATATTTTAAAGTAAAAAATTTGTTGCTTCCAGAATGCTTAAAACTTTGTAAATATGGGTTATTTGAGACGCTAAATACACTGTTGAAATTAGTTTCTTAATAGCAGGTATAGAACACGTTTTAATGGTGGCTAATAAAATAAGTAATAATAAAACCTAGTATGCTTTCCTTGAAACTATTGCTATTTCGGCAATCATTACTTTATTTTCGTCTTCTAAGGGGTATATTTTGTAGGTTTACACTATTTTTTTTGCAAATCAATAAATATACGATTTTTGGTAAATTACTAGAATTACAATTCTCTACTATTGCAACAATATTTTGAAGTCAAAAATTTGTTGCTTTCATAATACTTAAAATTTTGTAAATAGGGAATATTTGAGATGCTATATACACTGTTGAAATTTGTTTTTCGTTATCAGGTATAGAACACGATATAATGGTGGCTAATAAAATTAGTAATAATCAAACCTAGTACGCATTCCATGAAACTATTGCTATTTCGGCAATTATTACTTCATTTTCGTATTCTACTGGGCCGCTACACTATTTTCTACAAATCAACATACATACGTTTTTTGATAAATTACTAGAACTCCAATTCTCTACTTTTGCGCCAATATTTTTAAGTCAAAAATTTGTTGCATCCAAAATGATTAAAACTTTGTAAATAAAGCTTTTTTTTTGGAACGCCAAATACACTGGTGAAATCAGTTTTTCGATAGTAGGCATAGAGCACTTTTAATGGCGGCTAAAAAAATTAGTAGGCTTTGGTTGAAACTATCGCTATTTCGGCAATTATTACTATATATTCGTATTCTACCAATTCTCTACTTTAGCGCCAATATTTTAAAATTAAAAATTTGTTGCTTTCAAAATGCTTAAAACTTTGTAAATAGGGTTTTTTTTGGAACGCCAAATACACTGGTGAAATCAGTTTTTCGATAGTAGGCATAGAGCACTTTTAATGGAGGGTAAAAAAATTAGTAATAGTCAAACCTAGTATGCTTTAGTGTAAACTATAGCTAGTTTGGCCATTATTACTTTATTTTCATATTCTACGGGGTCGATTTAATGGGTCTACACTATTTTTTTGCAAATCAACATACATACAATTTTTGATAAATTGCTAGACTTCCAATTCTCTGCTTTTGCGACAATATTTTTAAGTCAAAAATTTATTGCTTTTAAAATGCTTGAAACTTTGTAAATAAGGTTTTGTGAAACGCTAAATAAACTAGTGAAATTAGTTAATCGATAGTAGGCATAGAACACGTTTTGATGGAAGCTAAAAAAATTAGTAGGCTTTGGTTGAAACTATCGCTATTTCGGCAATTACTACATTTTCGTATTCTACTGGGTCGCTACACTATTTTCTAAAAATCAACATACATACGATTTTTGATAAATTACTAAAACTCCAATTTTCTACTTTTGCGCCAATATTTTTAAGTCAAAAATTTGTTGTTTCCGAAATGATTGAAACTTTGTAAATAGGGTTTTTTTGAAACGCCAAATACACTGGTGAAATCAGTTTTTTGATAGTAGGCATAGAGCACTTTTAATGGAGTTTCAAAAAATTAGTAGGCTTTGGTTAAAACTATCGCTATTTCGGCAATTATTACTTTAGTTTCGTATTCTACTGGGCCGCTACACTATTTTTTGCAAATCAACATACATACGATTTTTGATAAATTGCTAGAACTCCAATTCTCTACTATAGCTAGTTCGGCAATTATTACTTTATTTTCGTATTCTACGGGGTCGATTTAGTGGGTCTACACTATTTTCTTACAAATCAACAGACATACGATTTTTGATAAATTGCTAGACTTCCAATTCTCTGCTTTTGCGACAATATTTTTAAGTCAAAAATTATTTGCCTCCAAAATGATTAAAGCTTTGTAAATAGGGTTTTTTTGGTACGCTTAATACACTGGTAAAATCAGTTTTTCGATAGTAGGCATAGAGCACGTTTTAATGGTGGCTAAAAAAATTAGTAATAGTCAAACCTAGCAGGCTTTGGTTAAAACTATAGCTAGTTCGGCAATTATTACTTTATTTTCGTATTCTACGGGATCGATTTAGTGGGTCTACACTATTTTTTTATAAATCAACAGACATACGATTTTTGATAAATTGCTAGACTTCCAATTCTCTGCTTTTGCGACAATATTTTTAGGTCAAAAATTATTTGCCTCCAAAATGATTAAAGCTTTGTAAATAGGGTTTGTTGGTACGCTTAATACACTGGTAAAATCAGTTTTTCGATAGTAGGCATAGAACACGTTTTAATGATGGCTAAAAAAATTAGTAATAGTCAAACCTAGTGGGGTTTGGTTGAAACTATCGCTAGTTCGGCAATTATTACTTGGTTTTTGTATTCTACGGGGTCGATTTAGTGGGTCTACATTATTTTTTTGCAAATCAACAGATATACGATTTTTGATAAACTGCTAGATCTCCAACTATCTACTTTCCGGACAATATTTTTAAGTCAAAAATTTGTAGCTTCCAAAATGATTGAAACTTTGTAAATATATTTTTTTTGGGACGCTTAATACACTGGTGAAATGAGTTTTTCGATAGTAGCCATAGAACACGTTTTAATGGAGGCTAAAAAAATAGTAGGGTTTGGTTGAAACTATCTCTATTTTTTCAGTTATTTCTTCATTTTCGTATACTACTGGGTCGCTACACTATTTTTTTGCAAATCAACATACATACGATTTTTGATAAATTGCTAGAACTCTAATTCTTTACTTTCGCGCCAATATTTTTAAGTCAAAAATTTGTTGCTTTCAAAATGCTTGAATCTTTGTAAATAAGGTTTTTTGTAACGCTAAATAAACGGGTAAAATTAGTTTTTCGCTGGTAGGCATAGAACACGTTTTAATGGAGGCTAAAAAAATTAGTAATAGTCAAACCTAGTATGCTTTGGTTGAAACTATAGCTAGTTCGGCAATTATTACTTTATTTTCGTATTCTACGGCGTCGATTTAGTGGGTCTACACTATTTTTTTTCAAATCAACAGACATACGATTTTTAATAAATTGCTAGACTTTTAATTATCTGCTTTTGCGACAATATTTTTAAGTCAAAAATTATTTGCTTCCAAAATGATTAAAACTTTAAAAATAGGGTTTTTTGGTACGCTTAATACACTGGTAAAATCAGTTTTTCGATAGTAGGCATAGAACACGTTTTAATGATGGCTAAAAAAATTAGTAATAGTCAAACCTAGTAGGCTTTGGTTGAAACTATCGCTAGTTTGGCAATTATTACTTTGTTTTTGTATTCTACGGGGTCGATTTAGTGGGTCTACATTATTTTTTTGCAAATCAACAGATATACGATTTTTGATAAATTGCTAGATTTCCAATTATCTTCCATTACAATTAACACCACTCCCAGTGAAGCATGGAATAAAATAAGGAACATACAAGGCAGCAAATCCAGTCTCAAGATTCCTAACATAATTTCTAATGACAAGGTCATTTGTGATAATCAGACCATTGTAGATATACTTGCAAGCCACTTTGAAAATAAATTTAAAAACCAGAATGCTTTACTTCTATCCTCCTCTCTTGCTTCTGATCCTGTTCTAAAACCAATCGATCCGCAGGACATTTCTCATCTTAATACACCCTTTTCTCTCAACGAGTTAAAATATGCTCTGTCATCCTGTAACAATCGATCTGCTGGCCCCGATAACATCCCGTACATCTTTTTGCATAAACTTTCAGATATTTCACTGACAATACTTTTAAAATTCTTCAACCTCATCTGGACCTCTGATCAATTTCCCGACAAATGGCGGGAATCTATCATAATTCCCATCAAAAAGATAGACCAACCACCCTCTGTACCCAAATCCTATCGTCCTATATCCCTCACTTGCACCATGTGCAAACTCTATGAGAAAATGATAAATAAAAGGCTTCTTTGGTTTTTTGAGAAGTATAACGTAATTTCAAACTCTCAATCAGGATTCCGACGTCACCGGTCCACTATGGATAACCTTACAGTTCTTCAAACTCATATCTCAGAGGCACTTTCTAACCAACAGGAATTGGTAGCTGCTATCCTGGATATTGATAGTGCGTTTGAAAAAATTTCCAGACAAGCCATATTAAACAAACTATCCCAGTATAACCTAAATGGTAACATATATTCTTTTATAGAAAAATTCCTTGACTCCAGATCTTTTAAAGTGTCAGCAAATGGTAAACTCTCTGCCACCCACCGCCAATCTGATGGTGTCCCACAAGGTTCTGTCATAAGCCCAACACTTTTTATCCTTGCTACAAATAACATATGCTCCAACTTTCCTGCTCCTGTCAATCATTTGCAATATGCTGATGATCTAATAATTTTCTGTCACGGTAAAAATACTTCCACTACCTGCCAACTCCTTCAGTATGCGATCAATCAACTTCAACACAACACTGGAAATTTAGGCTTATCTTTATCGACTAGTAAATCCAAAATTATTAAATTTAGTAAAAAAAGCGCATTTCCCTTACCACCAATTATCCTAAACAACCTCCCCATCCCTGTCGTTAATTACTGCAAAATTCTCGGTATGACATTTGATTCTCGGCTCCATTGGAAACAACACATAAGTGATATAAAAGGTACCTGTTCGAAAAGGCTTAATCTACTAAAAACCCTATCGCACTATCAATGGGGTGCCGATGAAAATTCCCCTTCTCACTGTATATAGATCTCTTATCCGATCTAAAATGGATTATGGCAGCTTCATCTATATAACAGCATCCAAATCCGATTTAAGCCTGCTCAACTCAATACACAATACTGCTCTTCGTCTTTGTATTGGCGCTTTTCGCTCCAGTCCGGTGGAAAGCCTGTACTGCGAGGCCAATGAACCACCTTTATCCCTTCGACGAGAATTCCTACTCTTTTCCTACGCTGCATCTGCATCTAGTAATCCTTCCAACCCGGTATACTCCCTTACAATCCCAACCGCTAACACTAATACCAACAGGCCCCTTTGCTCAATTAAGTCCTTTCCCCAACTACTTGCGCCCTTAAATAATATTGACCTCTCTGTTACTCTACCCACCCCATCTCCTCCGACTCCTCCTTATACCAAGCAACTTCCTACTTTCAACACCACTCTTACCGCTTACAATAAAAAAGATACCCACACGGCCATTATAAAGGAAGCATTTATAGAAATACTAAATAGGAACTCATTTGATCAAATCTTTTACACCGACGCCTCCAAAACCCCATTCGGGGTAGGTTGCGCTGTTACTACCGCTCACGATCCTATAAGTACGACTCGGTTGCCCACAACATGTAGCATTCACACCGGAGAAATGTTTAGTATACTCAGTGCTTTCAAATGCGTCACCTTCCAAATAAAAAACGTCGCTATTTGCTCAGACTCCCTATCATCCATACACTCTTTAAAAACCCTTTATACAGACCACCCACTCACCCAAAGCATACATGACGTTTACCAATCCCTTCATGCTCGAGAAACAAAGGTTACAATTATCTGGCTCCCATCTAACATTGGTATCCGTGGAAATGATACGGCTGATTTACATGCAAAAGCCTGTATCTCCGCAAATACCCCTCTATCAACATTACAACTCGGCAATGACCTTAAAGCCACGTTCAAAAAATTAGTCCGTACGTCTTGGCAAACTCGTTGGAACAATAGCAGCACAACTCTGCAGAAAATACAACCCACGCTTGGAAGACCGCTACTAACCCACTGTACGCGCAACGAAGCACGTATCATACGAAGGTTACGAATCGGCCATACTAGGCTAACCCATGGCTATCTGATGTCTTCCGAAGACCGCCCACTGTGCCACGTCTGTAACTGTGTTCTGACAATTAAACATATCCTAGAAGACTGCCCACACTATGGAACTTTCGCACCCAAGCATAAGTTGAATCCCTCAATGAAAGACTTGTTATCGAGTCCAAGTGAAATCACTAATCTTTTAAAATTTCTAAAAGACTGTAAAATCTACAACAAAATTTAATCTAACAAATTGTAAAACTTTGTTGTCTACATAATCTATGTTACATGTAATCGTGCTGTGCCAATGGCCGTAGTTGTCGAGGCACATAAAATAAATAAAAAAAAAAGAAAAAAAAAATTATCTGCTTTTGCGACAATATTTTTAAGTCAAAATCTATTTGCTTTCAAAATAATTGAAACTTTGAAAATAAGGTTTATTTGGTAAGCTTAATACACTGGTAAAATCAGTTTTTCGATAGTAGGCATAGAACACGTTTTAATGATGGCTAAAAAAGTTAGTAATAGTCAAACCTAGTTGGCTTTGGTTGAAACTATCGCTAGTTCGGCAATTATTACTTTGTTTTTGTATACTACGGGGTCTATTTAGTGGGTTTACATTATTTTTTTGCAAATCAACAGATATACGATTTTTGATAAATTGCTAGATCTCCAATTATCTACTTTCGCAACAATATTTTTAAGTCAAAAATTTGTTGCATCCAAAATGATTAAAACTTTGTAAATAGGTTTTTTTTGGAACGCCAAATACACTAGTGAAATCAGTTTTTCGATAGTAGACATAGAGCACTTTTAATGGAGGCTAAAAAAATTAGTAGGCTTTGGTTGAAACTATCACTATTTCGGCAATTATTATTTTATTTTCTCATTCTACTGGGTCGCTTATACATACGATTTTTTATGAATTACCAGAACTCCAATTCTCTACTTTTGCTCCAATATTTTTAAGTCAAAAATTATTTGCTTCCAAAATGATTGTAACTTGGTAAATAAATTTTTTTTGGGACTCTAAATACACTGGTGAAATAACTTTTTCGATAGTAAGCATAGAACACGTTTTAATAGTGGCTAAAAAAAATTAGTAATAGTCAAACCTAGTATGCTTTGGTTGAAACTATCGCAATTTCGGCAATTATTACTTCATTTTGTCATTCTACTGGGTCGCTATAGTGGTTCTACACTACTTATTTTTTTGCAAATCAACAGTCATACGATTTTTGATAAATTGCTAGAACTCCAATTCTCTACTTTCGCGCCAATATTTTTAAGTCAAAAATTATTTGCTTCCAAATTGAATAAAACTTTGAAAATAGGTTTCTTTGGGACGCTAAATACACTGGTGAAATAAGTTTTTCGATAGTAGGCATAGAACACGTTTTAATAGTGGCTAAAAAAATTAGTAATAGTCAAACCTAGTATGCTTTGGTTGAAACAATCGCTAGTTCGGCAATTATTACTTTGTTATTGTATTCTACGGGGTCGATTTAGTGGGTCTACATTATTTTTTTGCAAATCAACAGATATACGATTTTTGATAAACTGCTAGATCTCCAATTATCTACTTTCCGGACAATATTTTTAAGTCAAAAATTTGTTGCTTCCAAAATGATTAAAACTTTGTAAATAGAGTTTTTTTGGGACGCTTAATACACTGGTGAAATTAGTTTTTGGATAGTAGGCATAGAGCACATTAAATGGAGGCTAAAAAAATTAGTAATAGTCAAACCTAGTATGCTTTGGTTGAAACTGTCGCTATTTGGGCAATTACTACATCATTTTCTTATTCTACTGGGTCGTTATAGTGGTTCTACACTACTTATTTTTTTGCAAATTAACAGTCATACGATTTTTGATAAATTGCTAGAACTCCAATTATCTACTTTCGCGACAATATTTTAAAAATTTGTTGCTTACAAAATGCTTTAAACTTAGTAAATAGGGTTTTTTTGGAACGCTTAATACATTGGTGAAATCAGTTTTTCGATAGTAGGCATAGAGCACGTTTTAATGGTGGCTAAAAATTAGTAATAGTCAAACCTAGCAGGCTTTGGTTGTAACTATAGCTAGTTTGGCCGTTATTACTTTTATTTTTGTATTCTACTGGGTAGCTACACTATTTTTTGCAAATCAACATACATACGATTTTTGATAAATTGCTAGAACTCCAATTCTCTAGTTTCTCGCCAATATTTTTAAGTCAAAAATTATTTTCTTCCAAATTGATTAAAACTTTGTAAATAGGTTTTTTTTGGGACGTTAAATACACTGGTGAAATAAGTTTTTCGATAGTAGGCATAGAACACGTTTTAATAGTGGCTAAAAAAAATTAGTAATAGTCAAACCTAGTATGCCTTGGTTGAAACTATCGCTATTTCGGCAATTATTACTTCATTTTGTCATTCTACTGGGTCGCTATAGTGGTTCTACACTACTTATTTTTTTGCAAATCAACAGTCATACGAGTTTTGATAAATTGCTAGAACTCCAATTCTCTACTTTCGCGCCAATATTTTTAAGTCAAAAATTATTTGCTTCCAAAATGATTGAAACTTTGTAAATAGGTTTTTTTTGGGCGCTAAATACACTGGTGAAATAAGTTTTTCGATAGTAGGCATAGAACACGTTTTAATGGTGGGTAAAAAAAATTAGTAATAGTCAAACCTAGTAGGCTTTGGTTGAAACTATCGCTAGTTTGGCAATTATTACATTGTTTTTGTATTCTACGGGGTCGATTTAGTGGGTCTACATTAATTTTTTGCAAATCAACAGATATACGATTTTTGATAAACAGCTAGATCTCCAATTATCTACTTTCCGGACAATATTTTTAAGTCAAAAATTTGTTGCTTCCAAAATGATTGAAACTTTGTAAATAGGGTTTTTTGGGACGCTTAATACACTGGTGAAATAAGTTTTTCGATAGTGGCCATAGAACACGTTTTAATGGAGGCTAAAAAAATAGTAGGGTTTGGTTGAAACTATCTCTATTTTGGCAGTTATTACTTCATTTTCGTATTCTACTGGGTCGCTACACTATTTTTTTCCAAATCAACATACATACGATTTTTGATAAATTGCTAGAACTCTAATTCTTTACTTTCGCGCCAATATTTTTAAGTCAAAAATTTGTTGCTTTCAAAATGCTTGAATATTTGTAAATAAGGTTTTTTGTAACGCTAAATAAACTGGTGAAATTAGTTTTCGGATAGTAGGTATAGAGCACTTTTAATGGAGGCTAAAAAAATTAGTAATAGTCAAACCTAGTATGCTTTGGTTGAAACTATAGCTAGTTCGGCAATTATTACTTTATTTTCGTATTCTTCGGGTTCGATTTAGTGGGTCTACACTATTTTTTTACAAATCAACAGACATACGATTTTTGATAAATTGCTAGACTTCCAATTCTCTGCTTTTGCGACAATATTTTTAAGTCAAAAATTATTTGCTTCCAAAATGATTAAAACTTTAAAAATAGGGTTTTTTTGGTACGCTTAATACACTGGTAAAATCAGTTTTTCGATAGTAGGCATAGAACACGTTTTAATGGTGGCTAAAAAAATTAGTAATAGTTAAACCTATTATGCTTTGGTTGAAAGTATCGCTATTTCGGCAATTATTACTTCATTTTGTCATTCTACTGGGTCGCTATAGTGGTTCTACACTACTTATTTTTTTGCAAATCAACAGATATACGATTTTTGATAAACTGCTAGATCTTCAATTATCTACTTTCCGGACAATATTTTCAAGTCAAAAATTATTTGCTTCCAAAATGATTAAAACTTTAAAAATAGGGTTTTTTTGGTACGCTTAATACACTGGTAAAATCAATTTTTCGATAGTAGGCATAGAACACGTTTTAATGATGGCTAAAAAAATTAGTAATTGTCAAACCTAGTATGCTTTGGTTGAAACAATCGCTAGTTCGGCAATTATTACTTTGTTGTTGTATTCTACGGGGTCGATTTAGTGGGTCTACATTATTTTTTTGCAAATCAACAGATATACGATTTTTGATAAACTGCTAGATCTCCAATTATCTACTTTCGCAACAATATTTTTAAGTCAAAAATTTGTTGCATCCAAAATGATTAAAACTTTGTAAATAGGTTTTTTTTGGAACGCCAAATACACTAGTGAAATCAGTTTTTCGATAGTAGACATAGAGCACTTTTAATGGAGGCTAAAAAAATTAGTAGGCTTTGGTTGAAACTATCACTATTTCGGCAATTATTATTTTATTTTCTCATTCTACTGGGTCGCTTATACATACGATTTTTTATGAATTACCAGAACTCCAATTCTCTACTTTTGCTCCAATATTTTTAAGTCAAAAATTATTTGCTTCCAAAATGATTGTAACTTGTTAAATAAATTTTTTTTGGGACTCTAAATACACTGGTGAAATAACTTTTTCGATAGTAGGCATAGAACACGTTTTAATAGTGGCTAAAAAAAATTAGTAATAGTCAAACCTAGTATGCTTTGGTTGAAACTATCGCAATTTCGGCAATTATTACTTCATTTTGTCATTCTACTGGGTCGCTATAGTGGTTCTACACTACTTATTTTTTTGCAAATCAACAGTCATACGATTTTTGATAAATTGCTAGAACTCCAATTCTCTACTTTCGCGCCAATATTTTTAAGTCAAAAATTATTTGCTTCCAAATTGAATAAAACTTTGAAAATAGGTTTCTTTGGGACGCTAAATACACTGGTGAAATAAGTTTTTCGATAGTAGGCATAGAACACGTTTTAATAGTGGCTAAAAAAATTAGTAATAGTCAAACCTAGTATGCTTTGGTTGAAACAATTGCTAGTTCGGCAATTATTACTTTGTTATTGTATTCTACGGGGTCGATTTAGTGGGTCTACATTATTTTTTTGCAAATCAACAGATATACGATTTTTGATAAACTGCTAGATCTCCAATTATCTACTTTCCGGACAATATTTTTAAGTCAAAAATTTGTTGCTTCCAAAATGATTAAAACTTTGTAAATAGAGTTTTTTTGGGACGCTTAATACACTGGTGAAATTAGTTTTTGGATAGTAGGCATAGAGCACATTAAATGGAGGCTAAAAAAATTAGTAATAGTCAAACCTAGTATGCTTTGGTTGAAACTGTCGCTATTTGGGCAATTACTACATCATTTTCTTATTCTACTGGGTCGTTATAGTGGTTCTACACTACTTATTTTTTTGCAAATTAACAGTCATACGATTTTTGATAAATTGCTAGAACTCCAATTATCTACTTTCGCGACAATATTTTAAAAATTTGTTGCTTACAAAATGCTTTAAACTTAGTAAATAGGGTTTTTTTGGAACGCTTAATACATTGGTGAAATCAGTTTTTCGATAGTAGGCATAGAGCACGTTTTAATGGTGGCTAAAAAAATTAGTAATAGTCAAACCTAGCAGGCTTTGGTTGTAACTATAGCTAGTTTGGCCGTTATTACTTTATTTTTGTATTCTACTGGGTAGCTACACTATTTTTTGCAAATCAACATACATACGATTTTTGATAAATTGCTAGAACTCCAATTCTCTAGTTTCTCGCCAATATTTTTAAGTCAAAAATTATTTTCTTCCAAATTGATTAAAACTTTGTAAATAGGTTTTTTTTGGGACGTTAAATACACTGGTGAAATAAGTTTTTCGATAGTAGGCATAGAACACGTTTTAATAGTGGCTAAAAAAAATTAGTAATAGTCAAACCTAGTATGCCTTGGTTGAAACTATCGCTATTTCGGCAATTATTACTTCATTTTGTCATTCTACTGGGTCGCTATAGTGGTTCTACACTACTTATTTTTTTGCAAATCAACAGTCATACGAGTTTTGATAAATTGCTAGAACTCCAATTCTCTACTTTCGCGCCAATATTTTTAAGTCAAAAATTATTTGCTTCCAAAATGATTGAAACTTTGTAAATAGGTTTTTTTTGGGCGCTAAATACACTGGTGAAATAAGTTTTTCGATAGTAGGCATAGAACACGTTTTAATGGTGGGTAAAAAAAATTAGTAATAGTCAAACCTAGTAGGCTTTGGTTGAAACTATCGCTAGTTTGGCAATTATTACATTGTTTTTGTATTCTACGGGGTCGATTTAGTGGGTCTACATTAATTTTTTGCAAATCAACAGATATACGATTTTTGATAAACAGCTAGATCTCCAATTATCTACTTTCCGGACAATATTTTTAAGTCAAAAATTTGTTGCTTCCAAAATGATTGAAACTTTGTAAATAGGGTTTTTTGGGACGCTTAATACACTGGTGAAATAAGTTTTTCGATAGTGGCCATAGAACACGTTTTAATGGAGGCTAAAAAAATAGTAGGGTTTGGTTAAAACTATCTCTATTTTGGCAGTTATTACTTCATTTTCGTATTCTACTGGGTCGCTACACTATTTTTTTCCAAATCAACATACATACGATTTTTGATAAATTGCTAGAACTCTAATTCTTTACTTTCGCGCCAATATTTTTAAGTCAAAAATTTGTTGCTTTCAAAATGCTTGAATATTTGTAAATAAGGTTTTTTGTAACGCTAAATAAACTGGTGAAATTAGTTTTCGGATAGTAGGTATAGAGCACTTTTAATGGAGGCTAAAAAAATTAGTAATAGTCAAACCTAGTATGCTTTGGTTGAAACTATAGCTAGTTCGGCAATTATTACTTTATTTTCGTATTCTTCGGGTTCGATTTAGTGGGTCTACACTATTTTTTTACAAATCAACAGACATACGATTTTTGATAAATTGCTAGACTTCCAATTCTCTGCTTTTGCGACAATATTTTTAAGTCAAAAATTATTTGCTTCCAAAATGATTAAAACTTTAAAAATAGGGTTTTTTTGGTACGCTTAATACACTGGTAAAATCAGTTTTTCGATAGTAGGCATAGAACACGTTTTAATGGTGGCTAAAAAAATTAGTAATAGTTAAACCTATTATGCTTTGGTTGAAAGTATCGCTATTTCGGCAATTATTACTTCATTTTGTCATTCTACTGGGTCGCTATAGTGGTTCTACACTACTTATTTTTTTGCAAATCAACAGATATACGATTTTTGATAAACTGCTAGATCTTCAATTATCTACTTTCCGGACAATATTTTCAAGTCAAAAATTATTTGCTTCCAAAATGATTAAAACTTTAAAAATAGGGTTTTTTTGGTACGCTTAATACACTGGTAAAATCAATTTTTCGATAGTAGGCATAGAACACGTTTTAATGATGGCTAAAAAAATTAGTAATTGTCAAACCTAGTATGCTTTGGTTGAAACAATCGCTAGTTCGGCAATTATTACTTTGTTGTTGTATTCTACGGGGTCGATTTAGTGGGTCTACATTATTTTTTTGCAAATCAACAGATATACGATTTTTGATAAACTGCTAGATCTCCAATTATCTACTTTCCGGACAATAATTTTAAGTCAAAAATTTGTTGCTTCCAAAATGATTAAAACTTTGTAAATAAAGTTTTTTTGGGACGCTTAATACACTGGTGAAATTAGTTTTTGGATAGTAGGCATAGAGCACTTCAAATGGAGGCTAAAAAAATTAGTAATAGTCAAACCTAGTATGCTTTGGTTGAAACTGTCGCTATTTGGGCAATTACTACATCATTTTCTTATTCTACTGGGTCGTTATAGTGGTTCTACACTTCTTATTTTTTTGCAAATTAACAGTCATACGATTTTTGATAAATTGCTAGAACTCCAATTATCTACTTTCGCGACAATATTTTAAAGTTAAAAATTTGTTGCTTACAAAATGCTTTAAACTTAGTAAATAGGGTCTTTTTGGAACGCTAAATACATTGGTGAAATCAGTTTTTCGATAGTAGGCATAGAGCACGTTTTAATGGTGGCTAAAAAAATTAGTAATAGTCAAACCTAGCAGGCTTTGGTTGTAACTATAGCTAGTTTGGCCGTTATTACTTTATTTTCGTATTCTACTGGGTAGCTACACTATTTTTTGCAAATCAACATACATACGATTTTTGATAAATTGCTAGAACTCCAATTCTCTGGTTTCGCGCCAATATTTTTAAGTCAAAAATTATTTGCTTCCAAATTGATTAAAACTTTGTAAATAGGTTTTTTTTGGGACGCTAAATACACTGGTGAAATAAGTTTTTCGATAGTAGGCATAGAACACCTTTTAATAGTGGATAAAAAAAATTAGTAATAGTCAAACCTAGTATGCTTTGGTTGAAACTATCGCAATTTCGGCAATTATTACTTCATTTTGTCATTCTACTGAGTCGCTATAGTGGTTCTACACTACTTATTTTTTTGCAAATCAACAGTCATACGATTTTTGATAAATTGCTAGATTTCCAATTCTCTACTTTCGCGCCAATATTTTTAAGTCAAAAATTATTTGCTTCCAAAATGATTGAAACTTTGTAAATAGGTTTTTTTTTGGACGCTAAATACACTGGTGAAATAAGTTTTTCGATAGTAGGCATAGAACACGTTTTAATGGTGGCTAAAAAAAATTAGTATAAGTCAAACCTAGAAGGCTTTGGTTAAAACTATCGCTAGTTTGGCAATTATTACTTTGTTTTTGTATTCTACGGGGTCGATTTAGTGGGTCTACATTATTTTTTTGCAAATCAACAGATATACGATTTTTAATAAATTGCTAGATCTCCAATTATCTACTTTCGCGACAATATTTTTAAGTCAAAAATTTGTTGCATCCAAAATGATTAAAACTTTGTAAATAAGGTTTTTTTGGAACGCCAAATACACTGGTGAAATCAGTTTTTCGATAGTAGACATAAAGCACTTTTAATGGAGGCTAACAAAATTAGTAGGCTTTGGTTGAAACTATCACTATTTCGGCAATTATTATTTTATTTTCCCATTCTACTGGGTCGCTTATATATACGATTTTTTATGAATTACCAGAACTCCAATTCTCTAGTTTTGCTCCAATATTTTTAAGTCAAAAATTATTTGCTTCCAAAATGATTAAAACTTTAAAAATAGGGTTTTTTTGGTACGCTTAATACACTGGTAAAATCAGTTTTTCGATAGTAGGCATAGAACACGTTTTAATAGTGGCTAAAAAAAATTAGTAATAGTCAAAACTAGTATGCTTTGGTTGAAACTATCGCTATTTCGGCAATTATTACTTTATTTTGTCATTCTACTGGGTCGCTATAGTGGTTCTACACTACTTATTTTTTTGCAAATCAGCATTCATACGATTTTTGATAAATTGCTAGAACTCCAATTCTCTACTTTCGCGCCAATATTTTTAAGTCAAAAATTATTTGCTTCCAAAATGATTAAAACTTTGTAAATAGGTTTTTTTTTGGACGCTAAATACACTGGTGAAATAAGTTTTTCGATAGTAGGCATAGAACACGTTTTAATGGTGGCTAAAAAAAATTAGTATAAGTCAAACCTAGTAGGCTTTGGTTAAAACTATCGCTAGTTTGGCAATTATTACTTTGTTTTTGTATTCTACGGGGTCGATTTAGTGGGTCTACATTATTTTTTTGCAAATCAACAGATATACGATTTTTAATAAATTGCTAGATCTCCAATTATCTACTTTCGCGACAATATTTTTAAGTCAAAAATTTGTTGCATCCAAAATGATTAAAACTTTGTAAATAAGGTTTTTTTGGAACGCCAAATACACTGGTGAAATCAGTTTTTCGATAGTAGACATAAAGCACTTTTAATGGAGGCTAACAAAATTAGTAGGCTTTGGTTGAAACTATCACTATTTCAGCAATTATTATTTCATTTTCCCATTCTACTGGGTCGCTTATATATACGATTTTTTATGAATTACCAGAACTCCAATTCTCTAGTTTTGCTCCAATATTTTTAAGTCAAAAATTATTTGCTTCCAAAATGATTAAAACTTTAAAAATAGGGTTTTTTTGGTACGCTTAATACACTGGTAAAATCAGTTTTTCGATAGTAGGCATAGAACACGTTTTAATAGTGGCTAAAAAAAATTAGTAATAGTCAAAACTAGTATGCTTTGGTTGAAACTATCGCTATTTCGGCAATTATTACTTTATTTTGTCATTCTACTGGGTCGCTATAGTGGTTCTACACTACTTATTTTTTTGCAAATCAGCATTCATACGATTTTTGATAAATTGCTAGAACTCCAATTCTCTACTTTCGCGCCAATATTTTTAAGTCAAAAATTATTTGCTTCCAAAATGATTGAAACTTTGTAAAAAGGTTTTTTTTTGGACGCTAAATACACTGGTGAAATAAGTTTTTCGATAGTAGGCATAGAACACGTTTTAATGGTGGGTAAAAAAAATTAGTAATAGTCAAACCTAGTAGGCTTTGGTTGAAACTATCGCTAGTTTGGCAATTATTACTTTGTTTTTGTATTCTACGGGGTCAATTTAGTGGGTCTACATTATTTTTTTGCAAATCAACAGATATACGATTTTTTATAAACAGCTAGATCTCCAATTATCTACTTTCCGGACAATATTTTTAATTTAAAAATTTGTTGCTTCCAAAATGATTTAAACTTTGTAAATAGGGTTTTTTGGGACGCTTAATACACTGGTGAAATGAGTTTTTCGATAGTGGCCATAGAACACGTTTTAATGGAGGCTAAAAAAATAGTAGGGTTTGGTTGAAACTATCTCTATTTTGGCAGTTATTACTTCATTTTCGTATTCTACTGGGTCGCTACACTATTTTTTTCCAAATCAACATACATACGATTTTTGATAAATTGCTAGAAATCTAATTCTTTACTTTCGCGCCAATATTTTTAAGTCAAAAAATTGTTGCTTTCAAAATGCTTGAATCTTTTTAAATAAGGTTTTTTGTACGCTAAATAAACTGGTGAAATTAGTTTTCGGATAGTAGGTATAGAGCACTTTTAATGGAGGCTAAAAAAATTAGTAATAGTCAAACCTAGTATGCTTTGGTTGAAACTATAGCTAGTTCGGCAATTATTACTTTATTTTCGTATTCTACGGGTTTGATTTAGTGGGTCTACACTATTTTTTTACAAATCAACAGATATACGATTTTTGATAAACAGCTAGATCTCCAATTATCTACTTTTCGGACAATATTTTTAATTTAAAAATTTGTTGCTTCCAAAATGATTTAAACTTTGTAAATAGGGTTTTTTTGGGACGCTTAATACACTGGTGAAATGAGTTTTTCGATAGTGGCCATAGAACACGTTTTAATGGAGGCTAAAAAAATAGTAGGGTTTGGTTGAAACTATATCTATTTTGGCAGTTATTACTTCATTTTCGTATTCTACTGGGTCGCTACACTATTTTTTTCCAAATCAACATACATACGATTTTTGATAAATTGCTAGAAATCTAATTCTTTACTTTCGCGCCAATATTTTTAAGTCAAAAAATTGTTGCTTTCAAAATGCTTGAATCTTTTTAAATAAGGTTTTTTGTACGCTAAATAAACTGGTGAAATTAGTTTTCGGATATTAGGTATAGAGCACTTTTAATGGAGGCTAAAAAAATTAGTAATAGTCAAACTTAGTATGCTTTGGTTGAAACTATAGCTAGTTCGGTAATTATTACTTTATTTTCGTATTCTACGGGTTTGATTTAGTGGGTCTACACTATTTTTTTACAAATCAACAGACATACGATTTTTGATAAATTGCTAGACTTCCAATTCTCTGCTTTTGCGACAATATTTTTAAGTCAAAAATTATTTGCTTCCAAAATGATTAAAACTTTAAAAATAGGGTTTTTTTGGTACGCTTAATACACTGGTAAAATCAGTTTTTCGATAGTAGGCATAGAACACGTTTTAATGGTGGCTTAAAAAATTAGTAATAGACCTATTATGCTTTGGTTGAAACTATCGCTATTTCGGCAATTATTACTTCATTTTGTCATTCTACTGGGTCGCTATAGTGGTTTTACACTACTTATTTTTTGCAAATCAACAGATATACGATTTTTGATAAACTGCTAGATCTTCAATTATTTACTTTCCGGACAATATTTTTAAGTCAAAAATTATTTGCTTCCAAAATGATTAAAACTTTAAAAATAGGTTTTTTTTTGGTACGCTTAATACACTGGTAAAATCAGTTTCTCGATAGTAGGCATAGAACACGTTTTAATGATGGCTAAAAAAATTAGTAATAGTCAAACCTAGTAGGCTTTGGTTGAAACTATCGCTAGTTTGGCAATTATTACTTTGTTTTTGTATTCTACGGGGTCGATTTAGTGGGTCTACATTATTTTTTTGAAAATCAACAGATATACGATTTTTAATAAATTGCTAGATCTCCAATTATCTACTTTCGCGACAATATTTTAAAGTCAAAAATTTGTTGCATTCAAAATGATTAAAACTTTGTAAATAAGGTTTTTTTGGAACGCCAAATATACTGGTGAAATCAGTTTTTCGATAGTAGACATAAAGCACTTTTAATGGAGGCTAAAAAAATTAGTAGGCTTTGGTTGAAACTATCACTATTTCGGTAATTATTATTTCATTTTCTCATTCTACTGGGTCGCTTATACATACGATTTTTTATGAATTACCAGAACTCCAATTCTCTACTTTTGCTCCAATATTTTTAAGTCAAAAATTATTTGCTTCCAAAATAATTGTAACTTGGTAAATAGGTTGTTTTTTGGGACTTTAAATACACTGGTAAAATAAGTTTTTCGATAGTAGGCATAGAACACGTTTTAATGGTGGCTAAAAAAATTAGTAGGCTTTGGTTGAAACTATCGCTATTTTGGCAATTATTACTTTATTTTCGTATTTTACGGGTTCGATTTAGTGGGTCTACACTATTTTTTTACAAATCAACAGACATACGATTTTTGATAAATTGCTAGACTTGCAATTCTCTGCTTTTGCGACAATATTTTTAAGTCAAAAATTATTTGCTTCCAAAATTATTAAAACTTTATAAATAGGGTTTTTTTGGTACGCTTAATACACTGGTAAAATCAATTTTTCGATAGTAGGCATAGAACACGTTTTAATGATGGCTAAAAAAATTAGTAATAGTCAAACCTAGTATGCTTTGGTTGAAACAATCGCTAGTTCGGCAATTATTACTTTGTTGTTGTATTCTACGGGGTCGATTTAGTGGGTCTACATTATTTTTTTGCAAATCAACAGATATACGATTTTTGATAAACTGCTAGATCTCCAATTATCTACTTTCCGGACAATATTTTTAAGTCAAAAATTTGTTGCTTCCAAAACGATTAAAACTTTGTAAATAGAGTTTTTTTGGGACGCTCAATACACTGGTGAAATTAGTTTTTGGATAGTAGGCATAGAGCACTTTAAATGCAGGCTAAAAAAATTAGTAATAGTCAAACCTAGTATGCTTTGGTTGAAACTGTCGCTATTTGGGCAATTACTACATCATTTTCTTATTCTACTGGGTCGTTATAGTGGTTCTACACTTCTTATTTTTTTGCAAATTAACAGTCATACGATTTTTGATAAATTGCTAGAACTCCAATTATCTACTTTCGCGACAATATTTTAAAGTTAAAAATTTGTTGCTTTCAAAATGCTTTAAACTAAGTAAATAGGGTTTTTTTTGAACGCTAAATACACTGGTGAAATCAGTTTTTCGATAGTAGGCATAGAACACGTTTTAATGGTGGCTAAAAAAATTAGTAATAGTTAAACCTATTATGCTTTGGTTGAAACTATCGCTATTTCGGCAATTATTACTTTATTTTGTCATTCTACTGGGTCGCTATAGTGGTTCTACACTACTTATTTTTTTGCAATTCAACAGATATACGATTTTTGATAAACTGCTAGATCTTTAATTATCTACTTTCCGGACAATATTTTTAAGTCAAAAATTATTTGCTTCCAAAATGATTAAAACTTTGAAAATAGGGTTTTTTTGGTACGCTTAATACACTGGTAAAATAAATTTTTTGATAGTAGGCATAGAACACGTTTTAATGATGGCTAAAAAAATTAGTAAATGTCAAACCTAGTAGGCTTTGGTTAAAACTATGGCTAGTTTGGCAATTATTACTTTGTTTTTGTATTCTACGGGGTCGATTTAGTGGGTCTACATTATTTTTTTGCAAATCAACAGATATACGATTTTTGATAAATTGCTAGATCTCCAATTATCTACTTTCCCGACAATATTTTTAAGTCAAAAATTTTTTGCATCCAAAATGATTAAAACTTTGTAAATATGGTTTTTTTGGAACGCCAAATACAATATTTAATATTTATCTATAAATTTTAAATCAATTACAGCTACTCCAGGTGGGCCTAATAAAATACTTTTAATAAGTATTTAAAATTAGAAACCACCCAGGATACAGGAAAGAAGAAAGAAGACTACAGGGACAGGTAAATATAAAACACCCCCATAGTCAAACTTCCAGTGGCCAGGAATTCTTTAGCCAAGGATTTTAAAATCCTTTGGGCAGTGAGTCCGCTGTCTCAGCTGGTTTGACTACCCATCCCGATAACACATCCTTTCACACAACCTGTTAGGGACCTCCTGTTAGGGATTTGACTAACAAAAAAGGGAAGTAAGTCAAGCATGGAGTCGGACGGCTCCATTGCTGAAGAAAACGGAGAACGGACGACGATAAAGAAAACCAAAAAGCCAAAAGAAAAAGAATTCACCATGGAGGAGGTGATGAGGGAATTAATCGAGACGAGGAAAGCTCTTGCGAAGTACAAGCAAGAGACTAAAGAGCTAAGAGAAGAGCTGGAAAGAACCAAAAGGAGGTACGAGGAAGCCAGCCAAAAACAACCAAAGGAAACCACACAGGAAGAAGCCCAGGACACTATGGAAACGGAGGACGACCCGGTACCCTTCAAGACCATCCAGAAGCAGCAGAAAAGGCAACGGCAAGACGAACAGAAAGCGGCCAAAAAACCGAAAACCACCACCGAGACGACGCAAAAGGAACCAAGGCAAACAGGACAGGACCAAAGCGAAGAACAAGCCGAAACAACAACAACAACGGAAAGGAGACCGCCACCGATCACCCTCCGCAAATCAAACAGGTGGAAAGAGGTTAGTAGTGAGCTTTCACGTAGGAAGTTCAACTACATAAAAGCCCAGACGTGCGCCGAAGGAATCAGAATATTCCCGGCCACATCAAAAGACCACCGTAATATCACGGCAATGTTTAACGGGAGCGGCGAGGAATATTTCACATACGCGCTCCCATCGGAGCGCGAGTTGAAAGTAGTTCTGCGCCATGTTCCCGCAGAAACTGACCCAAAGGATATTCTAGAGGACCTCGCCGATAACTGTGACTAAGGTGCAGAGGATGACGTCTAGGAGAAGCGGACAGCCACTGTCCCTATTTCTCCTGGACGCCCCCCGGGACCAGGCAGACAAGCTTTACAAGCTTGAAACCTGCGTCCACCTGAGGGTAAAAGTGGAAGCCCTGAGGAAGCCGGCTGGTCCCAGCCAATGCTTCCGCTGCCAGGGGTACCACCACACCCAAGGAAGGTGCACCTCACAGCTCAAGTGCGTCAAGTGCGCACAACCTCACAGAGCGGCGGATTGTCCCAAGAAAAGGGAGGAGAAACCCACTTGCGCAAATTGCGGAGGAGATCATCCGGCGAGTTTCCGAGGATGCCCCAGGTATCCTAGGCCACAACCGAAAGCAAACAACACGCCTAGAGGTCCGCCGCCAGCGGCAAAAGGACCCACAAAGGCGCCCCAAAATGCGACGACCACGCCAGGTCGATCGTACAGCGCAGCGGCAGCCGGAACCACGGCAAACCCGATGCCAGAGATGATGAAAATGATGGACGAGTTTCGTAAGATGTACGAAACTATGGCCTCATTTTTCTCATCGATGCCTCGAACTAGCCTATAATGCCTCTACGACCTCAAAGACCAGGCCGCCTGAAGATCCTTTCCTGGAACCCAGGAGGGATTACGCCGAACGTAAACGTTCTCGAAGATATAGCAGCGATACAGGAGACGTGGCTTCGCGGCGACGCGACCATACGACTCCTAGGATACGCTGTCTATCGGACCGATCGAATAGGACGTCAGGGAGGAGGTACTGCGATCTTCGTTCGGAACGAGCTGACTCACAATCAGCTACCTGTGCCATTTATGTTGTCGGTGGAGGCGACATCCGTAGCAGTGCAAACTGCATACGGAGAAGTCGCCATAACCTCAGCATACCTTGCGCCACAGGAAGTTCTGCACAACGAGGACCTGGACCTTCTCCTACCAGAGAACCGTCAATCAATCCTAATCGGAGACCTTAACGCCAAGTCACCACAGTGGAACAGCCGAACTACAAACCCGAGAGGTAGACAGCTGGTAGATTTCCTCGACGACAGAAACCGATGTATAGCCGTGGGACCTGACTCCCCGACTCACTACCCGCCAGTGAGACTTCCCGATGTTCTGGATTTCGCTCTTCTCAGCAACGTAAGATTCGGGGCAGAGATTTTCTCTCTGCCAGAAGGATCTGCGGGGCATAACCCAATCCTACTAGACGTAGGAGAAGGTGAGCTAACGCTGAGACAGAGAGAATTCAAAAGAACAAACTGGGAGGCCTACAGGGCGCACGTAGGACAGGTCGTGGGGCCGGTTCCCGAGGTTAATAGCATCGAAGATGTCGACGAGGCGATAGACCGGCTCGAAACCGCTATCGGAGTAGCTTACGCTGCACACACTGTAACGACGACGGTAGAGAGGCCAAAGAAATACGGAGAGATAGACGACAACACTCAGACACTGATCCGAGAGAAACGTAGAGCCAGAAAAAGGGCCCAGCGGACGCTGCACCCAGACGACAAGCGACTAGCCAACGAACTCCACCAGCGAGTCAAAGAAGCGTTGAAAGATCACCTTCACGAACGCTGGCGGAACTTTCTGCAAACGCTGAATCCACAGGACAGTGGAATCTGGAACCTACAAAAAGTACTGCGAAAGGACAGGAAACCAATACCCCCGCTCCACGGAGCGAGAGGTATTGTATACACCGACGAGGAGAAAGGACAAGCACTTCTCGAGACTCTGGAGCGGGAAAGCCAGCTCAACCAGCATGAGGACGACGACATAGATTTTGAGGAGGTTGTCGAGGATGCCATTGAGGAAATGATGAACGAAGAAGACGACGAGGTCATCGACCCAACGAGTCCAGCGGAGGTCAGAGACATCATCCGGAAACTACCTCCGAGGAAAGCGCCGGGGTACGACTGTGTGTCAAACCTAATGCTAAAGAAACTTCCGTTGAAGGGCGTAGTATTTCTTACTGCGATCATCAACGGAATTCTGAGGCAAAGGCATTTTCCGGAGAGGTGGAAGAAGGCGGATGTCATCATGATCAGGAAGCCGGGGAAAGATCCACTCTTTCCCCAAAACTACAGGCCGATCAGTCTACTGCCTGCGATGTCCAAGATAGCCGAGAGGGTTATCAAGAAGAGACTTCAACGCATCTGCGACAACCTCAACTTAATCCCAGACGAACAGTTTGGCTTCAGAGCAAAACACTCTACAGAGCACCAAGTCTTGCGACTGGTAGAGCACATCAGTGAAGGTTTTAGCAGAAACCAAATCACTGGCACTGTTCTGCTGGACGTAAGCAAGGCGTTCGACAGAGTGTGGCATGAAGGTCTACTCTTCAAAATGGACGAGTTTGGCATCCCGAGATCCCTAGTAAAACTACTAGGATCCTTCCTTGATGGAAGACTCTCCAGAGTCAAGATCAACAACACAACCACCAGATACACGAGATTGGAAGCTGGGGTGCCACAAGGAGCAGTCCTTTCACCCTTGCTGTACACCATATACACAGCGGATATACCAAAACGATGAACACCAGGTTATCCCTGTACGCTGACGACACAGCAATATCAGCGCGTAGCACACATTCCCGCCTGGTATCCAGATATCTACAAGAAGCAGCTACCCTTGTAGAAAGATGGTGTACAAAATGGAAAATAAAAATCAACGCAGACAAGACACAGGCCATACTGTGTCAAAAAAGAAGACAACCAACACCAGAACAAGTGGAAATCAGCGAGCAGAGAGTTCCATGGAGTTCCACGGCGAAGTACTTGGGAGTCACCCTTGACAAAGGGCTGACTTTCAAAGAGCATGTCCAAACGGTTGTAGCGAAAGCTAAAACAGCAAGGTCTCAACTACAGTGCCTGATAGGACGCAACAGCGACCTACAATTGCGCACAAAACTGCTGCTCATCCGGACCGTAATCATGCCGATCCTGACATACGCATCCCTGGCTTGGGGGCAAACTTGCAAAACCAACAGGAACATGGTACAAGTTCAGCAGAACCTATGTATCCGACAGGCAGTGAACGCACCCTGGTACGTTCGCAACCAAGACATCTTCAGAGATCTGGAATTGGAAACAATTCTAGATCTTATGAACGATAAAGCGGAGATAGGTTTTGCCAGACTTGAAGACCATCCAAATGCGGAACTCAGGTACCTGCTAGATTACGACCCGGGCGATGGGCAGTGGAAGTACGTTAGACCGAAGCACCAGCTTCTACCACACTAATCACAATTTAAGTATGTTACAGGTACTCCAAGAAGAAGATGACCCAAAGAAAAAGACGAGGCCGATCTAATCGGATAACACGAGATGACCAATGAAGCCTGCCAAACCGAGAGAGACAACAACAAGAGGACACCAGTAAAAGATGCCTAGCATCAAACTGGTTCAACGGACAAGACAACAAGTCTGTTCTTTGAACCGAAGAACTGAAATTTGTACAGACCGGTACCAGGAGGACCGGGGGTGGTTGGAAAAGGGGCGCGGGAGTCGATATCCTAAAGACTGGATATGAACCCTTCGCTTCGGGCTTGTACAAATTAGGCTAGGCTAGGCTACACTGGTGAAATCAGTTTTTCGATAGTAGGCATAGAACACGTTTTAATGGTGGCTAAAAAAATTAGTAGGCTTTTGTTTGAAACTATCGCTATTTCGGCAATTATTACTTTATTTTCGTATTTTACTGGGCCGCCACACTATTTTTTGCAAATCAACATACATACGATTTTTGATAAATTAGTAGAACTCCAATTCTCTACTTTTGCACCAATATTTTTAAGTCAATAATTTGTTGCTTCCGAAATGATTAAAACTTTGTAAATAGGGTTTTTTGGGACGCTTAATACACTGGTGAAATAAGTTTTTTGATAGTAGGCATAGAACGCGTTTTAATAGTGGCTAAAAAAAATTAGTAATAGTCAAACCTAGTATGCTTTGGTTGAAACTATCGCAATTTCGTCAATTATTACTTCATTTTGTCATTCTACTGGGTCGCTATAGTGGTTCTACACTACTTATTTTTTTGCAAATCAACAGTCATACGATTTTTGATAAATTGCTAGAACTCCAATTCTCTACTTTCGCTAAAATATTTTTAAGTCAAAAATTATTTGCTTCCAAATTGATTGAAACTTTGTAAATAGGTTTTTTTTGGGACGCTCTATACAATGGTGATATAAGTTTTTTGATAGTAGGCATAGAACACGTTTTAATGGTGGCTAAAAAGAATTAGTAATAGTCAAAACTAGTAGGCTTTGGTTGAAACTATCGCTAGTTCGGCAATTATTACTTTATTTTCGTATTCTACGGGTTCGATTTAGTGGGTCTACATTATTTTTTTGCAAATCAACAGATATACGATTTTTGATAAACTGCTAGATCTCTAATTATCTACTTTCCGGACAATATTTTTAGGTCAAAAATTTGTTGCTTCCAAAATGATTGAAACTTTGTAAATAGGGTTTTTTGGGACGTTTAATACACTGGTGAAATCAGTTTTTTGATGGTAGGCATAGAGCACTTTTTATGGAGGCTAAAAAAATTAGTAGGCTTTGGTTAAAACTATCGCTATTTCGGCAATTACTACTTCATTTTCGTATTCTACTGGGTCGCTACACTATTTTTTTGCAAATCAACATACATACGATTTTTGATAAATTGCTAGAACTCCAATTCTCTACTTTTACGCCAATATTTTTAAGTCACAAATTTATTTCTTTCAAAATGCTTAAAACTTTGTAAATAGGGTTTTTTTTGGAACGCTTAATACACTGGTGATCTCACTTTGCTTCAACTTGTCTTGGGTGAGATCCCTTACTGTCATCTTTTCTATCTGGTCTCCCTTGACCAACTCTTGTTCTTTTCCGACCCTGACGCTATTAGGTTTTCGAGGGCTAGGGGTCACTCTATTTCTGTTACTTTTTCTTTTCTTACTATGGAGTAAACCAGTGATAAAAATCCCCCAACATTAAGCTGTAGACCGTGGCAATGGTGTGCGTGACTCCGGGGCAGAGGAGTCGAAAACGGTCCCCCTGCATCATGGCGAAGTTGTGAGGGACGTAGGCGCAAGCAAAGCTTTGGCGGGGTAAGGGCGCACTGCCCCGCTGGACCTGATAAATCGGCCCTACTCGTGGGAATAGTATGGATAAAAATACCTCTAAAGATATTGATATGAAAGAAGGTTTTAGGGCTGAAAGTAGCTACCAGTGGAACGAAGTTAGTGACCCATCGGTCAGAAGAAATTCATTACCGAGAACTCCTCCAAATATATATATTATGGGTACTACTGTAAGCGATGATGATGATAGTACGACAAGGGAAAAAAGGAAACGGATTGTAACACCAGAAAAAAGTGAAGCAGAAAAAACAGAGTTGATCCATAGGACGGGAAACGACTATCGGGTATTAAGTGGTATAATTGGAAAATTGACGGATGAAGTAAAACTGCTTAAAACAATGATTACGGAGATACCAAACACCAAAAAGGAAATAAAAAATGCCATAAAGAAAATGGATGGTCTTACAAAAAGGTTACCGATGGCTACAGACATGGTGGCCGAACTGTTGGAGGTAATAAAAATGGAGGAAACACGGGAAAAAAGGGAAAAGAGCGAGAATACCCCATACCAAGAAAAAACTAAGGTGAAGACAAAGGAAATAAGTACCCAGACAGAGCCTACCCACGATAGCATAATAATGCAGATGGAGACCAAAGAGATCGCCACTCAAACACTAACAAAAAAAGAAGAGGTAGAGCAACAAATTAAAACTAGAATAGACAACGAAATTAACAAGAATCTGTCAGAAAAGGAACTTAAGGATCTATTTGACCTCTTCTGGCCTGAGGACGTATATAAATGCTGTAAACTAAAAAAAAGTGAAATAACTGACGAAGACCAAGAGGATTTGATAATTTTTATAAATAAAGGAGAGGCTGCACAAAATAAGATAATAAAGGCAGCCATGGCTAGGAATCCGCAACTAGAAAGGGCAATAAAAGAGGGAAGCATTGACGCAGGCAGGATGTTCTGCAACTTGACCACCAACGGAATAATAGGAGACGAAAACGAGATGGAGGGCAGCATCAGCAGATACATGTATCTGATCGTACTGGAAAATGGTGGTTAGACAAGTGAAGACAGGGCAAACCTAGAGGAAAATATAGAAAAAGTAATAAGACTTATAAATAAAAACGGTGGGGTAAATACGGCATCTATCACAAGCGAACAAGTGGAAGAAGAAACCGTTAGAAAAATGCTGGAATACAAACTCAGACGGGTAAACAAGAAAATACCTTTATATGGAAAGACAACTAAAACCTGGTGGAAGACCGCCAAAAAACCGAGAGAACAAAATAGGGATACTATTGTAATTAGACCACTCACAGGTACTACCTATGCTGACCTCTTAAAAAACATGAAAAGGGAAGTAAATGCTAAACAGATTATGATTGAAAGGATAAACAAGAAGGAGAGTGGGGACATTTACGTTCAAATAAAGGATAACAATGAAAAAAACAGGCAACTGTTCAAGGACGAACTGACTCAGAAGCTAGACAACATCGCTAACGTAAGCATCAGACAAAAGAACAAAACCATCATGATCTTAGATGTAGACGACACGGTTGAAGAACAAGAAATTCGAGAGGTAATAAATATGGAGCTGATGCAGCTTGGAGAACCGCAAACGGATATCCAGATTAAAATGTCCGAGAAAGCAAATAGATATGGCGTAAAATATGCCTTTATAACGATCCAGGAAAACAGGGCCAATCTGTTAATCGGCAGAAATGTCATTGGAGATGGTTGGAACAGGTGGAGGATAAGGGAGATCATAAACCCGCCAAAATGTTACAAATGTCATAGGGTTGGCCATAAGGCTAAGGAGTGTACAGGAGAAGATAGAGAAAGTACTTGCCATAAGTGCGGGAAAATGGGTCATCTTAAAAAGGACTGCAAGAATGAGCCACAGTGCTACTTATGCAAGGAAGAAGGACACGTGGCACAAACAACACGCTGCCCGGAATACAGAAAATTAGTAAAAGCGCAGCTGGAGGAGAAGAGAGGTGTGCGAAATAATCAATAATAACCAAAGTTCTACAAATAAATGTTGACAGGGGCAGAGAGGCTACAGATATGACATATAAAATAGCGGAAGAAGAAAATGTAGATATAATTATCATGGCCGAGCCTAATAGAAAGAAAATACTAGGTAGTGAATGGATAATGGAACCAAATTTGGATGTAGCAATTAAGGTGCTGGGAGCAGTAAGAACTTTAAATATGGGAAGTGGTCCTGGTTTTGTCAGGGTCGAAACCAAACAGGCTATTATCTATGGGTGTTACATCTCGCCAAACATAAACACAACCCGCTTCGAACAGTTTCTACACGGCCTAAGACTAGACATGAAAAAACATGGAAAGGATAAAGAGATACTTGTCGGAGGGGATTTCAATGCCAAATCCCACATATGGGGCTCTAGATGGGAGGATCAAAAGGGAAAGAAAATGGCCGAATGGCTTGGCGAAGAAGATTTGATAGTTCTTAATCAAGGTAATGTATCAACATTCGTGAGAAGGGGAACAGAATCGTATATTGACGTCACATTTTGCACCAAGAAGTTAGCTCAAAAAGTAAAGAATTGGAGGGTATTAGAACAAGAAAGTTTAAGCTTTCACTCGTACATAGTCTACGACAAATCCGAGAACGACGACAGAAAAAAGGACAACGATGTTAAGCTGAAACGCTGGAGAACCAACAAGGAAAACATGCAAAGTTTGTTAAATGAATTCGGAAGACAATTAAGAATAAAAGGCGATATAACCCTACAAGTAGAGGAATTAAACCAGATATTGGAAGCAGCATGCGATAAAGTATTCCGAAAGATAAGTGTAAAAGGTAAGAGGAAACCTGTATATTGGTGGACGGAGGGGGTAGCGGAAAAGCGCAGGATATGTATTCGAGCCCGAAGAAACATGACAAAAGAAAATAAAAAAAAAAACAATGCTGAACAGAAAAGTCGTCGACAGACGGAATACAAAGTGAGTAAAGATAACCTTAAAAAGACTATTATGGAGGCCAAACAAATTGCTTGGAAAAAAGTTATAGAGGAAGTAGACTTAGATATCTGGGGTAAGGGATACCAAATAGTTAGTAAAAAGTTAAAAAGTACGCCTCATATCGACATGACAGATGAGGAACAGCTTGAAGTCTCCAAAATACTATTTCCAACTCACCAGGTTAAAAAATGGAACAGGATGCTCGTAGATGCCGACAAAATACCGTTATTTACAGTAAGCGAACTATTAAGGGCTAACGGAAAAATCAAAGAAAAAAAAGCTCCAGGAGATTCCCGGCTGAAGTCATAAAAGCGGTTGTAGAGAGGTATTCAAACGAATTTTTAAAGATCATGAACCAAATACTGCTAAAAGGAGAATTCCCAAAGGAATGGAAAATAGCAAAACTTGTCCTTATCGCGAAAGGCAAACCTGGCCAAAATAAGGGATATCGCCCTATCTGTCTGTTAAATGTCCTTGGGAAACTTCTTGAAAGACTTATCCTAGATAGGCTGGACACAGATGTTGAGAGGAATGGAGGACTACATGCAGAACAATATGGATTTAGGCAAGGCAGGTCAACGATAGATGCTGTAGAAAGGGTCCAGGAAATTGCCGATTTTGCAAACGAAAGAACAACGAGAAAAGATGCATGCTTATAACCATCGACATCCAGAATGCATTTAATTCTGCGCCCTGGGAAGGAATTTTAAAAGAACTTAGGAGGAGAGAGGTAACCCCACCTACTTTTAACCTAATAGCTAGCTATCTAAGCGATAGGAAGCTCATGGTAGGAGCAAAAGGCCAAAAAGACATCACATGTGGCGTCCCGCAGGGGTCAGTTCTCGGTCCAACACTATGGAATATCTATTATGATGGCGTTTTAAATCTATCTGTCCCAAGGGGAGTTAAACTAATAGCATATGCAGATGATCTGGCTATTCTAATTGTAGCGAAAGATGCTGAAAATCTGGAGACTCTGGCCAACGAGACACTGGAAAAAGTAAGCCAATGGCTAAAAGATAAAAAACTCAAATTAGCCCCACAAAAAACGGAAGCCGTTCTTCTTGCAGCAGGATACAAAATAAAAAATATTACCTTTTCGATAGAAAATGTGACGATGAACTGCCAGGAAAGCATCAAGTACCTAGGGATCTACTTGAACAGAAATCTTAGTATGGGACACCATATCCGGGAAACCGCAAAAAAGGCCGATAAAGCTTTAGGACATATAAGCCGGATTATGCCTAATGTAGAAGGCCCGAGAGAGACCAGTAGAAGAATATTGGGCAGTGTAGTGGAATCCATAATGCTGTACGGTGCTACCACATGGCAGAGAGCAATTAACAAAAAGGTATTTAGAGATAAACTTCTAAGTGTCCAAAGAAGAACAGCTATAAGAATGGTCAGCGCATACCGGACAACATCCACAAAAGCCCTGCTGGTCCTAGCAAGAACACCGCCTATAGACCTGCTGGTAGAAGAAAGAAAGCTCCGAAGAGAAAATGTGGGAAAAAATGACGCTCGCAAACAAATAATGGAAAAATGGCAACGTGTTTGGGAAGTCAATGATGGAAAAGCCAATTGAACGCAAAGGCTTATAAAAGATATAAGACCATGGACAGATAGAAAGGGGGGGGGAAGTCAATTTTTACCTAACCCAGGTCTTATCTGGGCACGGAGGATTCCAGGCTTACTTATATCGGTTCAAACTCAGCCAGACAAACGAATGTCAATACTGTAACTTGGAAGATAGCGTAGAACACACGGGGTTTTCAACTGTGAAAGATGGTTGGAGATTAGGACTGAAACTGAAAACAAAATAGGAGAACTGACACCAGATAATTTAGTTAATAAAATGTTGCAAAGCGAAGAGAACTGGAAGACAATAAATAAGATGGCTGTGGAAATAATATCATCGAAAATGAAAGAAAACCGAGAAAGGTAAAGAACAACATCGAACTCCGCCGACCTATTCGAAGTAATGCCTGACGGCAGTCCCAAATAGGTTTCTACTTTGGCGAAGGGATGGTTTTAGTGGGTATACCAGTCTTGCACAACAAGCTGGGAGCCTCCACATTACCAGGTAAGGGCAGAAACATGTACCTGGTGTCCGTAATGGGATTTCCATCTCAAAAAAAAAAAAAAAAAAAAAAAAAAAAACAGGTGAAATCAGTTATTCGATGGTAGGCATGGAGCACGTTTTAATGGTGCCTAAAAAAATTAGCAATAGTAAACCTAGCAGGGTTTGATTGAAACTATAGCTAGTTAGGCAATTATAACCTTATTTTCGTATTCTACGGGTTCGATTTATGGGGTCTACACTATTTTTTGCAAATCAACAGACATACGATTTTTGATAAATTGCTAGACTTCCAATTCTCTACTTTTGCGACAATATTTTTAAGTCAAAAATTATTTGCTTTCAAAATGATTGAAACTTTGTAAATAGGGTTTTTTTGGGACGCTAAATACACTGGTGAAATGAGTTTTTCGATAGTAGGCATAGAACACGTTTTAATGGAAGCTAAAAAAAGTAGTAGGCTTTGGTTGAAACTATCGCTATTTCGGCAATTACTACTTCATTTTCGTATTCTGCTGGGTCGCTACACTATTTTTTACAAATCAACATACATACGACTTTTGATAAATTACTAGAACTCCAATTCTCTACTTTTACGCCAATATTTTTAAGTCAAAAATTTATTGCTTTTAACATGCTTGAAACTTTGTAAATAGGGTTTTTTTTGGAACGGTAAATATATATATATATATATATAACTAAATTTCTGTTATTTGCCGCTAATGCATTATGGCCCTTGTGTTGACTCCGTTTGTGTTGATTTATATTTGTTTTCCATCATTTAGTGTTTTTTTTTGGTATTATTCTCCTTAGCTATGCCGTACTGATGAAGTCTAAGGAGACAGAAACACGTGTCTACGGCTGCATTAGCGGGCTTAACCCAATATCTTCATTTTTTGTAAATTAATTTATTCCCGCAAAAATATACTACTATGTGTTTTTATTCCTGGGTAACGGTTTGTCACGCAGGTGGTTATATCTGCCTCCGTGGCGATGTTGGAATTTTGCCGACAATCAATCGGTAATTCCAGTTGAAGCCACAAATGTGCGGTTGGCCCTTGTGTTGACTCCGTTTGTGTTGATTTATATTTGTTTTCCATCATTTAGTGTTTTTTTTGGTATTATTCTCCTTAGCTATGCCGTACTGATGAAGTCTAAGGAGACAGAAACACGTGTCTACGGCTGCATTAGCGGGCTTAACCCAATATCTTCATTTTTTGTAAATTAATTTATTCCCGCAAAAATATACTACTATGTGTATTTATTCCTGGGTAACGGTTTGTCACGCAGGTGGTTATATCTGCCTCCGTGGCGATGTTGGAATTTTGCCGACAATCAATCGGTAATTCCAGTTGAAACCACAAATGTGCGGTTGGCCCTTGTGTTGACTCCGTTTGTGTTGATTTATATTTGTTTTCCATCATTTAGTGTTTTTTTTGGTATTATTCTCCTTAGCTATGCCGTACTGATGAAGTCTAAGGAGACAGAAACACGTGTCTACGGCTGCATTAGCGGGCTTAACCCAATATCTTCATTTTTTATATATATATATTGTGGGGTTTAATTATGTTAAATCTATAAAATTATATTTTCTCAAAGTATTTGTGTAATACGTGTTGCCTATAGCGGTACGCCTACGACAACAATATGATCTCCCACAATATTTTCTTAAAAAAAAAATATGACGCCAATGAAATTAAATTAAACCAAGCTGCTCAAAGCAATGAGACTCTTAAAAATTTTTATGATTAAAAACAAATAACGAAAAAGATACTTAAGTAGTTCCTCCGGTCACTGTATGACGTCACCCGCTCAGGTTACTGGTGTAGGTTCAAGTTCTGCGATTATTCCCTCTAGTCAAATTCTGTGTTTTGTGAGGTTAAAGTTCTGAGACGTTACAGCTGATTGAAGTAAATTAAGAAGTGATCGTTCTCGATAAATAAATTTTCAGATTAATTTATGTTTGAAATAAACAGAAATTCAAAAGAGATATTTATTGTTCAATGTCACTAAAAGAAAATGTATTAGAAATATTCCAAAATGAATTGGGTTTACTGGTGAGTACAATTTATACTTTTATTCCTATGAAATGTACCTTAAATAAATATATAGTGTGTTCTTAGTTATAAAACCATATTCTTTAATTGAAATGTATGGATGTGAAAATTCCTGAATATCCTGTTTTCTCTTCCAAGAACAAACTACATCAAAGTTGTAGCACGTGCTAATTTAAATAAAACCTTTATAATACGAATAAATTTTGACAATAAATATGGATCTTGTACAAATGAATTAGTGATAAAACAAAAAATTAGTATGAAATTCTACAGCTCATCGAAAATGTTAAACATTGAAATAGAGCAATAATAATTGTTGAAATTCTAGAGTTTATCGAAAATGTCAAGTATTAAAATAGAACAATAATAATTGATATCACCTTAAAAATGTTCAGAATTTGGTCCATACGTGGATGTTGTGGAGTCCTGGTACTTAATTCTTGCTAAATATGTGTTGGAGCAAAATTGGCCCCAAATACCTCAAATGTAGAATCCTTACAACTGCTGTCACCTTCAAATGGACAGGAATATGTTCCTTAAGGCTTAAATAACTTGCTTGCTCTCCTGGAACTACTGGTATTGGATGCCAATACACTTTGGCCCCAATTTCTTGTCAGGTATGTTAAATTTTTTTATGAAAATACACTTTTATACACACACTTTATTGTTTTAAGTATTTATCTTGCATTATTATGCGTTAATTGTTTAATTTTACTTATAAAAATTTTAATTTTATCAGGACAAATTTCTTACCCTCCTTTCGCTTTCAGGAACAAGAAACAAGAGAGAGATTTTAGATTCAACAGAACCATGGTTACCGAAAATTCTTTTGTTTTCCCAGCTTTCTTTTTGAACAAAAATAAATAAATTTATGTTGGCAATGAAAGCAAAGTTACTAAAAAAATATCAGTTTTTTATGTTGGTGACTGGTAAGTTCAAATGATGTTTATTGTAACCTTGTTGTACAGGGTGATTTTATTTTAGTGAGATTTGGAATTCTAAAATTATTCCTACTGATTTTGGGAGTGATCACAAATTTGTCCTTAACATCTAGAAATTAAAACTAATCAATTATTTTCAAGGTACAATTTAAGAAATTTATAAAATTTATGGAATAATTATCTGGAATAAATTAAACTCAACTTGTAGTTTTGCTATTATCTTTCTTTCTATTAATTTAGTTGCATAAAAAATCGAACAAAGACTTATAATGATTTTTAATTATTGTTTCCCCCCGAATGTTGTACACCAATTCAGTATCTTTTTCATAATATTTATAAATAAACATGCTCATTTGTATACTACTTCTAATGCAACCGTAACAATTTCCCTGAATTTTCTTGTAATTATTATAATTGGCTTTGTCAATCTAGAATAATTCAGGAAAATTCAAACCTAAATTTATTTTAAATTAAATCAAGTTAACAAAAATTAATTAATGTGTGTTTTTCTCACAGACCAAACAAAAGTAATAGACATTATTAACATTGCTTTACCTAAAACATTTTTTTTTTAAAATAAAACAAATTAGTTTTCCTTCTTTAACATGAGAATTTCCGTACTGTTCATGATTTTTGGTACACTTTGACTGGGTATTACTTTTTTTTTATTGAACATTTTACATTAAAACTCATTTATCTATCAATATTCATAATAGAATCTTTACATATGATTCCTCTTCTCATTAATATTTTGTCATGTGTCCACACACAAACGTGACAATATTTAAATTATATTATTATTCTCATATCTTGAAAATTTTCCTGAGATCTTTTCTCTCAGAGAAACAATTTTTCCTTAGCTCACCATATGCCTTTGACAAATATAGTGAAATCACATTTACTTCATTTTATTTGAGGTACTTCCTCAACATTTATAAATCTCAAAATATGTCCTTAATGACAAATACATTGAAAATCTCTTTATCTCTTTAAGTTCATTAGAATAGAACGTTCCCACATTTCACCAGTCATGACACCTGTATCATTTTAAATTATGAAAGAAAACAGAAATTCCCTTAAAAATAATTTTAAACAGAGTAATTAACATAATTCTAATTGTAACATAACTAAATAACAATTAATAAATTTTATGTTTTAGGTAAACACACCGAATTTTCATCAGAAGGACTCACATATCTAAACAGCTGTGTAACATGGAAAATTCCTCTAGTACTTCTACCAAAGGACTTTTATGTGAATGCAAAATAATTGGAATACTGACCAGTATTTTGTCATCTTGAATTTTATGTGTTGAACATTTTCTACTAGCAAATATAATTTTTTTATAAGGTTGTTTACCAGGGGTTTGAGAGAACTCAGAAATTGGTTCCCCAATTTTTGTTATTTTTAACCAGTACCATTTTGCACTAAAGTGTACTTGCCAATGTGGAAGTATATTATTGAGAGGTGCATTTAAATTTTGTCTAGAATATGTACACCATACTACAAGTAGACCATCATCCGATAATAAGCTGTCGATTGTTAAACTCTTTAAATCTTCATTAAACATCATGTTATAGCCATCTGATGTTTTTCTCCTTTTCCTCCAATTATATTTATTCCACCAAGGAGGATCTCGCAGAGTTAGGTCAAACTTTCTTTCAGTTAAATATTTGTTTATTTCGCACACATCTTTACTATAGAATTCAGTGTTTTCTGGAAAGATAAATTTTGTTTCATTTATTTCTTTGATCACAGCTGGTCCAATATTACTTCCATGAACACCTACAACACTAAATTTTTCACACATAGAGTTAATATGATCGGATCTTTTCAAAGGCTTTTTTATTATCCAAACAACCTCTCTTTAAATTTTGTTCAATCTGTGGAAAGAAATGGCTAAACTTTTGTTTAGTATCTTTTTGTTTTCTTATTAGTTCTTCAAATTCATTGTTTGGTTCTACTATTTTTAATGTCGATTTGAATTTGTTGTGTTTTTTATACAATTCATTGATATTTAATAGATTTGAATTTAATGTGTAATCTCCATATGAATTACACAAGTTTTTGTATTGTTCATGAGAAATGTACAAACCAATCTCCATTCTTACTCCTGTCTCCAACTCCTTAGTTTCTCTTATGTTTTGTTGTGTGATCCTTGTTAAAGATTTAATATCCTTTTCTGTCTCGCAACCAATTTTTTCTTGAGCCTTCTTCACAAATACCTCTGCATTCTTTAATAATTCTCCCTGTATGTTCTCCTGGATGAAATGTATCTTCTCCTTCTGGTTTTCCATCTCCACTTCCAAAATGTCCTGTCTTCCACTTAAATCCTCTATGTTTTTGTCAAGTTTCTCTTCTATCTTCTGTAATTTCCTTCCAATATCATTTGTAATTTCTGTCTTCATCTCGACAAGATCTTTTTTTAAATCTATCTTGTCCTTCTTCATTTCTTCTTTTTGTTCATCCATCTTCTTAACAAGATCTTTTCTTAAATCTATCATGTCCTGCTTCATTTCTTCATTTATCTCATCCATCTTCTTATTCATCTCTCTGAGTAAATTCATCATCATCCAATTTTGGTCTTGATTGGTTGCTCCCGGTGTGGCTTCTCCACCTGCGAGTCTGTCTACCTCTTCTGCTGCGTTGTCCGAGACATCATCCCCTAAGGTTCTCATTGTCTGATTTTCTGTCTCTTCCCCTGTTTCCGAGACATCATCTTTTTCATGGTCCATCTCTTGGTTTGAGGTTCTTTCCTCCAAAAGAAATTGGAAAGTTTCTGGATCCTTTTCCTCCTCGATAAGAGCTGTCTTAAGTCTATTGAAAAGAGTTAATTTAATCCCTTCACTGCTTAAATTTCTTTTTTCCAATTCTTCTTTCAATTCCTTTACTCTCAACTGGCCTATAGTCTTACAGGACTTGTTTTGTTCCATTTTGTTAGATTAAGTTGAAATAGAGTTTTGAAATCAGTTTTAAGTTTTAATTTAAGTAATTAGACCTAGATATTACACCCAATAACAATGATGTTTCCCTATTTCAGGAATTGTACTGAGTTTTTGTATATAGTTAAATATAAAATTTTTCAAAGAAAATCTTAGAATTATTTTTCTCAAGCAATGTTAATATGATTCAAGAAAAATACAACTGAGCATTTGTTTACTAAAATTCTAATTGTCTCTGAGTAGTCTGGAACAATCTAGAATTATTACTCTTGTTTTTATTTTATGTAAACAATAATATTTAATACAATAAATCTTTAGAGATGAAATTTATATTAATTTTATAACGCCCTACGTTGGGATCGACATTAATATTGTGGGGTTAAATATGTTAAATCTATAAAATTATATTTTCTCAAAGTATTTGTGTAATACGTGTTGCCTATAGCGGTACGCCTACGACAACAATATGATCTCCCACAATATTTTCTTAAAAAAAAATATGACGCCAATGAAATTAAATTAAACCAAGCTGCTCAAAGCAATGAGACTCTTAAAAATTTTTATGATTAAAAACAAATAACGAAAAAGATACTTAAGTAGTTCCTCCGGTCACTGTATGACGTCACCCGCTCAGGTTACTGGTGTAGGTTCAAGTTCTGCGATTATTCCCTCTAGTCAAATTCTGTGTTTTGTGAGGTTAAAGTTCTGAGACGTTACAGCTGATTGAAGTAAATTAAGAAGTGATCGTTCTCGATAAATAAATTTTTCAGATTAACTTATGTTTGAAATAAACAGAAATTCAAAAGAGATATTTATTGTTCAATGTCACTAAAAGAAAATGTATTAGAAATATTCCAAAATGAATTGGGTTTACTGGTGAGTACAATTTATACTTTTATTCCTATGAAATGTACCTTAAATAAATATATAGTGTGTTCTTAGTTATAAAACCATATTCTTTAATTGAAATGTATGGATGTGAAAATTCCTGAATATCCTGTTTTCTCTTCCAAGAACAAACTACATCAAAGTTGTAGCACGTGCTAATTTAAATAAAACCTTTATAATACGAATAAATTTTGACAATAAATATGGATCTTGTACAAATGAATTAGTGATAAAACAAAAAATTAGTATGAAATTCTACAGCTCATCGAAAATGTTAAACATTGAAATAGAGCAATAATAATTGTTGAAATTCTAGAGTTTATCGAAAATGTCAAGTATTAAAATAGAACAATAATAATTGATATCACCTTAAAAATGTTCAGAATTTGGTCCATACGTGGATGTTGTGGAGTCCTGGTACTTAATTCTTGCTAAATATGTGTTGGAGCAAAATTGGCCCCAAATACCTCAAATGTAGAATCCTTACAACTGCTGTCACCTTCAAATGGACAGGAATATGTTCCTTAAGGCTTAAATAACTTGCTTGCTCTCCTGGAACTACTGGTATTGGATGCCAATACACTTTGGCCCCAATTTCTTGTCAGGTATGTTAAATTTTTTTATGAAAATACACTTTTATACACACACTTTATTGTTTTAAGTATTTATCTTGCATTATTATGCGTTAATTGTTTAATTTTACTTATAAAAATTTTAATTTTATCAGGACAAATTTCTTACCCTCCTTTCGCTTTCAGGAACAAGAAACAAGAGAGAGATTTTAGATTCAACAGAACCATGGTTACCGAAAATTCTTTTGTTTTCCCAGCTTTCTTTTTGAACAAAAATAAATAAATTTATGTTGGCAATGAAAGCAAAGTTACTAAAAAAATATCAGTTTTTTATGTTGGTGACTGGTAAGTTCAAATGATGTTTATTGTAACCTTGTTGTACAGGGTGATTTTATTTTAGTGAGATTTGGAATTCTAAAATTATTCCTACTGATTTTGGGAGTGATCACAAATTTGTCCTTAACATCTAGAAATTAAAACTAATCAATTATTTTCAAGGTACAATTTAAGAAATTTATAAAATTTATGGAATAATTATCTGGAATAAATTAAACTCAACTTGTAGTTTTGCTATTATCTTTCTTTCTATTAATTTAGTTGCATAAAAAAATCGAACAAAGACTTATAATGATTTTTAATTATTGTTTCCCCCCGAATGTTGTACACCAATTCAGTATCTTTTTCATAATATTTATAAATAAACATGCTCATTTGTATACTACTTCTAATGCAACCGTAACAATATATATATATATATATATATATATATATATTGTAATGAATATTATGATTCTAAAGATAATTTATTGATTTATTTATTTATGAATTTGACTGATTAATATTTGATATTATTATTAGCAACAAGATCTTTTTCTCAGGGGTGTTTGGTTACGCCAGTTTCCAGTTGGATTATTAGGTGTATATGAATGAAAAATTTGATTAAATTATAATTATAAATTTATTACAAAATAGTTAAATTAAAACAGTAATATTGAAGTTTAATAAGGAAAAAGAAAGGCCTTTTAGTAATTATAAAAGAACTTACTTGATGTGAATTAAGTTAAATTAACTAATGTTGTTTATGTAATGGCAAATAAAATTATCAAATACACTAATTATTAAATATCAAGTAAATTCCTTTGTTTTTTTAAATTATAAAATTCAACTAACTACTACAAAAATTTTTAAAAGTTTACAATTTTATCTGACCTTGAAATAAAGTCCTGCTTCCTGATTGGTGGAAAAATCTGTAGTTGATCTATGAAAAACGGAGACGAACGAAGCGATACTTGGAACCTCCGACCTTGGCAAAATGTCGCCTTATTAGACGTTTGGACTCTCGTGTAATATTATTGTTTTGTTTGTTCCTCAAATTTGATACAGTTTAGTGTTTGTTGGATTACTGTTCGTTTTATTGTATTAATAATGGTAAGTACACTTATATTCTTCTTTTTTATCGACCAAAAACGTTTTAATTTCACTTTTGGATTCAATCTTAGTAATGTCACTTTTTTGTCACTTTATTTTACTTTTTGATTGTTTTACTTTATTCTTAACGTCACTATTTAACACTTTATTATGATAACTACTTTAAAAACTGTTTGTTCAAATTGACTGTTCACACTCAGATCTTCACTGTTTGACTTCCAATAATAAACTCCCGTTTTAACGACCTCTGTTCAGTCTTTTATAGGTTTTCAAAATTTCTAGAATCTTCGTTTTTGTTCTATGGTTTAGACATTTCTGGAAAGAATATGTGTATCTCTTTCTTTCATATTTATGACTAGACATACTCGCTTTGTCTATCATCGATAATTCCAGAATAAAATATAGTAAAATATATCTGTCTCCTTTTTACACATTATCTGTCCTTTTTTTACACATTATATACTCAATTTTCGCGAAGTTTCTTCTAAGTACTAGATATAATATCGATACATTATATAATAAAATAATTTCCAACTTAAAATTTTCTTACAAATACACAAAATATACAATAAAATAATACAATATAATTAAAATTATTGGATTTAGTTAAATTAAACAACTTCTGTTGATATTTTAATCATTATACTATTGTCAAATATTTAAACATTACAATCAGCCCCCGATTATTTAAAAATATTTTTATAGTCATATAGAAATTTTTTTAAATAATCTATTAAATATTTTGAAATTCTAAGTGTATCATACGATATATTTTTTTTATACTAACTAAGGTACAAAAATTTGTTTTGTGAACATTTAATAAAAACGAAGAAGTATTCTTACTGTTCTATGATTTTAAGTCTCCGTGTCTGACCTGATTCTTAGTTCTGTGATCACATCAAATCAAATATGTCAAATTTTAAAATCATCTGTTTCTTTATAAACTGAAAATTAAATTTGTTTAATGTTATGTTTAATTTGATGAATATTAATTTTATATGTTTTAGGATTTTGAAAACATCTGCATCTGAGGATTTTTTTTAAGTTATTTATTTTCTTGAATAAACAGCAAAATTTTTTACATTACATATATTTGATATTGTTTTGAAATGCATATAAATAAGATTGTTTTTCTTTGCTTAACTAAATCACTCTAAGTAAGTATTGATCTTAATAGATATTTTATCATCTTGTCTAAGTGTTGTTAGTTCTTAACTTCTTTTACTTATTTGTATCTGTTGTTTACAATTTAAATTTATTAAGTATGTTTTCCTTCAATGAAACTATTTATTGGATTGTATAGTTTATTCTTGTTAAATTGTATAATATTATTATTTCTTTCAATTGTTTATATTATGTTTAAATTAATTGGTTCCCATATATAGGCAATTTATAGCTATAAAGTTTAAAATTGTCATCATTTTGTTTCATTATATTACTTGGAGTAAATTATAATATATTTCCCAACTATCAACTTCTTATCATCTCATCTTTCTTCTACTATACATACAATTATCATAATCTTATACTTATCAGTTCATATTAATCATATAATCTTTATACCTTCTTAAATCATCATCAATAAACATTTCATATCATCTCATATCATGTATCTTTCACACATAAATCATATTCATTTCCATTTATACCTCTAGTTCCTTAGTAACTCTTATTTACACTGTTCTCCAAGTACTTATCTTCTAATATTTTATATTTGTTTGTATCTTCATATCAATTAATATTAAACTTTATATTTCTTGCATGTACTCATTTTGTTTTATTTATAGAATTAATACAATAGTTTCATTGTTTAATATTAGTTGTTTTGTTGATCAAATTAGTTTTATAATTATTGTTAATTTTTATTACTCGAACAATTATAATACTAGTGTTTGTTGAATATTTATGTTTTCATATATCCAATAGATTATTAGTTGTTCTTTTACTTAGTTTGATTTAGAGTGATTTATTAATTAGTTTTATTTTTATTTTTTCAGATGATATTTCAGATAAATCCATAAACTTAGATGTACCATATATGAAGGATGTTAAAATTATCACCGATGCAGCATTTTTTTTTTTTTTTTAAATCATGATGTCAAAGTTGTTGCCTTAGGAGTTTTATTATTGTTTTAACTTTTATTCTTATTGTGAATGTTGTTTTGCTTATTTTAATGTTGTGGTTGCCATATTAATAACATTTACTATTATAGTTACTATACTAATAATCTTAATTCTATATCTTATATCTATTTCCTATACTACTATGTACACATGTGAATACTCTTTATCTAGTTTCTTTTCTTTCTTACTTTCCAATTTCGTTTATTATCTTTAATTGATGTTGTATTTATCTTTTGATGTACCTTCTTATAATTTATATACTTTCTATTGTCATAGTTATATGAGGTTGTGTTGTTTTGTAAAGATCCTATAAGTCTATTCATATTGTCAGTTCTTGAATTATATGCTTGTTTATTTCTTCTCCTTTGTGTTTCTTCTGTTATTTTTATTAATTTATACTAGTTTAGTTTTGGTTCATATTTTGAATGTAGTTTTATTATGTTGTTATTATCTAATCTCATTTTATAGTTATGTTGTATGTTTGTCACATTGTTGTAGCTTCTTAAATTATAATGTAGTTTCTTTGTCCATGTTTCTATATCTTTTTGTGTTTTATTTCATTATAGTAGTCTAAAGTTGTGTTATATGTAGATTGTACTAGTATCTTGTTATTGTTTAAGTTATGTTGAAGTTTCTTAGTCCATATTTCCTCTCGTGTATTTTCTTTTGTCTTATCCTTTATTAAGTTAAGTTTTAAATATTCTTTATATATTCTACTTTTCTTGTATATGAATTCTTTAATTAAACTATTTTTGTGTATATTTATAATGTTTATGTTTCGTAGAACTTTTTCAAGTAGGTTTATGTTCCTTATAACTTTCATATTACTATCTTTTGTCTCAATTATATTAGTTTCTGTTTTTGTTTCAATTTCATTATTTTTGTTTTGTTCAGTAAGTTTATTAGAGATAATTTCTTTTTCTACTACAGTTTCATTTTTATCATCTTCTAATGCTTTCTTCGGTTCAATGGTTTCATCAATATTGTGAACATTCTTTTCATCTAATATTTGTATTTCTTCTATTATTCTGTCTTGCTCATTTTTGTTGTTTGTCTGTATTTCTATAATATCATTTTTTAAAGTTTCCTCTTCTTTTTGGAACTGGTTTTTAATGTCTTCCTTTATTTCCTCTATCATAGTTTGATTAAGTTTTTCCATATCTTCTTTTATTTGTTTTTGTGTATTTTCAATTTTGTTTCCTAATTCTTCTACACTCTTCTTGTGCTGTTGATTTTGAATGTCTATGACTTTTTATCTCATCTTGTAGTTCCTTCTTTTGAC